>OZ024765.1:9345944-9393444 GCA_964016885.1 Eledone cirrhosa | reverse complement strand
ATAGTGTGTGGTCGTGGTGGTCGTCGTGCTGGTGGTGGTGGTAGTGTGTGGTGGTGGTGACGTTGGTAGTGGGTGGTGGTGGTGGTGGTAGTGGTGATAGTGTGTGGTGGTGGTGATAGTGTGTGGTGGTCGTCGTGCTGGTGGTGGTGGTAGTGTGTGGTGGTGGTGACGTTGGTAGTGGGTGATGGTGGTGGTGGTGGTGGTAGTGGGTAGTGGTGGTCGTGGTCGTGGTGGTAGTGTGTGGTGGTGGTGGTGGTGGTGGTAGTGGTGATAGTGTGTGGTGGTCGTCGTGCTGGTGGTGGTGGTAGTGTGTGGTGGTCGTGGTAGTGGTGATAGTGTGTGGTGGTCGTAGTGGTGGTGGTGGTGATAGTGTGTGGTGGTGGTGGTAGTGTGTGGTGGTCGTGGTAGTGGTGATAGTGTGTGGTGGTCGTAGTGGTGGTGGTGGTGATAGTGTGTGGTGGTCGTCGTGCTGGTGGTGGTGGTAGTGTGTGGTGGTCGTGGTAGTGGTGGTAGTGTGTGGTGGTCGTGGTAGTGGTGGTAGTGGGTAGTGGTGGTAGTGTGTAGAGGTAGTAGTGTGTGGTAGTGGTGGTAGTGGTGGTGGTAGTGGGTGATGATGATGGCGGTGGTAGTGTGTGGTGGTGGTGGTGATAGTAGTAGTACTGGTGGTGGTAGTGGTTTTAGTGGAAGTACTAGTAGTGGTGGTGGTGGTAGTGGTGGTGATAGTTGTAGTAATAATAGTAGTAGTCGTAGTAGAGGTGGTGGTAATGGTTTTAGTGGATGTACTAGTAGTGTTGGTGGTGGTAGTAGTGGTGGTAGTAGTAGTAGTAGTAGTAGTAGGACTGAATGATGGCCGTATTGGTGTCAGTGAGGACAGTGGACAGAGGTCAGTGTCACGTGTCAAGGGGTGGTGGAGGGGGAGGGTGTCGTTTGGTGTAAAGAATGGTACAATATACAGCTGTTTTGTTTCTGGCGGGTGTGGGGTGATGTGGATGGTGGGGGGTAGTAGTGGCGGTGGCGGTGGTGTTAATGGCCATGGTGGTGATGGTGGTGATATTGTTGGTGGTGGTAGTGGTAGTAGTGGTTTTGGTCGTGGTGTTAGAAGTGGTGAAGGTGGTAGTGTTGTTGTTGTTGTTGTTGTTGTTGTTGAAAATGGTGGTGGTGGTGGTGTTGGAGGTAGTAGTGTCGTTGTTGTTGTTGGTGAGTAAAGCAATAATATATTTTTCGTCGCCATAAATCCAATGAGACGCTGGGTATTGTTGTCACACACCCTAAACAAATGTTTAAGGTTTTCTTTTATATTTATTTCGTGTATTAATCATTTCTTAAATTTACCACAAGGGCATCAAATGAAGGGGACATTACAAAGACAAGTTAAAACATTGATGTAGGGCAGAGGTTCTCAAACGTTTTGCCCCCCCTCCCCCCATGGCTACATAATACTCTCAGCACCCAAACCCTATTTCCAGAGTAACCTGCTTAGACCCACATTGTAAATAATATATAATTGTTTCTACTTTTGGCACAAGACCAGCAATTATACCAGTGTATTACTGGTAATTTATTTTATCGACCCCGTAAGGATGAAAGGCAAAGTTAACCTCGGCGGGTTTTGAACTCAGGCCATAAAGGGCCATAACTCTTTGCTGCAAAGCATGACGTCCGACCCTCTACCGATACCTGCCAATCCACCGCCCCCAGATGTCCATTGGAACTTAAATCCAACGCCTTAACCACTCGGCCATCGCGCTCAGCACATCAATAGAGTTTCTACTCTTGGCAGAAGGCCAGCGATTACCCCAGTGCATTACTGGTACTTTATTTTATCGACTCCGTAAGGATGAAAGGCAAAGTTAACCTCGGCGGGATTTGAACTCAGATCGTAAAGGGCCGTAACTCTATGCTGCAAAGCATGGTGTCGGACGCTCTACCGATACTGCCAATATAATGCATCTCCCTTACCATCCTCCGGGGAAACGCCTTCTCCATTCTGTCCGCCGAGGTTTTGGGGGAGGCCAGCACGTGGGACCCCATTTGCTCACCATACGGAGAGATGGGGGGGGCGAGAGAGATGGAGGCGATGTCAGTGGGAGTACCGCTCTTCCACGTTCGGACCATATCCTTGTGGATATGAAACAATTATAGTTAGGGTCGGACGCCATGCTTTACAGCATAGAGTTACGTCCCTTTACGTTCTGAGTTCAAATCCTGCCGAGGTTACCTTTTTGCCTTTCATCCTTACGAGGGTCGACAAAATAAAGTACCAGTAATGCACTGGGATAATTGCTGGCCTTGTGCCAAAAGTAAAAGCAATTATTTTAGACATTATTATAGATTGGCAGTATCGGTAGAGGGTCTGACGCCATGCTTTACAGCATAGAGTTACGTCCCTTTACGATCTGAGTTCAAATCCCGCCGAGGTTGACTTTGCTTTTCATCCTTACGGGGTCGATAAAATAAAAGTACCAGTAATGCACTGGTGTAATTGCTGGCCTTGTGCCAAAAGTAAAAGCAATTATTTTAGACATTATTATAGATTGGCAGTATCGGTAGAGGGTCTGACGCCATGCTTTACAGCATAGAGTTACGTCCCTTTACGATCTGAGTTCAAATCCCGCCGAGGTTGACTTTGCCTTTCATCCTTACGGGGTCGATAAAATAAAAGTACCAGTAATGCACTGGTGTAATTGCTGGCCTTGTGCCTAACGCAGAAACAATTATTGTAAACATTGTGGTAGAGACTATATTTTCAAATTCCAACTTTCAAATCAAGTTTTGATGTGAGAGAAATGTTGCTGCTATTTCTAGCAGATAAAATGACCATCTAGCGAGACCTGCAAAAGTTCTCTTTGCTTGTAAGGAAGGGAAAGGAGAGCTGCTGATGGAGTTTATGGACGATGGCTGATGGTCACTCTTCATAATTAGTACAGTGGTCAGTGTTTGTCCATCAGTCAGTCCAGTTAGTTATCTTAGCTTTAGTTCTGTCTAGTTTGTTCTGGTGTGGTGTGGGGTGGTGTATGTTTTGTGTGGTGTGGTGTGATGTGGGGTGGTGTATGTTTTGTGTGGTGGGATGTGGGGTGGTGTATGTTTGGTATGCTGAACTGTGGTGTGTGTGTGTGTGTGGTGTGGTGTGTGTGTATGTATGTATGTATTTGCTATGGTGTTGTGTGGTTGTGTGGTGTATGTATGTGTGTGGTGTACGTGTGTTGTGTTAGTGGTGGGGTGAGGTGTGTTAGAGGTGAGGTGTGCTCTGGTGGGGGTGTGCTGTGTTGTTGTGTGTGTGTGGGGGAGGGGGGGGGGGGGTTGCAGTGCGAGGAGGTGTGTGTGTGGTTTGAATGAAGTGGTGTGGTTATGCATGATATGGAGTGATAGTGGTGGTGTGGTGTGGTGGTGTGGTGTGGTGTGGTGTGGTCTGATTGTTATATGCAGTGGTGGTGTGGTGTGGTGTGATTGTTATATGATGTAGTAGTAGTGGTGGTGGTGTGGTTTGGTGTGGTGTGGTGTGGTGTGATTGTTATATGATGTAGTAGTAGTAGTGGTGGTGGTGTGGTTTGGTGTGGTGTGGTGTGATTGTTATATGATGTAGTAGTAGTAGTGGTGGTGGTGTGGTGTGGTGTGGTGTGGTGTGGTGTGGTGTGGTGTGTGTGGTGTGGTGTGTGTGGTGTGGTGTGGTGTGTGTGGTGTGGTGTGGTGTGGTGTGTGTGGTGTGTGTGGTGTGGTGTGTGTGGTGTGGTGTGGTGTGGTGTGGTGTGGTGTGGTGTGGTGTGGTGTGGTGTGGTGTGGTGTGGTGTGTGTGGTTTTGAAGAACAAGAGATTCATAGTGGGTGTGGTTGAGATGCGGAGTGATAGCATGGCGCGGTGAGGTGTGGCGGCGTGCATAATAATGATAATAATAATAATAATTGTTCCTACATTTAGGCACAAGGCCAGCAATCACCCCAGTGCATTACTGGTACTTTATTTTATCGACCCCGTAAGGATGAAAGGCAAAGTCAACCTCGGCAGGAATTGAACTAATACTGTAAAGGGCCGTAACTCTATGCTGCAAAGCATGGCGTCCGACCTTCTACCGATACTGCCAATCCTCAATGATTTCCTTTATTGACCACAAGGGCCGACATATAGGGGACAATACAAAAGACTGGGACAGTGGGGGGTTTACATATACAACGTGTAATAAACAATAATAATAATAATTGTTTCTACTTTAGGCACAAGGCCAGCAATTACCCCAGTACATTACTTGTACTTTATTTTATCGACCCCCGTAAGGATGAAAGGCAAAGTCAACCTCGGCGGGATTTGAACTCAGATCGTAAAGGGACGTAACTATGCTGGAAAGCATGGCGTCCGACCCTCTACCGATACTGCCAATCCACCACCCTTATAATAATAATAATAATAATAATTGTTTCTACATTTGGCACAAGGCCAGCTATTACCCCAGTGTATTACTGGTACTTTATTTTATCGACCCCGTAAGGATGAAAGACAAAGTTGACCTCGGCAATAATAATATAGGGCATACTGGTTGGTTGGTATAGTGTAGTGTGGTGTGGTGTAGTGTGGTGTAGTGTGGTGTGGTGTAGTGTGGTGTAGTGTGGTGTGGTGTAGTGTGGTGTGGTGTGGTGTGGTATAGTGTGATTTGGTGTTGTTTGTTGTTTAGTCGGTGTGGTGTGGTGTAGTGTGGTGTAGTGTAGTGTGGTATGGTCTAGTGTGGTGTAGTGTGGTGTGGTGTGGTGTAGTGTGGTGTAGTGTGGTGTGGTGTAGTGTGGTGTGGTGTAGTGTGGTGTGGTGTAGTGTGGTGTGGTGTGGTGTAGTGTAGTGTGGTGTAGTGTGTGGTTTGGTGTGTGGTGTGGTGTAGTGTGGTGTGGTGTGGTCTAGTGTGGTGTGGTGTAGTGTGGTGTGGTGTAGTGTGGTGTGGTGTAGTGTGGTGTAGTGTGGTGTGGTGTAGTGTGGTGTGGTGTAGTGTAGTGTGGTGTGGTGTGGTGTGGTGTGGTGTAGTGTGCTATGATGTGATAAGGGTGTGTGTTGGTGAACTGCAATCCTGGCTGGCTGGTGTGCTGCGATGGTTTACTTGGTATGATGGGTGTCGTGGTGTGTGTGTGTGTGTGGGGGGGGGGGGCGTTATCGATGTAGTATAAAACCAGGCTTGCTGGTATGGTATGCTATGGTGGTGGTTTGATTTGGTATGATGGCTGTGGTGGTGTGGTGTCGTGTTGGGTGGGTGGGTGGGGAGTTATTGGTGTAGTGTAAATCTAACTAGCTGGTCAGCTGGCTACTATGGTGTGCTGGTGGCTTGTTTCATTACAGTGGCTAAAGTGTTGGTGTTGGTGTTGGTGTTGTTGGTGTGGTGGTGTGGTGGTATTGTATTAGTATAATGATCAGTGACATTGGTACTGGTATGGTACTGATATAGTCTGGAATGTATATATAGCTGGTTTGGTATCATTCTTCACTCTAGTTCTGTTTGGTGGTGGGGGTTGGTTGGTGGGAAGGGAATTTCTACTAAAGGGAGAGAAATACCGTTTTACTTTTAGGTAATTTTAGATACTAATGTCAGGTATTGGTATCTTAGTATGTTTGGTTGGTAAGTCAGTATTGGTATTGGTATCTGGACTTTAGTACAGATCTGGTGTCGCTACGGTGGTCAAACAGTAGTGTCCATTCATTGGTCAAACTGACCATTGCATGCCACCATTTTTACAATGTCCTTAGCATGTGTCTTAGTACTTTGGTGGGCGTGACGATGGCGGAACAACAACAACAACAACAAAGAAAGAAAGACGGAAAGAACGAAACAATGATAGTCGCAGTAGTATTTGTGTGTGTGGATGTGTGTGTGTGGATTGAGATCCCTGAATGTGAGTGTGGAGTGGGTTCTTTGATTGTGTATGTTTGTGTGTGTGTGGAATGGGTTCCTTGATTGTGTGTGTGTGTGTGAATGTGGGGGTAGTCCTAGAATGTACAAATGTGTGTGTTCGGGCAATGTCTAGTGTGTATGTGTGGAGTATTGAGTGTGTGTGTTTACGTGTGTGGGGTGATGTGGAGGGGTTTACTGTCCACTCTTGTCAAAAGGACTAAGCAATGCTGGTTGGTGTTGGGGTGGGTGGTGTTGGTCTTGTTATTGGTGTTGGGGCAGGAGGGCGAGGGGGGGGGCACTGTTTGGTATTGGTTGGTTTTAGTATTGCGAGGTAGGTTGGGGCTTACAGTTGTTGATGGTGTTGGTGGTGTTGTATTAGTAGTGCTGTTGGTGATGTTGGTGTTGTTGTTGGTGATGGTGGTAATGGTGTTGGTGTATTGGTAGTGTTGTTAGTGATGGTGTTGGTGTTATTGGTGGTGGTGTTATTGGTGTTGGTGGTGATGTTGTTGGTGTTGTTGTTGGTGATGGTGTTGGTGGTATGGTGATGGTGTTAATGTTGGTCGTGTTATATTGGTAGTGTTGGTGTTGGTGTTGTATGAGTAGTATGTTGGTGATGGTGTTGCTGGTGTTGGTGTTGGTGTTATTGTTGTTGGTGGTGTTGTTGGTGTTGGTGTTATTGTTGTTGGTGGTGTTGGTGTTGATGGTGTCGGAATGGTGGTGTGTTCGTGGTGTTGATGTTGGTAGTGATATTGGTGTGATGGTATTGGTATTGGTGAAGGTTTTGCAGTTGGTGTTTTGGTACTGATGGTGATGGTGATGTTGGTACTGATGGTGATGGTGATGGTGGAACTGATGGTGATGGTGGTACTGATGGTGATGGTGATGGAGGTACTGATGGTGATGGTGGTACTGATGGTGATGGTGGTACTGATGGTGATGGTGATGGAGGTACTGATGGTGATGGAGGTACTGATGGTGATGGTGATGGAGGTACTGATGGTGATGGAGGTACTGATGGTGATGGTGGTACTGATGGTGATGGTGATGGTGATGGTGGTACTGATGGTGATGGTGGTACTGATGGTGGTACTGATGGTGATGGTGATGTTGGTACTGATGGTGATGGTGGTACTGATGGTGATGGTGGTACTGATGGTGATGGTGATGGTGATGGTGGTACTGATGGTGATGGTGATGGTGGTACTGATGGTGATGGTGATGGTGGTACTGATGGTGATGGTGATGGTGGTACTGATGGTGATGGTGATGTTGGTACTGATGGTGATGGTGGTACTGATGGTGATGGTGATGGTGGTACTGATGGTGATGGTGATGGTGGTACTGATGGTGATGGTGATGGTGGTACTGATGGTGATGGTGGTACTGATGGTGATGGTGATGGTGGTACTGATGGTGATGGTGATGGTGGTACTGATGGTGATGGTGATGTTGGTACTGATGGTGATGGTGGTACTGATGGTGATGGTGATAGTGGTACTGATGGTGATGGTGATGGCGGTACTGATGGTGATGGTGATGGCGGTACTGATGGTGATGGTGATGGTGGTACTGATGGTAGTGAATGTGGTATTAGCATAGCTGCCAGTGATGGATATAATTGCAATACTAATTAGATGAGAATGGTGTCAGTGGTGGTGGTGGTGGTGGTGGTGGTGGTAATGGACTTAGTAGTGGTGGTGGTGGTTGGGGGGTTGTAACAGATGTATTCTGGCATATATAATGGTTGGTAGCTTTAGTAGTTTATTGGTATGCTGGCTGCCATGTCTGTCTGTCTGTCCCTCTGTCTGTCTGTCTCTCTGTCTGTCTAGTACAGCTGGCCGGCTGGACGGTTGGGCGTGTGGTTGGCTGGTCAGTTGGATGGTTGGTTCGATGGTTGAATGGTTGGATGGTTTGTTGGTTGGTTCGATGGTTGGATGGTTTGTTGGTTGGTTCGATGGTTGAATGGTTGGATGGTTTGTTGGTTGGTTCGATGGTTGAATGGTTGGATGGTTTGTTGGTTGGTTCGATGGTTGGATGGTTTGTTGGTTGGTTCGATGGTTGAATGGTTGAATGGTTGGTTCGATGGTTGAATGGTTGGATGGTTTGTTGGTTGGTTCGATGGTTGAATGGTTGGATGGTTGGTTCGATGGTTGAATGGTTGGTTCGATGGTTGAATGGTTGGATGGTTTGTTTGTGTGTTCGATGGTTGGATGGTTTGTTGGTTGGTTCGATGGTTGAATGGTTGGATGGTTTGTTGGTTGGTTCGATGGTTAAATGGTTGGATGGTTTGTTGGTTGGTTCGATGGTTGGATGGTTTGTTGGTTGGTTCGATGGTTGAATGGTTGGATGGTTTGTTGGTTGGTTCGATGGTTGGATGGTTTGTTGGTTGGTTCGATGGTTGAATGGTTGGATGGTTTGTTGGTTGGTTCGATGGTTGGATGGTTTGTTGGTTGGTTCGATGGTTGAATGGTTGGATGGTTTGTTGGTTGGTTCGATGGTTGAATGGTTGGATGGTTGGTTCGATGTTTGAATGGTTGGATGGTTTGTTGGCTGGTTCGATGGTTGGATGGTTTGTTGGTTGGTTCGATGGTTGAATGGTTGGATGGTTTGTTGGTTGGTTCGATGGTTGGATGGTTTGTTGGTTGGTTCGATGGTTGAATGGTTGGATGGTTTGTTGGTTGGTTCGATGGTTGGATGGTTTGTTGGTTGGTTCGATGGTTGAATGGTTGGATGGTTTGTTGGTTGGTTCGATGGTTGGATGGTTTGTTGGTTGGTTCGATGGTTGAATGGTTGGATGGTTTGTTGGTTGGTTCGATGGTTGGATGGTTTGTTGGTTGGTTCGATGGTTGAATGGTTGGATGGTTTGTTGGTTGGTTCGATGGTTGGATGGTTTGTTGGTTGGTTCGATGGTTGAATGGTTGGATGGTTGGTTCGATGGTTGAATGGTTGGATGGTTTGTTGGTTGGTTCGATGGTTGAATCGTTGGATGGTTTGTTTGTGTGTTCGATGGTTGAATGGTAGGATGGTTTGTTGGTTGGTTTGTTGGTTGAATGGTTGGATGGTTTGTTGGTTGGTTGGGTGGTTGAATGGTTTGTTGGTTGGTTCGATGGTTGAATGGTTGGATGGTTTGTTGGTTGGTTCGATGGTTGAATGGTTGGATGGTTTGTTGGTTGGTTCGATGGTTGAATGGTTGGATGGTTTGTTGGTTGGTTCGATGGTTGAATGGTTGGATGGTTTGTTGGTTGGTTCGATGGTTGGATGGTTTGTTGGTTGGTTCGATGGTTGAGTGTTGGATGGTTTGTTGGTTGGTTGGGTGGTTGAATGGTTGGATGGTTTGTTGGTTGGTTTGTTGGTTGAATGGTTTGTTGGTTGGTTTGTTGGTTGAATGGTTGGTTGGATGGTTTAATGGATAGATGGTTTAATGGCTGGCTGGTTGGATGGTTGGTTTGTTGGACGGCTGGTTGGATGGTTGGATGGCTGGTTGGATGGCTGGCTGGCTGTCTAGATGGTTGGCTGGTTGACCAGCTAGATGGAAGGAAGAATGCTTGGTCGAATGAGTAAATGACTTATCTAATTAGTGTGTTTGGTGTTGGTGTTGGTCAGTGTCTGTTGGTGTTGGTCAGTTAGTAGTGAGATAGTGGTGGGCAAGTAGAAACGCAGAGGTGAAAGGATGAGGAGGAGAAACAGAAATACGTAGTTATTGAGGGAGAGGGGGGAGAGCGGAGGAAAGAGAAGAGGGGGGAATGATTTGAGAAATTGATGAGCAGGGGGAAGGTGGGGGAGATAGATGGATGGTATTTATTAAGCACTGTATGTATGTATATATATGTGTGTATGTATGTGTATATGTGTATGTATATATAAATATATTTATGTGTGTGTGTATATATATATATATATGTGTGTGTATGTATGTATGTGTGTGTGTATGGATGTGTGTATGTATACATATATGTATGTGTGTATGTATGTATGTGTGTATGTATTGTATGTATTGTATGTGTATGTGTGTATGTATGTATGTATGTATATGTATGTATGTATATGTATCTATGTATGTATATATGTATGAATGTATGTATGTAAGTTTTAATATGTATGTATGTATATATGTATGTATGTATACATGTATGTATGTGTAATGTATGTATGTATGTATGTATATATATATATATATATATATATATATATATATATATATGTATGCATTGTATACGTACGTATGTAAACCGCCATCATGTTTGGTATTTAATCCTTTCCGTTTGTACACGGCTTTAGTCCTTCCGGCAGGCACCACCTGGAGGAAATAACATTGTTAAATTGTTTGCCTTGTTGATGTGGTTGTTGTTGTATAACAACAGATCTCCCCCAACATGGCATACCTATGATTCCCGCCGTGACCATCCTGTCATAATCTAAGACGGTAAGGGCGACGGATTGGTCGAATCGCTAGAGCGGTGTTAAGTTACGTTCCGAGGTTCAAATCCCACTGAGGTCACTTTCCCTGTCATCCTCAAAGGGTTCGATAAACTAAAATACTAGTGAAGTACTGGGATCGAAATAATCAGCCCCCCCCCGCCCCCCACACACTTTGCCTTTCATCCCTCTGGGGATACACACACACACACACACGTACATACACATACATACACATACATACACACACACACATACACACACTATCTCTCTCTCTCTCACTCTTTCTCTCTCTCTTACCTCTCCACACACACAGAACGTTAGACATTGCCCCCCCCACACACACATACATTCGTACATTGAGACCCTCCTACACACACACAAACACACACACACCAGCACACAATCAGGGTAAGCACTCCGTACATACATACACACATTCAAGGAACCCACTCCACACACACATTCAGGGCTCCACACCACACACACATTCACACACATAAAAACAACTGCGACTATCATTGGTTCGTCCTTTCCGTCTTTCTTTGTTGTTGTTGTTGTTCCGCCATCGTCACGCCCACCAAAGTACTAAGACACATGCTAAGGACATTGTAAAAATAGTGGCATGCAATGGTCAGTTTGACCAATGAATGGACACTACTGTTTGACCACCGTAGCGACACCAGATCTGTACTAAAGTCCAGATACCAATACCAATACTGACTTACCAACCAAACATACTAAGATACCAATACCTGGCATTAGTATCTAAAATTACCTAAAAGTAAAACGGTATTTCTCTCCCTTTAGTAGCAATTCCCTTCCCACCAACCAACCCCCACCACCAAACAGAACTAGAGTGAAGAATAATACCAAACCCAGCTATATATATACATTCCAGACTATATCAGTACCATACCAGTACCAATGTCACTGATCATTATACTAATACAATACCACCACACCACCACACCAACACCACACCACCACACCACACCACCACACCACCACCACATCAACACTTTAGCCATTGCAATGAATCAAGCCACCAGCACACCATAGTAGCCAGCTGACCAGCTAGTTAGATTTACACTACACTAATAACTCCTCACCCACCCCAGACCACACCACACCACACCACACCACACCACACCACCCCACGCCACACTAACACCAACACACCATAGCCATCATAATGAATGAAGCCATCACCATACAACACCACACAATATCACGCCACACCACACCATACTAGCCAGCTGACCAGCTAGCTAGAATTATATATACTACACTAATAACTCCCCCAGCCACCCACACTACACCACACCACACCACACCACACCACACCACACCACACCACACCACACCACACCACACCACACCACACCACACCACACCACACCACACTACACAACACTACACCACACCACACCACACCAGCACTACACCACACCACACCAGCACTACACCACACTACACCACACCACACTACACTACACCACACCACACCACACCACACTACACTACACTACACTACACTACACAACACCACACCAGCACTACACCACACCACACCACACCAGCACTACACCACACCACACCACACCAGCACTACACCACACCACACTAAACTACACCACACTACACTACACCACACCACACTAAACTACACCACACTACACTACACCACACTACACCACACCAGCACTACACCACACCACACCAGCACTACACCACACCACACCACACTAAACTACACCACACTACACTACACCACACCACACTAAACTACACCACACTACACTACACCACACTACACCTAACCAGCACTACACCACACCACACCAGCACTACACCACACCACACTAAACTACACCACACTACACTACACCACACCACACTAAACTACACCACACTACACTACACCACACTACACCACACCAGCACTACACCACACCACACCAGCACTACACCACACCACACCACACTAAACTACACCACACCACACTAAACTACACCACACTAAACTACACCACACTACACTACACCACACTACACCACACCAGCACTACACTACACTACACCAGCACTACACCACACCACACCACACTAAACTACACCACACCACACTAAACTACACCACACTAAACTACACCACACTACACTACACCACACTACACCACACCAGCACTACACCACACCACACCAGCACTACACCACACCACACCACACTAAACTACACCACACCACACTAAACTACACCACACTAAACTACACCACACTACACTACACCACACTACACTACACCACACTACACCACACCAGCACTACACCACACCACACCAGCACTACACCACACCACACCACACTAAACTACACCACACCACACTAAACTACACCACACTAAACTACACCACACTACACTACACCACACTACACCACACCAGCACTACACTACACTACACCAGCACTACACCACACCACACCACACTAAACTACACCACACTACACCACACTACACTACACCACACCACACTAAACTACACCACACTACACCACACTACACTACACCACACCACACTAAACTACACCACACTACACTACACCACACTACACCACACCAGCACTACACTACACTACACCACACCATACTAGCTCGCTGACCAGCTAGCTAGAATTATATATACTACACTAATAACTCCCCCAGCCACCCACCCTGCCCACACTACACCATATCGCATCACACCACACTACACCACACCACACCACACCACACCACACCACACCACACCACACCACACCACACCACACTACACTACACTACGCTACACTACACTACGCTACACTACACTACACTACACTACACTACGCTACACTACACTACACTACACTACGCTACACTACACTACACTACACTACACTACGCTACACTACACTACACTACACTACACTACACTACACTACACTACACCACACTACACCACACCACACCACACCACACCACACTACACTACACTACACTACACCACACTACACTACACCACACCACACCACACCACACCACACCACACCACACTACACTACACTACACTACACTACGCTACGCTACGCTACGCTACGCTACGCTACACTACACTACACTACACTACACTACACCACACCACACCACACCACACCACACCACACCACACCACACCACACCACACCACACCACACCACGCCACGCTACGCTACGCTACGCTACGCTACGCTACACTACACTACACTACACTACACTACACTACACTACACTACACTACACTACACTACACTACACTACACTACACTACACTACACTACACTACACTACACCACACCACACCACACCACACCACACCACACCACACCACACTAACCAGCCAGCTATATTTACACCTGGTCAGCTGGCTACTATGGTGTGCTGGTGGCTTGTTTCATTACAATGGCTAAAGTGTTGGTGTGGTGGTGGTGTGGTGGTGTGGTGGTGGTGTGGTGGTGTGGTGGTATTGTATTAGTATAATGATCAGTGACATTGGTACTGGTATGGTACTGATATAGTCTGGAATGTATATATAGCTGGGTTTAGTATTATTCTTCACTCTAGTTCTGTTTGGTGGTGGGGGTTGGTTGGTGGGAAGGGAATTTCTACTAAAGGGAGAGAAATACCGTTTTACTTTTAGGTAATTTTAGATACTAATGTCAGGTATTGGTATCTTAGTATGTTTGGTTGGTAAGTCGGTATTGGTATCTGGACTTTAGTACAGATCTGGTGTCGCTACGGTGGTCAAAAAGTAGTGTCCACTCATTGGTCAAACTGACCATTGCATGCCACCATTTTTACAATGTCCTTAGCATGTGTCTTAGTACTTTGGTGGGCGTGACGATGGCGGAACAACAACAACAACAAAGAAAGAAAGACGGAAAGAACGAACCAATGATAGTCGCAATAGTATTTATGTGTGTGAATGTGTGTGTGGAGTGAGATCCCTGAATTAGTGTGTGTGTGGAGTGGGTTCCTTGAATGTGTGTGGGGTGGGGTGGGGGTCCTTGAATGTGTGCTTGTGTGTGTAGGAAGGTGTCAGAATGTACGAATGTGTGTGTTTGGGCAATGTCCGTGTGTGAGGAGAGGTAAGAGAGAGAGAGAGAGGGTGTGTATATATATATATATATATATGTGTGTGTGTGTGTGTGTTTGTGTGTTAGTTTGTTTATCCCCAGAAAGATGAAAGGCAAAGTTAAACCAGGCTGAGAAAAAATTACCCTGGATAATGGAGTCCTAGATATACTAACGGCACTGAAGGGGTGGCCACGGCTGGAATGAACAGTTACTATGGATAATATAGAGCTAAACTAGAGATACCAACATTAATGACAGGATGGTCACGGATGGAATATCTTTAATCCCAGGTACGTCATGTTAGAGTTGACCTGTCGTTAAACTACAACAACTAAAGAAACTATGCTATTTCCGCCAGGTGGCGTCTGTTGTTTTACTTCAAGGTATCTTTAGATTCTGTAATGGTCAGGTGTAAATATAGCTGGCTGGTCAGCTGGCTACTATAGTGTGGTGTGGTGTGGTATGTTGTCAGTGGTACTAGTGTGGTGTGGTGTAGTGTAGTGTGGTGTGGTCTGGTGGTGGTTTGACTTGGTATGATGTCAGTGGTGTGGTGTGGTGTGGTGTAGTGTAGTGTGGTGTGGTGTGGTGTAGTGTAGTGTGGTGTGGTCTGGTGGTGGTTTGACTTGGTATGATGTCAGTGGTTCTGGTGTGGTGTGGTGTAGTGTAGTGTGGTTTATTGGTATAATATGGTGTAGTGTAGGGTGGTGTGGCGTGGTGATGGCTTCATTATGATAGCTATGGGGTGTTGGTGTTGGTGTTGGTGTTGGTGTTGGTGTTGGTATTGGTGTGGTGTGGTATGGGGCGGTGTTGGTGTGATGTGGTATGGGGTGGTGTTAGTGTGGTGTGGTATGGTTATGGCTTAATTCATTAGGATGACTATGGTGTATTTGTGTTGGTGTGGTGTGGGGTGGGGTGGTGTGGGGTGGTATGGTGTGGGGTGCTGTGGTATGGTGTGCTGTGGTGTGGTATGGTGTGTGTGTGTGTGGGGGGGGGGGGGGGGGGGGGGGGGGTGTAGTATGGTGTGGTGTGCTATGGTGTGCTATGGTGTTGTGTGGTGTAGTGGAGTGTGGTGTGCTGTGCTGACTGATTTAGTAAAATGGCAGTGTGGTCTGGGGTGGGTGGGGAGTTATTGGTGTAGTGTAAATCTAACTAGCTGGTCAGCTGGCTACTATGGTGTGCTGGTGGCTTGTTTCATTACAATGACTAAAGTGTTGGTGTGGTGTTGGTGGTGGTGGTGTGGTGGTAATTGTATTAGTATAATGATCAGTGACATTGGTACTGGTATGGTAACTGATATAGCTCTGGAATGTATATATAGCTGGGTTTAGTATTATTCTTCACTCTAGTTCTGTTTGGTGGTGGGGGTTGGTTGGTGGGAAGGGAATTTCTACTAAAGGGAGAGAAATACCGTTTTTACTTTTAGGAATTTTTAGATACTAATGTCAGGTATTGGTATCTTAGTATGTTTGGTTGGTAAGTCAGTATTGGTATTGGTATCTTGGACTTTAGTACAGATCTGGTGTCGCTACGGTGGTCAAACAGTAGTGTCCACTCATTGGTCAAACTGACCATTGCATGCCACCATTTTTACAATGTCCTTAGCATGTGTCTTAGTACTTTGGTGGGCGTGACGATGGCGGAACAACAACAACAACAAAGAAAGACGGAAAGGACGAAACAATGATAGTCGCAGTAGTGATAGTCTCGTGTGTGTGTGGAGTGGGGTGCTTGAATGTGTACTTGAGTGAGTGAGTGTGTGTGTGTGTGTATAGGAGGGTCCAGAATGTACGAATGTATGTGTGTTTGGGCAATGTCTTGTGCTCCGTGTGACACGGAGAGGTAAGAGAGAGTGTGTGGGTGTATGTGAGTGTGTATGTATGTGTGTGTGTTTGTTAGTGTGTGTATCCCCAGGAGGATGAAAGGCAAAGTTGAACGAGGCAGGATCTGAACTCAGAACGTAAAGGGCCGTAACACATATTGCTGAGCGTCAGTCCGACGCTCTACCGATTTGGGCCATCCACCGCCCTGAAACATTTACCATGGATAATAGAGTCCTAGACATGCTAACAGTAATGAAGGGGTGGCCACGGCTGGAATGAACAGTCGTATATACACAGTACCATACCAGTACCAATGTCACTGAACATTATACTAATACAACACCACCACACCACACCACCAACACCACCACCACACCACCACCACACCAACACTTTAGCCATTCTAATGAATCAAGCCACCAGCACACCATAGTAGCCAGCTGACCAGCTAGTTAGATTTACACTACACCAATAACTCCTACAACCACCCCACACCACACTGCCATTTTACTAAATCAAGTCATCACCACACCACACCAATACCAGCACATCATAGCCATCATAATGAATAAAGCCATCACCATACCACACCACACCACACCACACCAACACACCACACCACACCACACCACACTATACTATACCAACAAACCCCACAAACAACCACCCTGTCCACACCACACCAGTACCACTGACATCATACCGAATCAAACCACCACTATACCACACCACACCACACCACACCACACCACTGACATCATAACAAATCAAACCACCACTACACTGCACCACACCACACCACACCACACCACACCACTGACATCATACCAAATCAAACCACCACCACACCACACTACACTACACTACACCACACCACACCACACTACACTACACCACACCACACCACACCACTGACATCATACCAAGTCAAACCACCACCAGACCACACCACACTACACTACACCACACCACACTAGTACCACTGACAACATACCACACCACACCACACTATAGTAGCCAGCTGACCAGCCAGCTATATTTACACCTGACCATTACAGAATCTAAAGATACCTTGAAGTAAAACAACAGACGCCACCTGGCGGAAATAGCATAGTTTCTTTAGTTGTTGTAGTTTAACGACAGGTCAACTCTAACATGACATACCTGGGATTAAAGATATTCCATCCGTGACCATCCTGTCATTAATGTTGGTATCTCTAGTTTAGCTCTATATTATCCATAGTAACTGTTCATTCCAGCCGTGGCCACCCCTTCAGTGCCGTTAGTATATCTAGGACTCCATTATCCAGGGTAATTTTTTCTCAGCCTGGTTTAACTTTGCCTTTCATCTTTCTGGGGATAAACAAACTAACACACAAACACACACACACACACACACACACATATATATATATATATATATATACACACACACCCTCTCTCTTTCTCTCTTACCTCTCCTCACACACGGACATTGCCCAAACACACACATTCGTACATTCTGACACCTTCCTACACACACAAACAAACACACATTCAAGGACCCCCACCCCCACCCCACCCCACACACATTCAAGGACCCCCACCCCACCCCACACACATTCAAGGAACCCACTCCACACACACACTAATTCAGGGATCTCACTCCACACACACATTCACACACATAAATACTATTGCGACTATCATTGGTTCGTTCTTTCCGTCTTTCTTTCTTTGTTGTTGTTGTTGTTCCGCCATCGTCACGCCCACCAAAGTACTAAGACACATGCTAAGGACATTGTAAAAATGGTGGCATGCAATGGTCAGTTTGACCAATGAGTGGACACTACTGTTTGACCACCGTAGCGACACCAGATCTGTACTAAAGTCCAGATACCAATACCAATACTGACTTACCAACCAAACATACTAAGATACCAATACCTGACATTAGTATCTAAAATTACCTAAAAGTAAAACGGTATTTCTCTCCCTTTAGTAGAAATTCCCTTCCCACCAACCAACCCCCACCACCAAACAGAACTAGAGTGAAGAATAATACTAAACCCAGCTATATATACATTCCAGACTATATCAGTACCATACCAGTACCAATGTCACTGATCATTATACTAATACAATACCACCACACCACCACCACCAACACCACACCAACACCACACCAACACTTTAGTCATTGTAATGAAACAAGCCACCAGCACACCATAGTAGCCAGCAGACCAGCTAGTTAGATTTACACTACACCAATAACTCCTACAACCACCCCACACCACACTGCCATTTTACTAAATCAGTCAGTCAGCACACCACAGCTCACTAAACCACACCACACCACACCACACTACACCACCACCACACCAGTACCACTGGCATCATACCAAATCAAACCACCACCACACCACAACACACTACACCACACTACACCACACCACACCAGAACCACTGACACCATAACAAATCAAACTACCACCACACCACACCACACCACACTACACTACACCACACCAGTACCACTGACATCATAACAAATCAAACCACCACCACACCAACACCACACCATCGAGGCCAGCTGACCAGCCAGCTATATTTACACCTGACCATTACAGAATCTAAAGATACCTTGAAGTAAAACAACAGACGCCACCTGGCGGAAATAGCATAGTTTCTTTAGTTGTTGTAGTTTAACGACAGGTCAACTCTAACATGACATACCTGGGATTAAAGATATTCCATCCGTGACCATCCTGTCATTAATGTTGGTATCTCTAGTTTAGCTCTATATTATCCATAGTAACTGTTCATTCCAGCCGTGGCCACCCCTTCAGTGCCGTTAGTATATCTAGGACTCCATTATCCAGGGTAATTTTTTCTCAGCCTGGTTTAACTTTGCCTTTCATCTTTCTGGGGATAAACAAACTAACACACAAACACACAAACACACACACACACACACACATATATATATATATATATACACACACACCCTCTCTCTCTCTCTCTTACCTCTCCTCACACACGGACATTGCCCAAACACACACATTCGTACATTCTGACACCCTCCTACACACACAAACAAACACACATTCAAGGACCCCCACCCCCACCCCACCCCACACACATTCAAGGAACCCACTCCACACACACTAATTCAGGGATCTCACTCCACACACACATTCACACACACAAATACTATTGCGACTATCATTGGTTCGTTCTTTCCGTCTTTCTTTCTTTGTTGTTGTTGTTGTTCCGCCATCGTCACGCCCACCAAAGTACTAAGACACATGCTAAGGACATTGTAAAAATGGTGGCATGCAATGGTCAGTTTGACCAATGAGTGGACACTACTGTTTGATCACCGTAGCGACACCAGATCTGTACTAAAGTCCAGATACCAATACCAATACTGACTTACCAACCAAACATACTAAGATACCAATACCTGGCATTAGTATCTAAAATTACCTAAAAGTAAAACGGTATTTCTCTCCCTTTAGTAGAAATTCCCTTCCCACCAACCAACCCCCACCACCAAACAGAACTAGAGTGAAGAATAATACTAAACCCAGCTATATATACATTCCAGACTATATCAGTACCATACCAGTACCAATGTCACTGATCATTATACTAATACAATACCACCACACCACCACCACCAACACCACACCAACACCACACCAACACTTTAGTCATTGTAATGAAACAAGCCACCAGCACACCATAGTAGCCAGCAGACCAGCTAGTTAGATTTACACTACACCAATAACTCCTACAACCACCCCACACCACACTGCCATTTTACTAAATCAGTCAGTCAGCACACCACAGCTCACTAAACCACACCACACCACACCACACTACACCACCACCACACCAGTACCACTGGCATCATACCAAATCAAACCACCACCACACCACAACACACTACACCACACTACACCACACCACACCAGAACCACTGACACCATAACAAATCAAACTACCACCACACCACACCACACCACACTACACTACACCACACCAGTACCACTGACATCATAACAAATCAAACCACCACCACACCAACACCACACCATCGAGGCCAGCTGACCAGCCAGCTATATTTACACCTGACCATTACAGTATCTAAAGATACCTTGAAGTAAAACAACAGACGCCACCTGGCGGAAATAGCATAGTTTCTTTAGTTGTTGTAGTTTAACGACAGGTCAACTCTAACATGACGTACCTGGGATTAAAGATATTCCATCCGTGACCATCCTGTCATTACTGCTGGTATCTCTAGTTTAGCTCTATATTATCCATAGTAACTGTTCATTCCAGCCGTGGCCACCCCTTCAGTGCCGTTAGTATATCTAGGACTCCATTATCCAGGGTAATTTTTTCTCAGCCTGGTTTAACTTTGCCTTTCATCTTTCTGGGGATAAACAAACTAACACACAAACACACACACACACACACACATATATATATATATATATATATATACACACACACCCTCTCTCTCTCTCTCTTACCTCTCCTCACACACGGACATTGCCCAAACACACACATTCGTACATTCTGACACCCTCCTACACACACAAACAAACACACATTCAAGGACCCCCACCCCCACCTCACCCCACACACATTCAAGGAACCCACTCCACACACACACTAATTCAGGGATCTCACTCCACACACACATTCACACACATAAATACTATTGCGACTATCATTGGTTCGTTCTTTCCGTCTTTCTTTCTTTGTTGTTGTTGTTGTTCCGCCATCGTCACGCCCACCAAAGTACTAAGACACATGCTAAGGACATTGTAAAAATGGTGGCATGCAATGGTCAGTTTGACCAATGAGTGGACACTACTGTTTGACCACCGTAGCGACACCAGATCTGTACTAAAGTCCAGATACCAATACCAATACCGACTTACCAACCAAACATACTAAGATACCAATACCTGACATTAGTATCTAAAATTACCTAAAAGTAAAACGGTATTTCTCTCCCTTTAGTAGAAATTCCCTTCCCACCAACCAACCCCCACCACCAAACAGAACTAGAGTGAAGAATAATACTAAACCCAGCTATATATACATTCCAGACTATATCAGTACCATACCAGTACCAATGTCACTGATCATTATACTAATACAATACCACCACACCACCACACCAACACCACACCAACACCACACCAACACTTTAGTCATCGTAATGAATCAAGCCACCAGCACACCACACCACACCATGCCACGCCATAGCACACCACACCACACCATACAACACCATACCACACCATACCACACCATACCACACCACACCACACCATAGCACACCATAGCACACCACACCACACCATACCACACCACACCACACCATACCACACCACACCATACCACACCACACCACACCATACCACACCATACCACACCATACCACACCAAACCACACCATACCATATCAACTAGCCAGCGAGATTTGCACTACCCCACATCCTATCATACCACACCACACCAGCACTACACCACATCCCCACCTCACCCCGCCCCACCACACCACACCAGCCAACCAGATTTGCACTACAGCACACCGTATCATACCACACCACACTACACCAGCACTACACCAGCACTACACCCCACCCCACCGCATCACACCACACCACACCACACCACACCACACCACACCACGATCAATTGCTGACCTTGTGCCTAAATCAGAAACCATTATTTATGAGGGTAGTAGGGTGAGGGACTGGCAGAAGCAGTAGAGTGTCGGACACCATGTTTTTGCAGCTTAGAGTTATGGCCCTTTGCTGTCTAATTTCAAATCTTGCCGAGGTTAGCTTTGTCTTTTAACTCAAGGGGTCGATGAAATAAAGTACCAGTAATACACTGTGAGTCGATTTTATCAACTTTCCCCTCTCTTACAATTGTTAGCCTTGAGCTTAAATCCGAAGCCATTACCGGTAGAGCGTGAGACACCATGCTTTGCAGCATAGAGTTATGGCCCTTTACGGTCCGAGTTGAAATCCCGCCGAGGTTAACTTTGCCTTTCATCCTTACGGGGGTCGATAAAATAAAGTACCAGTAATGCACTGGCGTATTTATACAAGAGGGTGTCGCTGTCTTGTGGGTTTATGTCGAACATTTGCTGTCGAGTGTAGTGCGGATCCGGCTATTCAGCTGAGTCCATCATGAAGATTGCACCGCCGCCCTCCTTTAACGAGGAAGGGCAGGCAGTTTTTATCTGCCTGGTGGCCATGGCGAAAGAGGTTGTATAGTGGACACGTCTGAAAGGGTCGAAAACAGACACTTTCCTCTTCGGTGATGCCCTCATTAACTTTTTCAGGTTTCACCTAAAAAGGAAAATCAGGGTGGAGAGGGAAGTGTTGCCTTCCAGCCAGTTTGTTGAAAGGTGGGTGAGAGAGGCAAGCCTGGCCCGTGGGAATGGGTCTACCCTGAGAGAGAGCGCCTGTAGTATTGCTGGAGGACAACTGGGAGAGAGTGCTTGTCCTAGCACTCAGGATGACCGTGGTTTTTTGTGGGCTTTCTCCATGGGTAACCCTTGGAGTCTCCTCACCTTTGAGGAACTTATGTTTTTTTTTTTTAACCCTTTAGCATTTAAACCGGCCATATCCAGCCAGAATTCTCTCACCTCTTTCTGTTCAAACCAGGTATAACTGGCCACTCATACTGATTTTAAGGTATTGCTCTCAAAATAAATATCAAAATCTCATTGATTCGATATTATGTGAGATAAAGCTTTTACCGTAAAGATACAATAGTATATATAGAGTAATTGTTTCTACTTTAGGCACAAGGCCAGCAATTACCCAGTGCATTACTGGTACTTTATTTTATCGACCCCGTAAGGATGAAAGGCAAAGTCAACCTCGGCGGGATTGACTTTGCCTAGTATATATAGAGTAATGGTAAGGATTAAATGTTTATTTTCTTAATCTGTTATAAATTATATTTTACACAAAACGATACACACTGTATCGTCTTGTACTGTCTTTAATGTCTTCTTAGTGTGAACCCTGTATGGCTAATGAAGAGGGTAGTGTGATGTGAATGAGATCTGGCTGTTGTTTCTAGCAAGTTGAATAACCATGTAAAAACCCTTCTCTTCTATTACTATTACTACCAATACCACTACTATTACCATCACTACTACTACTACTTCTGTTACTACCACTACTACTACTGCTACTACCACTACTACCACTAGTACTACTAGTACTATTATTACTACTAATTCTACTAGTACTACCACTATTACTACCACCACCACTACACCACTACCACCCCTACCACCACCACCACCACTACTACCACTACTACTACTACTACAACTACTACTTGTACTACTACTATTATTACCACTAATTCTACTAGTACTACCACTATTACTACCACCACCACTACACCACTACCACCCCTACCACCACCACCACCACTACTACCACTACTACTACTACTACAACTACTACTTGTACTACTACTATTATTACCACTAATTCTACTAGTACTACCACTATTACTACCACCACCACTACACCACTACCACCACCACCCCTACCACCACCACCACCACTACTACCACTACTACTACTACAACTACTACTAGTACTACTACTATTATTACTACTAATTCTACTAGTACTACCACTATTACCACCACCACATCACCACCACCACCACCACACCACCACCACACCACCACCACACCACCACCACACCACCACCACCACCACTACTACTACTACTACTACTACTACTACTACTACTATCCTTTAGTCATTTTCGCCTCTGCCCACCCCAGCGTCCATCGTTATCTGCAAGTCAACACAAGTACGTACGGACCGTCGGTGTGAAATAGGACACTCCGGACAATGCCTTGTCCAGTGCACCACACCACCACCTACCACCATCACGACACCATCGCCACCATCACCATCACCATCACGCCACCACCGCCACAACCACCACCACGAACACCATCACCACCATCACCACCATCGCCACCATCACCACCATCACTACCGCCAACGGCACAACCACCACCACCACCACCACCATCACTACCGCCGCCGCCACCACCACCATCACCACCATCACTACCGCCAACGGCACAACCACCACCACCACCACCACGCCACCACCGCCACCATCACTACCACTACCGCCGCCGCCACCACCACCATCACCACCATCACTACCACTACCGCCGCCGCCACCACCACCATCACTACCACTACCGCCAACGGCACAACCAACACCATCACCACCACCACCACCACGACACCACCGCCACCACTACCACCAACCATCACCACCACCACCACCACCACCGTTACTGCCACTACCGTTATGACCACCACCACCACCACCACCATCACCACAACCACCATCACTACCCCCACTACCACCATCACTACCCCCACTACCACCACTATCACACCACCCCCGCCATCTGAACCGACCGACCAAACTACTCCCCCCCCCTTCCAGCAAGAAGCTCTTCTATTTTTCATCATCCACCCCCTCCAACTCCACACCACCAGCCCCACCCATGCTACTACAACCCCCCCCCCCCCCACCCACCCACGCCCTCTCCCCAATACCCCCCCATTTCTAGCCCCACCACCCCACCCTCTCTCCCATTACACCTACACTCCCCCAGCCCCACCCCTCTCCCAAATACCCTCCCTACCCACCACCTGCCCCACCCCCTACCACTACCCACGAGCATTTGTTAATTAGTCAATGAAGGTAGCCATATTAACTTTGCCACGTTTTCTTCCTGCTTCTCTCCCCCACCCTCCCTTTGTATTCCTAGTCTACTCCTCCTACTCCTCTTACACCCCACCCTCCCTTTATATTCCTAGTCTACTCCTCCTACTCCTCTTACACTCCACCCTCCTCTAGTCTCCCCCCTCTTCCTTCTCCTCTACCCCCTCTCTTTCTTCTCTCTCCCCACCACCCTCCCTTATATATTCCTAATCCCCCCCCCTCTTCCTCCACCACCACCATCCTTATCTTAGCCCTCCTCCCCCTCCTCCAACTCTTCTTTTTCCACCCCCACCCTCTCCTTTTGCCCTGCCTCTCCGCCAACGCCATCCTCATCCTACGCTTTACCCCCCCCCCCCCCCTCCTCCTCACTATCATCCCCACCACCATCACCATCCCCATCATTTTCATCCTCCCTCTCTATCTCTTCTTCGCCTTCCCTTCCGCCCCTCTCTCCACTCACCACCATACCTCCCACTACCTCTCCCCCCTCTCTCCACACCAATGCCCCCCCGCCCCCCTCTCTCCATCCACTACCACCTTCTCTCTGACCACTTCAGTTTTCTATCTCTCGACACCATCTTTACTTTAGTAGGGAAGTCCCTGGCCAGGAGGTCCCTGGCCAGGAGGTCTCTGGCCAGGAAGTGACTTACCAGACTGAATGACACTTGGGAGGACAACCAACACGAGAATTTGGAAAGGAAGGGCCTTTTACCTGGTCTGGTTATACTGTTTGCTAGAAATAGCAGCCAAATCTCCCTGAAATTACACACCTGGTCGCTCTGCGAGTTGCAGCCACCATGTATGTATGTATGTGTGTATATATGTATGTATGTATGTATGTATGTATGTATGTATGTATGTGTGTATGTATATATGTATGTATGTATGTATGGTCACCAGTTGTCAGGTCACCAGTTGGTGCTACTGGTAACATGTATCCCAGTACAACCTGTCTCATGGTCGGGTCGTTGGCGACTAAACTGGCAACCCCACCAAGGTTTCTTGGTGAGGAGGGTGACTTTGGACATCCTGCAGGACTAAAAACAAAACCTGTCAAAGGGCAAAGGAGCTCTTAAGAGTCAATGGCCATCCAAAATCACCGGGAGAGATGACCCCTTAGCCTTTGTCAAGGCAGAATTCTAGGAGAAGGAAAACTCTGATATAACACCTGCAACCCTGATGGTATCCAATGATGTTGACTTGTTCTTCTTTTTGGTAAATATCATCTTGGTTAAGAGAGTGGGACTGGCTTTGTGCAGTGCCTTTGCTCACTATAGAAGCTTCACGGCACAGGCATTGCTTTATATCTGGAGATCTCTCTGCACTTGTCGTCACATGGTACCATGGGCCAGCACTATGTGTCAATAATTGTCACTATGTGTCAATAATTGTCAAGTGTAGTCTTTGTACCAGAGTTTTCAAGTCGCTGACTGGACTAAAAAGTCACACTCGTTCAGCGCATCGGTAGGGGTTCTCCTACATGGATATAAAGTAGTGGCCGTACTCGAAAACGAGTTGGCAGCCACCATGTATGTATGTATGTATGTATGTATGTTCTTCTGGTTTTATAATTTCACAAAGTTTTACCAATAGAGAGAGAGTCGGTTTCTAACATAGACACAATACTCTCTAATTGGAATTTACACAACATCAACTAGGTAGATATGTATGCATGCATGTGTAGATATGGATGTTATTGTATGTGTGGATGTGGATGTTTTGAGTTGTATGTGTGCATGTGTATATGCTTTGTATCTGTACATGTGTATATGCAGCTATTAGATGCAAAATTTTTGGAATGTTTTACATATTTTTACTGTTCCATTAATGGATTGTACTTGTAATTTCCTAACTAGTTGTGTTATTTCTGTTCCTGTGAAGCCCAGCTTCTCAAGATTTGTATTGAGGCAGTTACTAACATATCCCAGTGCCCCAATAATCACAGGCATAAATCTGAAGGTGTAATCAGGGTGGAGTATCTGCAGATTCTCATCAGTTCTGCATAAATATTCTCCTTTTCACTAATCTTTGATATTATATTGGCATCTGTTAGACAGCTAATTTCCACTACTGTGCATGTTTTCTTCTCCCTGTCACATATCATAATATCTGGTCTGTTATGCTTGCATTTTATTGGGGTTTTTACTGGAACATTCCACCAGTACTCTTTCATATTATGTACATGGATGTCTTCCACATTGTTGTAGCTTTTAATGTGTTTATTATCGGGGCTATCTTTTTTACGAACTGCATTGTCCAGTGTTTTGGCCACTAAATCATGCCTCATAGGTAGATAGTACCGCGATGACATCTTTGGACAGCTGCTGATGACATGGGTGATATCCTCGATGTTAGTTCCGCAGAGTCTGCACTTGTTATCACATCTAGGTGTTTTGCCTGCATCCCTATCTATTTTGTGAATCAGGTATTTCGTGCTAATTTCCTGTTCCTGGATTGCAAAAGCGTATCCTTCAAAGTGGGAGCCAATATAGCGGTTGTTGGTCCAAGATAGACTACTTTCTTTATCTATATTACTCTCACTCTGGAGCTTCCTGGCAACACATCCATGCATGATTTTTTGCTGATAGGCATGCAGTTTTTCATCCATGGATTCACTGCGATACTGCTGAGCGACATCCCTGGGTGTGAGTTTTTGATTATCACACAGGGAATATCTCTCAAGGAGTTCCCTCCCAACTCTCATGATCTTATCTGTTTCATGCAGATAGACTTGCTCGAGAAATGGGCTCCTACGCTTCGAGGTCCGTAGATTGTTTTTCTGGTTTTATAATTTCACAATTTTTTCCCAATAGAGAGAAAGTCAGTTTCTAACATAGACACAAGGCTCTCTCATTGGAATTTACACATCATCAACTAGGTAGATATGTATGTATGTCTGCATGTGTAGATATGGATGTTATTGTATGTGTGGATGTGTATGTTTTGAGTTGTATGTGTGCATGTGTATATGCTTTGTATCTGTACATGTGTATATGTAGTTATTAGATGCAACATTTTTGGAATGTTTTACATATTTTTACTGTTCCATTAATGGATTGTACTTGTAATTTCCTAACTAGTTGTGTTCTTTCTGTTCCTGTGAAGCCCAGCTTCTCAAGATTTGTATTGAGGCAGTTACTAACATACCACAGTGTCTCATAAAGCTGAAGGTGTAATCAGGGTGGAGTATCTGCTATGTATGTATTATGTATGTATGTATTTATGTGTTCGTGAAATTGTGCATCTATGAAGGCACATGGCTTAGAGGTTAGGGTGTTCGACCCACGATCGTCAAGTCGTGAGTTCAATTCCTGAAGGCACATTGTGTCCTTGAGCAAGACACTTTATTTCACGTTGCTCCAGTTCACTCAACTATCAGAAAATAAGTTGTACCAGTAATTCAAACGGTTAGCCTTGTCACATATACCGTGTCCTGCTGAATGTCTTCCGGAATTAGGTTAAGGGGTATGCATAGTTGTGGAATACTCAGCCACATACTCAATAATGTTTCTACTTTTGGCACAAGGATAGCAATTAGAACGTAAAGGGGCGTAACTCTATGCTACAAAGCATTGCGTCCGACCCTCTACCGATACTGCCAATTCTACTTTTGGCACAAAGCCAGCAATTACACCAGCGAATTACTGGTACTCTATTTTATCAACCCCGCTTTGATCAATGGCAAAGTTAACCTCGGCGGGATTTGAACTCAGAACATAAAGGGCCATAACTCTATGCTGCAAAGCATGGTGTCTGACGCTCTACCGATTCTGCCAATCCACCACCCTTATACAATAATACTAGCTAGACTGTAGCTGTAGTTGAAAGAGCCAGTTTTGTCACACACTGTCATGCTGAATCTCCCTGAGAACTAAATTAAGAGTACGCATATCTGTGGAATGCTCAACCACTTGCATTGATCAATATGGACTATCAAAAGGTCTGTCGTGTTATACATCTCCCCTAAAATTGAATGGACCAGCCATGTCACACACTGTACCACCCTGAATCTCCCTGAGAACTACGCAAAGGGTTCACGTGTCTGTGTAATGTCCAGTTACTTGCACCTTAATTTCCGCAACTGACAGTTCCGTTGGTAAAACATCTAGAACGTTCGTCGTCGTAACCGACGGAGATCCTCTCGTGCATCGTTAATGTAGTTTTGTTGTTGTTGTTGTTGTTGTTACTATTGTTGCAGTTGTTGTTGTTGTTGCAGATGTTGTTGTTACTGTTGTTGTTGTTACTATTGTTGCAGTTGTTGTTACTGTTGTTGCTACTATTGTTGCAGTTGTTGTTGCAGATGTTGTTGTTACTGTTGTTGTTGTTGTTACTATTGTTGCAGTTGTTGTTGTTGTTGTTACTATTGTTGCAGTTGTTGTTGTTGTTGTTGTTACTATTGTTGCAGTTGTTGTTGTTACTGTTGTTGTTATTACTATTGTTGCAGTTGTTGTTGCAGATGTTGTTGTTGTTGTTGTTGTTGTTGCTGCAGTTGTTGTTGTTACTGTTGTTGTTGTTGTTGTTGTTGCAGATGTTGTTGTTGTTGTTGCAGATGTTGTTGTTACTGTTGTTGTTGTTGTTGTTGTTGCAGATGTTGTTGTTGTTGTTGTTGTTGTTACTGTTGTTGTTGCAGATGTTGTTGTTATTGTTGCAGTTGCTGTTGCTGTCGTTACTATTGTTGTTGCTGCAGTTGTTGTTGTTACTGTTGTTGTTGTTGTTGTTGCAGATGTTGTTGTTACTGTTGTTGTTGTTGTTGTTGTTGCAGATGTTGTTGTTGTTGTTGTTGTTGTTACTGTTGTTGTTGCAGATGTTGTTGTTATTGTTGCAGTTGCTGTTGCTGTCGTTACTATTGTTGTTGTTGTTGTTGTTGTTGTTGTTGCTATTGTTCCTGTCGTTGCTCTTGTTACTATTGCTGTTGTTGTTACTACTGTTGCAATGGTTGCAGTTGTTGTTGTTGTTGTTGTTGTTGTTACTATTGTTGTCGTTGCTGTTTTTGCTATTGTCGTCGCTATTGCTCCATGTCGTTGTTGCTGTCGTTGCTATTGTTCCTATCGTTGCTGTTATTGTTGCTTTCATTTCTGTCGTTGCTGTTGTTGCTATTGATGTTGTTGCATCTGCTACGTTGACACTTATCCGCCATTGCTCTTAAAGATATATCATGAACGAAAAAATCTGTCATGTTTAACGTATATTTATCATATTAAATAACATTGTTGTTGACTTGCAGGCAAAGATGTCAGGTAAAGACCGCCATCTTCATGTCGTCTGCGTCCTTTATCTCTGTGTCTTCTGCATAAATCAACCAAATTTTAGATTTCATCGCATGCATGTTCACACTTAATATTCTATTTTTCCCTTCGTTTATTTTCATTTCATCTTCCCCCTTCTATCGCCCCCCCCCCATATTTCTCTCGCCCTCTCTGTCTCTCTCACTCTTTCATTGTCTCTCTCTCTCTCTCTCTCTCTCTCACTCTTTCATTGTCTCTCTCTCTTTCATTCTCTCTCTCTCTCTCTCTCATTGTCTCTCTCACACTCTCTCTCTCTCTCACTCTCTCTCTCTCTCTCTCTCTCTCTCACCACTCTCTCTCTCTCTCTCTCTCTCTCCTCACTATCTCTCTCACACTCTCTCCCTCCTCACTATCTCTCTCACTCTCTCCTCTATCTCCCTCACTCTCTCTCTCTCTCTCTCTCTCATTCTCCTCACTATCTCTCTCTCTCCTCTCTATATATCTCCTTCTCACTCATTTTCTTCCTCTCTCGCTAACTCTCTCCCTCTCCCCTCTCTCTCTCTCTCTCTCTCTATATATATATATATATATATATATCCTCGTCACGTTTTTTCCTTCTCTTTCACTTTCTCTCTCTTCCTCCTCACACTTTTCCTCTGTCTCTCCCTCCTCATCATCTTCCTCTTTCACCCCCCCCCCCCCCATATCTCTCTATTTCTAGCTCTTCTCTCCCCGCAAACTCCCCCTCTCTCTCCACTCTCTCTCCGCCCCCTCTTTCTCCTCCATGCCCCTCCCCCTCTCCCAGTCTATTTCTACAAACTCTTTCCTCTAATCACTTCCCCTCCCATCTCTTTCTCTCTCATTTTCATTTCTAATCTATTATTTTCAAACACTTTTCACTTCCCACACCGACATTCTCCCCCACCCCTCCCTCAATCCTGTTTTTTCTTTTCTCTTCTGTACTCACGTCTCTTCTCTTCTGTACTCTCGCTTTTTCTCGACACTCTTCTCGTTACCCTTCTCTACTTCGCGCTCAACCATTTTACTTCTTGTCGTCTGCATGTGTTGAATTTTCCTATTCTATTTAATACGATCTTTCGTTTAGCTTCAATCAAACAAACTGAGCTTGTTTTCTTTTTCAATTGTAACGCCCTGCTTGCATTTCATTGCATCTCATTATATATATATATATATAATGAGATGCAATATATATATATATATATATATATATATATAACGAAGGAAATGTGGTAAGGAACCAGATGGACCATAACGCACCAAAGTACTCAATACTTAGGGTAGTAGAGTGGGTAATAGGAACCAGTAAGACCCCGACGGCTGAGCTCAAGCCGTTTCGACGGCTAATTCTATATATGGCTCTGAACATTAATCAGTATACACTGAGGATGAAAAACTCAGAGCTGTATGGGAGCATCCCAAAAGTCAGCTCAAAAGTGACACAGAGGAGACTGAGGTTGGCTGGACATGCTCACCGACATCCAGAGTTGACATTGCACTCAGTGCTCTTGTGGAAGCCCCTACATGGACACACTAGAAGAGGAAGACCAAGGTTAACGTATGTTGATGCCCTAAGGACAGACACTGGTCTGTTGGAGACGCAGAACATGGCAGCGATAATGAGGGACAGAGACCGCTGGAGAGAACTCGTCCATGGATCTCGGGAATTTTACCCGCCTTAGATATATATATATATATATATATATGAGGCAGGCTGTGTGGTTACTGTAAACAAAGAGTGTAAGATGGTAATAGGGACGTGAACAAGAGAAGAAAAGTAACCCTTCATCAGCTGTTTACTACGAATCATAGATGTTTCGGTGCTTAAAACAGAACATCGATCGGCAGCGCATCTCTCTCTCTCTCTCTCTCTCTCTCTCTCTCTCTCTCTCTCTCTCTCTCTCTCTCTCTCTCTCTCTCTCTCTCTATATATATATATATATATAATAGAGAGAGAGAGAGAGAGAAATGGCTTCTACAGGACTAGAACTGTTTCATTCAAAAGAAATCACCAGGAAAGCCAACTGTCCTTACAAAACGGTTGGCTTTCCTGATGATTTCTTTTAAATAAAACAGTTTTAGTCCTGTAGAAGCCATTTCTATATTAAACATGACGTTTACACTCTACTAACAAATTGAGTATTTACTGTGGTTACCCCCGATTAAATCCGGGTCTCATATATATATATATATATATATATATATATATATATATATATATTATATATATATATATAGTAATAATAATAAATCTGAAGACTAAAATCCAAAGAGGGCTCGATAAAGATAATACATATATAAAAATATATAAAACCATAGAGCAAATATTTATTAAAATCTTCTGAATTCTGAAACTTCAGAAGATCCCGTTAAGGGTGAAAGCAGCGATTCTTTGCCTAAACTTTAATCTGTTTTAAAAAAAAAAAAAAAAATATATATATATATATATATATATATATATATATATATGTATATATATATATATATATATATATATATATATATATATATATATATATATATATATATATACTCGTTAAAAACAACAAGAGAAGACCGGACTGGAAACTTTATAATTTTAATTCCGTGACGACACTATACTCGTACATATTTCAATGTCCTTGCTTCATCATCGGAATATAATGCAAGACACAGGCGATTTCATCAGGTGTTAAATTGCAGGATTAGTTATATAAAAGAACAGGATTTTGACAAACACAAATAGAAAGTGAAGGACCGATTTTGAACCGGGGAAGGCCCTTCGATTCCATGTTATTGTAACAGCAGGTCATCCGCATTAAAGCAATGGACCTGAGACCATAGGATGGCAATTGAAGAATGACAACCAGAAAAGGAACGAAAAATGAACGAAGATAGGTGAAAGGGAGAAAGATATCTGCGTAGGGAATGAAAGATTAGCGGTTGAGGTAGTGGTTTAGTATAATTAACATATAATTAATGTGGAGGGTGGTTAGTGGTTCTCTGTTTGACTCTTCCCTCTCCCTACCTTATATTAAGGTAGGAGAAGCTGCAATAGAATAAGCTAAGCAGGATGGACTAGTGGGGTGTGGTTAAAGATGAGGCGAGAGACGATGGTGTTTAGTTGTTTAGGGAGGAGGTTAAGCGTTTAGGGATTTCGGTGTTATTGTGTGTTTATCTTGACAAATTGGTCCACTGAGTGTCCAAATGAATGACCCCCCCCCCCCCCCCACAATGACCAGGAGATGGAGTGATAGCTGTGTGTGATTCTGTGTAAAGAATCTTGCTAAACAAATTCAGAAACGAAATATGTATATATACATATATATATATGCATATATATATATATATATATATGTATATATATATGTATATATATATATATATATATATATATATATATGTATATATATATGTGTATGTATATATATATGTATGTGTATGTATATATGTATATATATGTGTATATATATGTATATGTGTATATGTATATGTATATATATGTGTATATATATGTATATGTATATATGTATATGTATATATATGTGCTATATATATATATATATATATATATATGCATGTATACGTTGGCGATCGAGTGCGTGTGTGTGTGTGGGGGGGGGGTCTATCATATATGGTTGTGTGTGTCAGTATGGGCTTATGTTATACGTGTAGTGGTGGTGTTGGTGGTGTTGGTGGGGGTGGTGTTGATGATGGTGGTGTTGGTGTTGTTGGTGGTGGTGTTGTTGGTGGTGGTGTTTGTAGTGGTGGGGGTGGTGTTGATGATGGTGGTGGTGTTGGTGGGGGTGATGGTGGTGTTGGTGTTGATGGTGATGAAGGTGGTGGTGTTGGTGTTGATGATGGTGTTGATGATGGCGGTGAAGGCGGTGGTGGTGGTGATGATGGTGTTGATGGTGATGAAGGTGGTGGTGGTGATGATGATGGTGATGAAGGTGGTGGTGTTGGTGTTGATGGTGATGAAGGTGGTGGTGTTGGTGGTGGTGGTGTTGTTGATGGTGTTGATGGCGGTGGTGGTGGTGTTGATGGTGATGAAGGCGGTGGTGTTGGTGTTGATGATGGTGTTGATGATGGCGGTGAAGGCGGTGGTGGTGGTGATGATGGTGGTGGTGGTGATGTTGATGGTGATGATGGCGGTGGTGGTGGTGATGATGGTGGTGTTGTTCGTGGCGATGATGATGGTGGTGGTGGTGGTGTTGTTGATGGCGATGATGGCGGTGTTTGTGTTGATGGTGATGGCGGTGGTGGTGTTGATGGTGATGACGGCGGCGGGGGTTGTGGTGGTGGTGTTGATGGTGATGAAGGCGGTGGTGGTGGTGGTGGTGGCGATGGTGGTGTTGATGGTGATGGCGATGGTGGTGTTGATGGTGATGGCGATGGTGGTGTTGATGGTGATGACGGCGGCGGCGGTGGTGGTGGTGGTGGTGTTGATGGGGATGACGGCGACGGTGGTGGTGGTGTTGATGGTGATGAAGGCGGCGGCGGTGGTGGTGGTGTTGATGGTGATGAAGGCGGTGGTGGTGGTGGTGGCGATGGTGGTGTTGATGGTGATGGCGATGGTGGTGTTGATGGTGATGACGGCGGCGGCGGTGGTGGTGGTGGTGTTGATGGTGATGACGGCGGCGGCGGTGGTGGTGTTGATGGTGATGAAGGCGGTGGTGGTGGTGGTGGTGGTGGTGGTGGTGTTGATGGGGATGACGGCGACGGTGGTGGTGGTGTTGATGGTGATGAAGGCGGTGGTGGTGGTGGTGGCGATGGTGGTGTTGATGGGGATGACGGCGGCGGCGGTGGTGGTGATGAAGGCGGTGGTGGTGGTGGTGGTGATGGCGGCGGTGTTGCTGTTGTTTGTGGTCATGATGATGGTGATGGTGGCGGTGTGACTGCGGGTAGGGGGAGCTGCTCTCGGCGGCGGCGGCGGCGGCACGTTGTGGGTGGAAGTAATCGAGAAGAAAGAATTAACAGATGAACGAAAACTAAGGAACAAATGAATCGGGGTGGGGGAAGGGTAGGAAGGGGTGGATGGGATGGCGGAGTGGGGGAGCTGATGGAGGGGAGGGGTGAGAGGGTGCAGGACAGAGGAGTAGACTGAAGGGTGGCAGGCGAGCATAGCGGGGGGGGGAGGGTATAAAGGAGTAGGGGTGGATGGGTTTGGGGTATCGGAGGGGTGGGATGGTGGGGGATAGGGGAGTAGGCTGGGAGGGGGGGGGGGTAATAGGCGAGTGTAGGGGGAAGAGGGCGGGTAGGAGGGGGTGTAAGACGGGGGGAGAAGAGACAAGGGGTAGTGGGGTGATGGGTAGAGGATGGGATTGAGGTAGGGCAGGGGTGCAAATAGAGGAGGGAGGGAGGTGGATGGGGGAGGAAGGGTGCAGAGATGGACAAATACGGGTGTTACGGGGGGACGGGGTGTGTCCGTGACGGGGTGGGGTGACAGCCTACTTCGTCTCTCTATTGTGTGTGTATATATATATATATATATATATATATATATATTTATGCATATATGTGCACACGTGTATATATTATGTATGCATATATATATATATATGTATATATATATATATGTATATATATATATATATGTATATATATATATATATATATATATATATATATATATATATATATATGCTTGTGTGTGTGTGTATATGTTTGTGTGTATATATATATATATGTGTGTGTATATGTTTGTGTGTATATATATATATGTGTGTGTGTGTGTGTATATATGTGTGTGTGTATGTATATGTTTGTGTGTGTATATATATATATGTTTGTGTGTGTATATATATATATATTTGTGTGTATGTGTGTGTGTATATGTTTGTGTGTGTGTGTATATATGTGTGTGTATATATATATGTGTGTGTGTATATATATATATGTGTGTGTGTGTCAACTGATTTGCTATGTTAGCGACAACAGCTGAGAGGCACGAGCTAGTGACCACCACACACCAAACTTGCTGACCCCGTCCCCTTTTTGTTGTTTCAGCCCTATATTGGACCCTAATAAACTTGACCTACCTATAATAACAGACATTCCAGCCATGACCCTTTCTTCTTTACAAAGTACACACTCACAATCACTCAAAACACACATTTATATATAAACACACACGTATGTATATATATATATATATATATATATATATATATATATATATATATATATGTATGTATGTATGTATGTATACATATACATGTGTGTGTATATATATATATATATATATGTATATATATGTATATATATATATATATATATATATATATATGTATACATATATATATATATATGTGTGTGTGTGTATATATATATATGTGTATATATATATATATATATATATATATGTGTGTATATATATATATATATATATATATATATATATATATATATACATATATATATATGCATACATGTATATATATATATATATATATATATATGCATACATACATGTATATATATGTGTGTGTGTGTGTCTATATTATATGTATATACACACACACACACGCACATACAATCACCTTACCGGACATGTGCCTCGGCAAGGAATTTTCTAGGTGCAAACCTGCAAACATGGCTGCTATTTATCTTCCAAACAACGCCCTCTCTTCTCTCCTTTTCTATGTTCTGATGAAGGATTAGTGTCCGATACATCAACCTTTAAACTAATAAACCACTATTATATTTTATCGTTCTTCTGTGATGTTTTACCTTATTGACATACACACATGCACACAGAATTATATGTGTGTGTGTATGTATATATATACATACACACACACATAATTCTGTGTGCATGTGTGTATGTCAATAAGGTAAAACATCACATATATATATATATATATATATATATATATATATGAAGGCGTGTGGCTGAGTGGTTAGGGAATTGGATTCGGAATCGTAAGGTTGTGAGTTCGATTCCTGGACCAGGCGATGCGTTATGTCTTTGAGCAAGACACTTTATTTCACGTTGCTCCTTCTACCTGGAGTTGCGACCGATAGATAGTATTAGCAATTGGAAAGACCAACGGAAACATTGTTCCATCGGTCCGATTTGACGAAAGTCGATCGTTCCTCATATATACATATATATACACACACACAAAGAGAGAGAGCAACAAAAAAGGGAAAACATTTTTTTTCTTCCTAATAATCGTCTCTTTTCCCCTGTTTTCATATATATATATATATATATATATATATATAATAATAATAAATTTGAAGACTAAAATCCAAAGAGGGCTCGATAAGGATAAATATATATCAAATATATAAGAACCGTAGAGCAAATATTTATTAAAATAACAGATTAAAGTTTAAGCAAAGAAGATCCCGTTAAGGGTGAAAGTAGCGATTGTATATATATATATATATATATATATATATATATATATATACGGGGTAACAAATAATAGTTAAATGCAGTCCACTTAGGTAAAGTATTGGCGATCGAGTAACGTGAAAATAAGCGAATAGCGATCTCTAGACCTACCAGTTCAGAGAAACAATTGTCAGCTATGAGATTAAAAACCTTTTTTGTATAGCAAACCATGTCAACCCTCTTTCCTGATTTATATATATATATATTGAAGCATATTCTATATTACATATACGATTGGCACTTTCCAGCCCGATTAGTTGAGCACTCTACAGTTTTCAGGAATTTAACCAACATACACCATGGAATTGCCTTATGTTGTTTATTACATAACTATATATATATATCTATATATATTGTTATATTTGCGGAGGGTCATATTGTTATAATATTGCCAGAAATAATAATAAAACACACCCACTGTTTAGTTTGGATTGGTTTTCGCTTCTTTATATTTTACATCCCTATAGTTAATTTAGCTGGCAATCAATGTTTATCATTGATTGACCAACGGTTAAAAAAAAAAAATATATATATATATATAGTCTATCAAAGTTCTTTCATCACATACTTGTGACATCATCAATTGTACTATTATGTTTCCTTCCGTTGCATTGTAATGCCTACTCTATTTTTATTTATTTATTTATTTATTTATTTTTGTATCTGTTTGCGCATGCGTTTGTGTGTGTGTTTTCTGTTTGGTGTGTGTTCGTGTCTGAGTCTCTGTGTGTTTGTATTCTATCTTTGTTCACTAGTGTGTGTTTATGTGTGGTCGTTGTTATTGCACCTGTGTATATTTATTTATTTATATTTATCTTAGGTCAGTATTATGTGTCTGTGTATGGTTGTGGTTGTTGTTATTCCATTCTTTTTTTCTGTTCAACTTCGGTCTTCTTAGTTCTATCTCAGTTGCTTCTCTAATTTGCCTACCTGTTGAGTCATTTCTATGTTTAGATATTAGTTTAATTTCTATGTTGTCTATATTACCACCAATTGGGAGAGGAGGAGAGCCGGCTTCTATCATAGACACAAGACTTTCATTGGGATTTAGACAGCAACTAGGTAAACATGTGTCTATGTCTGTATGTGTGTGCAGGTATGGATATTATTGTATGTGTGAATCTGCATGTTTTGAGTTATATGTACACACGTCATATGTTTGTGTGTCTATACATGTGTATATGCAGTTATTACATGCAGGATTTCTGAAAAATTTTACATATTTTTACTGTTCCATTAATGGACTGTACTTGTAACTTCCTAACTAGCAATGCTCTTTCTGGTTCTGTGAAGCCCGGCTTCTCAAGATTTCCACTGAGGTAGTTAATAGCATGAGGTAGAAACCCAATGATCACAGATATAAATCTAAAAGTATTGTCAGGGTGAAGTATCTTCAACTGAGACAGGCTGTAACATATCATAGAGACCCAATGATCATGGGTAAAAATCTAAAGGTATAGTCGGGGTTGAGTATCTGTAGGCTATCAAGATGTCTACTGAGACAGTTACTAACATATCCCAGTGCCCCAATAATCACAGGTACAAATCTAAAAGTATAGTCGGGTTGGAGTATCTGCAGATTCCTCATTAGTTCAGCATAAATGTTCTCTTTTCACTAATCTTTAGCATTATATTGGCATCTGCTGGATTGCTGATTTCCACTACTGTGCATGCCTTCTTTTGTCTGTCCCGTATGCATGTATGCATGTATCTATGTAAGGTATGCATGTATGTATATATAATTTTTTTTATCGTGCAATGGCCATATTCGATAACGTGGAGGCAGTCATTATATATGTATGGGTATATGTATGTATTTCTGGACGTACGTATGTGTGCATGTATGTATGCATGCATGTGTGTGTGTATGTGTGTATGTTTGTACGTACGTACGTATGTCTGTACGTATGTATGCGTGTGTGTGAGTGTGTGGTGTTTGTCTGTGTTTATGCCTCGTGATATAGCGATTCGACAAAAAGAAATCGATAAAATAAACAGTCCGGCAGTAAAAGAGAATAAAAGAGATTCTCGGAACGGGACTGGACGTGACGTTTCTATGACAACGACCACCATGATCCCTAATCAGAGTAAAAACTAACGTTTAACCCGAACCTTTATATCAATGACCGTCACGATCTATTTAAAGTCTGTACTTAGCCGAAGGTTCATTGGGCCGGTGCTTATTACCGATTTACCCGGCGTCAAGCGACTGAGAGTACAAGACTCTCCCTGGACAGGAGGTTGGGCTATCACAGGAGTAATTCCCCAGCCACTACTGGTACTCATTCTCAGCTGAGTGTACTGGAGTAAGCTGGTTCTTATCCCTGGTTTCCTTGGCAGGAAGTGAGTGAGAGTACAAGACTCTCCCTGGACAGGACGCCGGTCTATCTGCTACTGGTAATCCTAACTCTAACTCTCAACTGAGTGAAGGCGCATGGCTTAGTGGTTAGACCATAGGGCTTGCAATCGAAAGGTTGTGAGTTCAATTCTCGGACCGGGTGATATGTTGTTTCCTTGAGCAAGACACTTTATTTCACATTGCCCCAGTTTACTCAGCTGTAGAAATGAGATGATAGGACTGGGCTCCCTATCATTAAATCACCCAAGACACCTCCAATGAGATATACCTTGGAGGAGTCCAGCTAAACCTGCATAGGTGGGAACTGTCACACACACACACACACACACACACACACACACACACACACACACACACACACACACACACACACACACACACACACACACACACACACACACACACACACAACTATGTGTACTGGAGCAACGTAAAATAAAGTGTTTTGCTCAAGAACATGACGCAACAGGCTGTCCAGAAATCGAACCGATGACATTACAATCGGATCAAACTAAAAATTAACGTTTAACTTGAGCCTCCATGACAACGATCACCACGGTCGGTGATCAGAGTCAAAATTAAGGTTTAACTTGAGCCTCCATGACAACGATCACCACGGTCGGTGATCAGAGTCAAAATTAAGGTTTAACTTGAGCCTCCATGACAACGATCACCACGGTCGGTGATCAGAGTCAAACTTAAGGTTTAACTTGAGCCTCCATGACAACGATCACCACGGTCGGTGATCAGAGTCAAAATTAAGGTTTAACTTGAGCCTCCATGACAACGATCACCACGGTCGGTGATCAGAGTCAAAATTAAGGTTTAACTTGAGCCTCCATGACAACGATCACCACGGTCGGTGATCAGAGTCAAAATTAAGGTTTAACTTGAGCCTCCATGACAACGATCACCACGGTCGGTGATCAGAGTCAAAATTAAGGTTTAACTTGAGCCTCCATGACAACGATCACCACGGTCGGTGATCAGAGTCAAAATTAAGGTTTAACTTGAGCCTCCATGACAACGATCACCACGGTCGGTGATCAGAGTCAAAATTAAGGTTTAACTTGAGCCTCCATGACAACGATCACCACGGTCGGTGATCAGAGTCAAAATTAAGGTTTAACTTGAGCCTCCATGACAACGATCACCACGGTCGGTGATCAGAGTCAAACTTAAGGTTTAACTTGAGCCTCCATGACAACGATCACCACGGTCGGTGATCAGAGTCAAAATTAAGGTTTAACTTGAGCCTCCATGACAACGATCACCACGGTCGGTGATCAGAGTCAAAATTAAGGTTTAACTTGAGCCTCCATGACAACGATCACCACGGTCGGTGATCAGAGTCAAAATTAAGGTTTAACTTGAGCCTCCATGACAACGATCACCACGGTCGGTGATCAGAGTCAAAATTAAGGTTTAACTTGAGCCTCCATGACAACGATCACCACGGTCGGTGATCAGAGTCAAAATTAAGGTTTAACTTGAGCCTCCATGACAACGATCACCACGGTCGGTGATCAGAGTCAAACTTAAGGTTTAACTTGAGCCTCCATGACAACGATCACCACGGTCGGTGACCAGAGTCAAAATTAACGTTTAACTTGAGCCTCAACCAATTGCTGTGATCAATGGTCCAGCCACCCCAGACCAGCTGGACAGAGGCTGTCGAAGCCATCCAAGTCATTGTAGTTAAGGTCATTAAGGTCAGCCTGGCAAGATGTCTAAATTTGCTCTTCGTCCGTTAAAGAGTCGGGTGGTGGTGGTGGTGGTGGTTGTGATGGTGGTGGTGTCGTTATTGTTGTTGGTGGTGAATGTGATGCTGGTGGAAATGGTGATTATTAGTAGTAGTGGTGATGATGGTGGTAATGGTGGTGGTAGTGTGGTAGGTAATGGTGGTGGTAGTAATGATGGTGGTGATGGTGGTTGTAATGGTAGTGGTAGTGATGGTGGTAATGGTATTGGTGGCGGTGGTGTTAGTGATAATGGTGATTACTGGTAGTAGTAGTGGTGATGATGGTGGCAGGGTGGTAATGATGGTGGTGATGGTGGTGGTGATGGTGGTGGTAGTGATGATGGTAATGATAGTAGTAGTGATAGTGGTAATGGTGGTGGTAGTGATGGTGGTAATGGTGGTGGTAATTGTGGTAGTGGTAATGATGGTGGTGGTAATGGTAATGGTGGTGGTGGTGGTGGTGGTGGTAATGGGGGTGGCAATATGGTAATGGTGGTAGTAATGATAGTGGTGGTAATGGTAATTACTGGTAGTAGTCGTGACGATGGTGGTGGTGGTGGTGGTGGTGGGGGGGGGGTTAGTGATGGTGGTGATGATGGTGGTAGTGATAGTGATGGGGGTGATGGCAGTGGCGGCGACGTTAGTGATGGTGGTCAGTGGTAGCGGTATTGGTGTTTGATGGGTGGCAAACATTCTATATAAGCACGGAGAGGGGTCAATTATTTCAGAAGAGGGATCAAACTAAGCAATGGTCATAAAAATTGGGTTCGTCTCGGTAAGGAGTTTGGTCAGCCCCTCTCGCCCCATTTTTTATTTTTCTATTTTTACTTTTATTTTTCTATTTTTATTTTTATTTTTATTTTTATTTTTATTTTTCTATTTTTATTTTTATTTTTTTATTTTTCTATTTTATTATTATTTTTTTTATTTTATTTATTTATTTATTTATTTATTTATTTATTTATTTATTTATTTATGTTCGAGGAATTATTTGACACAGAAAATCGTAAGCGGTCGGTCACTGACAACTTCCGTTAGTACCACGTGCTGTTGTTTCGTGTAATTAGTGTCACGTGAGCAAGTGGCGAGGCGGGGTAGACGAGGAAACCATAGGTAGCCAAGCCATTACAAGAAGTAGTAAAAAGAAAGAAAGAAATATTACCCCTTCACCTTCTTCCCCAGATGCACACCCATACACCACCCTCATTATTCTTTCCCCCTCCGTCGTCAAAGAATAAATAGATATATTTATTGGTCATCTATGTTGTAATATAGCACTTTCCTCACTTAACGACAACTGTTATACCGTATTTTCCTCGCTTAACGACCATGTATTGAAGAAATGCACCCTTTTTCTCATTTCAACACTATCTCGTTTAACGACCGCTCACTTCTATGCCCGTAATTTTCGTTTGTGTAAACATTTTTGTTGTATAATTTTTTTAAAATCCTTTTACGTAGTAATTTTATGCTTCATATTTCTGTCTGTTTTTATCCACCAAGTTTTATATATATATATATATATATATATATATATATTTATATATATTTATATATATATAAATATATATATATATATTTATATATTTATATATATATATATATATATATATAAATATATATATATATATTTATATATATGGAAGGGATGTATTAGGTTAACACTTGATATAGCAGGAAGAGGGTCTTAACGCTTCGGACACTAGTCCTTCATCAGAAGAAAGAATGAGAAATAAGATAGATTGAGTGGTCAGGTGGGATGGAATTGGAAAAAATCTGTTTAGATAAAAATAACAGGTCCATTCATGTTGGCATCTCTTGCAATATATATATATATATATATATATATATATATATATATATATATATATATGTAGGAGGTGAGTTTTATTGTAGTACAATAAAGCAATGCAGATATCGGATAAGAAGCACTCTACAGTTTGTAGGACTGGAGTATACATAATATAAGATCAAAAGATGGTTAAAGGAGTTCCATGTATTTTATTATGCGCATTTCAAAAACAAACATCATCATGCAATAATATTTGTGTTTTCATCAGATAAAACAGGAGAACATGATATGAAGGCTAAAAAGCACTTGTGGATAGTGCAGTTTTAAATGTTGATTTAAAACTGCACTATCCACAAGTGTTTTTTAGCCTTCATATCATGTTCTCCTGTTTTATCTGATGAAAACACAAATATTATTGCATGATGATGTTTGTTTTTGAAATGCGCATAATAAAATACATGGAACTCCTTTAACCATCTTTTGATCTTATATTATATATATATATATATATATACTCTTGGACATTCTAATCACATGTTCATAATATTGATGCTTTGATCTATCGACGAGGAAAACTAGCGATAAATTCATTTATCGGCCAAGCCACTTAAACGAATCTTGTCGTTAACTGGGACATTCGCTTACCGAACACTTCGTTTTACGACAATATCTCTAGAAAACAACTTGGTCGTTAAGTGAAGAATTAAATTTGTTTACCAACCAAGTCGCTGTACATAATGTCGTTAAGTGGGACATCCGCTGACCGAAAAATTCGTTTTACGACAATATCTCAAGAAAAACAACTTGGTCGTTAAGTGAGGAATCCGTTTTCCAACCAATTATCTCTACTTCCAGGTCAGTGGAACGGAAAACTATTCGTTAAATGAGAAATTCATTCACAGACTGTTTTCGCGCTACATCTCGGTCACCGGAACGGAAATTTGTTCGTTAAGTGGGGAAATCGTTTACGACTAGAATCCGCTTTACGTACTGGTCAGTTGATCGGAAACATGCTCGTTAAATGTGGAGTAGCTGTCCTCTAATATTTTGACCCAATGTAGACATGGTTGCCACTCAGTTGTCAAGGGCAACTTTACGAGCCCAACCGGAACTAATTAACTAGGATAATCATGACCATTAATATTAGCGTTTATTACTATTTATTGTTGGTGGTCTTTATAGGCCTTATACGGCTTTGTATGTAAATACATGTGAATATATATATGTATATATATCTATATATATATATGTATATATATATATATATATATATATATGTATATATATGTATGTATATATATGTATATATGTATGTATATATATGTATATATATATATATATATATATATAAGTATATAAATGCATATGTATGTATATCTATATATATATATATAAATAAATATGTATGTACATATATATGTATGTATATATATGTATGTATATATTTATATATATGCATATGTATGTATATATATATATATATACATATATATATGTATATATATATATATATGTATATATATATACATGTATATATATATATATATACATGTATATATATATATATATATACATGTAGGTATATATATATATATATATATATATATATATATATACATGTATATATACATGTATATATATATATAAGGGGAGGCACGTGGCCTAGTGTTGGACTTACGATCATAATGTCGTGGGTTCGATTCCTGGGTTGTGTGTTGTGTTCTTGAGCAAGACACTTCATTTGACGTTGCTCCAGAATACTCAGCTGAAAATGAGTACCAGCAATAGCTGGAGGTTTAACCCTGCGATGGACTGGCGTCCTGTCCAGGGGGGGTCTTGTACTCTGAGTCGCTTCACGCCATGAAACCGGGATAAGCACCGGCCAAATGAGCCTTCTGGCTTAAGACAGACTTTAGACTTTTTTATATATATATATATATATATATATATATATATACACATGTATATATATTTCTTTATACATCCAACGAGACCCAACGACACACACACACACACAGACACACACACACACACACACACACACACACAGGCAGACAGACAGACAGACAGACAGACACACGCACATAAATTTGGTGGTTTACAACTGGATAGAATTGGTCATTCTGCAATGTTAAACATGATGTAATATAAGTAAAGCACTCGGCGTTACGCAACTCATCCATCTTTGATGTTGAATCATGTTGGTGGTGCGGGAACGGAGTCAAATATATTATAAAGTAAAATGATAGGAGGCGAAATAGGTTGAATTTGCTTATAATTATATATTATATAATTATATATATATTATTGTATAATATAATATATATATATATAATTATATATATATATATATATATATATATATATATATATATTACATAATTATATATGTCCGAAACAACCTCCTCCAAGCGTGTAATTTTGCTCCCTGTGCTTCCTTTTGTTTCATTTATGAACTATATATATATATATATATATATATATATATATATATATATATATATATATATATATATATATATATATATATATATATATATATATATATATATATATATATATATATATATATATATATATATATATATATATATATATATGTGTGTGAAGGCGTGTGGCTGAGTGGTTAGAGAATTGGATTCGCAATCATAAGGTTGTGAGTTCGATTCCTGGACCAGGCGATGCGTTATGTCCTTGGGCAAGACACTTTATTTCACGTTGCTCCTTCTAGCTGGAGTTGCGACCGATAGATAGTATTAGCAATTGGAAAGACCAACGGAAACATTGTTCCCTCGGTCCGATTTGACGAAAGTCGATCGACTCCTATATATATATATATATATATACACTCACACACATACACACGTATATACTGAGTATATATTGCATATAAGACAATAGCCACAAGAGATTCACATTGCTAATAGTCTTTAAAACGAATATAGCTACTTGTGCAAATCTCCACTCCCACTCCCTTCCCCGCCAGTCACGTCTGGTTCCAACATGGCGGCACAATAAGAAAGGAAGCGGAGGTTAGGCGGCGGCGGCGGTGGTGGTTGGTGGTGGTTGGTGGTTGGTGGTCAGGGAAGAAAGCGTATGCGGGGAGAAGATTCGGTGGGTAGGGCATGCAGAGGAAGGGCGGCACAAGCCGAAGTCACACGTGTCCCCTCACTACATGACACAACACGCGGTGGCCTACTTCTAGACTTTCGTCAGCTGGTAACCTTTCACCACCACCCCACCCTCGCCGTCCTGGACTGGCGTTGCTTTAATGAGTCTGCGCACAATCACAGCCATCTGCTTACGAGCACAAATTGGGTTGTTACATACATGGTTTACATACATACATACATATATATATATATTATATTATATTTTGAGAATAAACTCTCAGTCGTTTACAATAATTAAGCTCCAGGAAGGGGCTCTTCCGAGCAGTTAAATACATTTAAATACATATATATATATATATGTATATCTAAATATATATTATATCTAAATGTTTCTTCTCTCTTCATAATGTATTTTTAACTCTGATACTGGTTCAGTCTAATTCAACCGGATTGGTCTGTCCCAGTCATTCATTGAGCAACATCGGTAAGGTTGGCACCATTAACTCACGGTTGGGTGTGGATGCATTCATGTATATGTGTGTGTCCGCATGTATCTGTGTGTTTCTAAATATATATATATATATATATGTATATATATATATGTGTGTGTATGTGTGTCTGTGTGTGTGTGTGTGTGTATACACAAATGGAAGTACAGCATATTCGAAGCTCAAGCATTCAGAAGTGCAGCCAAGCACTGGACAAGGTATAAAACCTCAGAGTTATAACATACCGTTTAAAGGGCTTTGCAAATTAAAGATAGCGACCGGTAATTCAATCGCGGGGTCGGTAGCAACGAAAGAACTGACTAGCGAGAAAAAATACATATATA
>OZ024765.1:9333444-9335944 GCA_964016885.1 Eledone cirrhosa | reverse complement strand
ATACATCTATATACACACACACATATATACATCTATATACACACACACACATATACATCTATATACACACACATATATACATCTATACACACACACACACATATATACATCTATATACACACACATATATACATCTATATACACACACATATATACATCTATATACACACACACACATATACATCTATATACACACACACACATATACATCTATATACACACACACATATACATCTATATACACACACACATATATACATCTATATACACACACACACATATATACATCTATATACACACACACATATATACATCTATATACACACACACACATATACATCTATATACACACACACATATATACATCTATATACACACACACATATACATCTATACACACACACACATATATACATCTATATACACACACACATATATACATCTATATACACACACATATATACATCTATATACACACACACACATACATCTATATACACACACACACATATACATCTACATACACACACACATATACATCTATATACACACACACATATATACATCTATATACAAACACACATATATACATCTATATACACACACACACATATACATCTATATACACACACATATATACATCTATACACACACACACATATATACATCTATATACACACACATATATACATCTATATACACACACACATATATACATCTATATACACACACACACATATACATCTATATACACACACACACATATACATCTATATACACACACACATATACATCTATATACACACACATATATACATCTATATACACACACACATATATACATCTATATACACACACATATATACATCTATATACATACACACATGTATACATCTATATACACACACACATATATACATCTATATACACACACACATATATACATCTATATACACACACACATATACATCTATATACACACACACATATATACATTTATATACACACACACACATATACATCTATATACACACACACATATATACATCTATATATACACACACATATATACATCTATATACATACACACATATATACATCTATATACACACACATATATACATCTATATACACACACACATATATATACATCTATATACACACACACACATATACATCTATATACACACACACACATATACATCTATATACACACACACATATACATCTATATACACACACATATATACATCTATATACACACACACATATATATAATGTATTTAATATTAATAGAGGCCTTCATTTAATAACATCAACACTGACAATAGTTTCCGATTTAGTCCCAAGGCCAGCCATTTGAAAGGTAAAAATCGATTATATCGACTCCTAATATTTCACTGCTACTTTATTTCATCGATTCCAGGTTGACGAAACGCTAAGTTCAACTCTAGGCGAAATTTGGGACCACAACGTAGAAAGTCGTAACTATATACAGCAAAGCACATTTTCCGACGCTCTTCCGATTTTGCCAAATCCCAAACTATAATTGGTTATGCTCTTCTCACTTTCACATCTAAACAAAATACCACGTGATCCTCATGGCAGGTGCAATGTGTCCGAACACGGAAGGGCCTAACACCTATTATCATCGCCTCCATCTCTCTCTCTCGCCCTCCCCCATCTCTCTGTATTATGAGAAAATGGGGTCTCACGTGCCGGCTGCCCCCACAGTCCCCGGCAGACAGAATGGAGAAGGCGTTTCCCCGGAGGATGGCATGGGAGATGCGCAGGAAGGGCCGGTCTACCACGCGAGGCTCACACTTGCGGCTCGCCAGCTCAGTGCCTATGGTGGTAAGTAGGGAGGTAGCCCTAGGACCAAGGACACCAGAAGCCTCAACTGCCAAGGGCACGACCGCATCTCAACTAGGAAAATTTTCTGCAAAGGAAGCCACTGCATTTTAGGGTAATTCCAGGGAAAAACTCACAGGAAATCCCGGGTTATTCTGTCGCTTAAAGGACTTTGAAAGTGCCCTGGCCTGTTTTTGTTTTGGCACAATTAACCAAGCATATAATATCGAATTAATAGAAGTAAACGTGTTCACACATGTACACCAAGTCCGAACACAGAGGAGCCGAACTCTCACTGTCACCGCCCCCCGTCTCTCTCGCCCTCCCCATCTCTCACTACTATGAACAAATGGGCTCCCACGCGCTGGCTGCCCCATGGCCCTAGTGGACAGAATAGAGAAGGCGTTTTCCCGGAGGGTGGTGTGGTGTTACTTATTTTTCTTCTTGCTTAGGAAAGCAAAGTCAGGATGTAGGGAGCCATTCAGACTTGTCAATTTTGCAGCTCCCTCTTAAAACACACTGGAAGGGAGCACTTACTTTTCTATCCTAATCTTCCTCATCAATTTGATGGGGGCTTTGTTGGACAGGAAGATTCCTATCCCCAGACCTATTTATTAGACGAGTTCACCGTATAATTTCCTTTGCCATA
>OZ024765.1:9303444-9308444 GCA_964016885.1 Eledone cirrhosa | reverse complement strand
AGAGTAGATAGAGAGAGATGGGGAGGAAATTAGAAGAGAGAGAGAGAGAGCGCTGATGGCGTATATATATGTACGCCATATATATATATATATATATATATGTGTGTGTGTGTGTGTGTGTGTATATATATATGTGTGTGTGTATATATATATATATATGTGTGTGTGTATATATATATATATATATGTGTGTATATATATATATATATGTGTGTGTGTGTGTGTGTCTGTGACCACTGTATGTAGATCACAGACACCCATATATATATATATATATATATATATATATAATATATAAGAACAAAAGATGGTTAAAAGAGTTCCATGTATTTTATTATGCGCATTTCAAAAACAAATATCATCATGCAATAATATTTGTGTTTTCATCAGATAAAACAGGAGGACATGATATGAAGGTTAAAAAACACTTGTGGATAGTGCAGTTTTAAATCAACATATCAAAATGCGCATAATAAAATACATGGAACTCTTTTAACCATCTTTTGTTCTTATATATTATGTATACTCCAGTCCCACAAACTGTAGAGTGCTTCTTATCCGATATCTGCATTGCTTTATTGTACTACAATAAAACTCACCTCCTACAAGAAACTCACTCAGATGGTGGATGGGTGCTACACGAGAATGCTGAGGATGGCTCTGAACATTAATCAGTATACACTGAGGATGAAAAACTCAGAGCTGTATGGGAGCATCCCAAAAGTCAGCTCAAAAGTGACACAGAGGAGACTGGGGTTGGCTGGACATGCTTACCGACATCCAGAGTTGACATTGCACTCAGTGCTCCTTTGGGAGCCCCTACATGGACACACTAGAAGAGGAAGACCAAGGTTAACATATGTTGATGCCCTAAGGACAGACACTGGTCTGTTGGAGATGCAGGACATGGCAGCGATAATGAGGGACAGAGACCGCTGGAGAGAACTCGTCCATGGATCTCGGGAATTTTACCCGCCTTAGATAGATATAGATATATATATATATATATGGGCCTTCCAATTTCATTTTACATTATATACATGTCGGTGTATATTTTAATTATTTAAAAATTATTTTTAAGTGAACATGATTTTTTAAAATATATTTTTAATTGAGATGTGACCCAATGGGTGACAGGTTGTCTAATTAACAATGCTTTTACTTTTGGCACAAGGCCAGCAATTGCCAAGTGCATTACCAATAACTGTTTCTATATTTGACGTACTACACACTTCATTTGCAAATAGACCAGATGCGGCAATATACGGGTTGTTACATTTCAAACTGTGCAATCTAGATGCTGTAGTTGTTGCGTATCTAGATGCACCAAACTGCATCAGATGCTGAATTTCTAGATGCACAAGACGTTGAACGTCCTGATATACCGAATGCTGAATTTTCAGATGTAGCATATACGTTTCCAGATGCTGAATTTCCAGATGCACCAGATGCTGAATTTTCAGATGCACCAGATGCTGAATTTCCAGAAACACCAGATGCTGAATTTCCAGAAACACCAGATGCTGAATTTCCAGAAACACCAGATGCTGAATTTTCAGATACACCAGATGCTGAATTTCCAGAAGCACCAAATGCTGAATTTCCAGAAGCACCAAATGCTGAATTTCCTGATGCACAAGATACTGAATTTCTAGATGTACCAGATGCTGAATTTCTAGATGCACCAGATGCTGAATTTCTAGATGTACCAGATGCTGAATTTCTAGATGCACCAAATGCTGAATTTCCTGATGCACTACATACTGAATTTCTAGATGCAACAGACGCTGAATTTCCAGATGCGCCAGATGCTGAATTTTCAGCTGCACCAGATGCTGAATTTTTAGATGCATCAAACATTGCATTTTTACATTCATAAAATGTGCATTTTCAGATGTAACAGATTTTGCATTTCCAGTTGCATCAGACGAATAACGGATTATACGACGAAGCCTCTAGTAGATTATGTTGACTATGATGTACGGGCTGACGATTGCGTCGCTGAGCCCGGCATCATCAATAATCGATCCCTCATTGCAGAGTTGCGATTAGTATATACAGCAGATGGTTTTGAAGTGTTACTTCTGTAAAGAAGTTTTTGAAGTACCCGACTATCTTAGCGACTTACTTCGAACAGATGTTTGAGAAATCGAAGGTCGCCTTTCTGGTGCAGTCAATTGTGGCGAATTTATACGATTATATACAGGATCGAATCGTGTTGAACTGTCTTGTTCATTTTGAGAATCTGCATCGTAACTCGATCGTGATTGTAATTTATGCGATGTCTGTGATTTACTTGGGTTTGATTTATTTGTTGATTTATTCGATGATGATTTAATCGATGGTAATTTATTCGATGGTGATTTACTGGATTGTCTTTTACTAGTACGAGATTGTGTAGTAGACATGTTACCAGTAGACTCCCTAGGTGCATCAGATGTTGGTTCTGGGTCACTATCTTCATAAGAAGATTTTCGGTACCTATTCTTATCTTCAGAAATAGATTTTCGGTACCTCTTCTTATCTTCAGAAGGAGATTTTTCGGACCTCATCTTAGAATCAGAAGATTTTCTGGATCTGGTCATAAGTTCAGGAGAAGATTTTCCGGACTTGTACTTAGATTCAGAAGATTTTCCGGACCTGTACTTAGATTCAGAAGATTTTCCGGACCTGTACTTAGATTCAGAAGATTTTCCGGACCTGTACTTAGATTCAAGAGAAGATTTATCGGACCTGGTCATAGGTTCACCAGAAGATTTTCTGGACTTGTACTTAGATTCAGAAGATTTTCCGGACCTGTACTTAGAATCAGAAGATTTTCCGGACCTGTACTTAGAATCAGGAGAAGATTTTCCGGACCTGTACTTAGGTTCAGAAGATTTTGATGACTTTTTCCCAATTTCACCAGAAAATTTTGATGTCATATCAGGTGTACTAGGAGATGGTGCGGACCTGTAAGCAGGAGATGGTATTGTCCTGCCACCAGGAGATGGTGGTGAACCGTAATCAAGTGGAGATGAAGATGACCCCTGACGATGTACATTAGAAAATTGTGATGATCGCATGCTATCATGTGGAGAAGCATATTGTATTGACATGCTACGAGGTACACTTCGAGGACTTTCATTATAATACGGAGGATATTCTTGAGATTGCGTGGTGTCGTCTTCTTTGGCCTTTGACTCCAGTTCAGCTCTCTTTATAAGGCCACACAAGACGAGTGATGCTGGTAACACCATGAATGACATTATTATGCTCATTGCCGTAAGGGTGCATATATCAGGTCTGTAATACACCGTCGGCTGGTAATAGTAGGGTCTACCTACAAATAAAAATTATTATTATTATGTGTAGTGTGCATATTGATATTATACGCAGGTATATATACATGTAGATATGATACATCAAATAACAACGTAATTGACAATATATAATACACAGAAAGTGAACGAAGACTGTGTTACACTGTCTTATGTAATCAGTAACGTAATCCAGGATACATTAAAAAAAGACGATATTATATATAAACTGCATTAGGAGAAAATTAGTGACAGAAATATATGAATGTTTATTTAAGCGATCGCTAACCGGAAGTGTTGACATTTGAAAGTTTTAAAGAAGGGAATCTTTAAATAAGCAATAAAATATATTTAATCAACAGCCACGAAAATTAGTAGATAATTATGTAATATTCATTCATTATTTATTCAAAGTAATCCAACTTATTTAAATAACTGGATTAAAAGAAATAAACCGTACGCAGTCCCGCACCCCTTACTTTATTATAGTTTAGATTATTATAGTGGATTGGCAAAAAGTTAGTGGCTTGGCATTATCGGTAGATGGTCGTACGCCATGCTTTGCAGTATAGAGTTATGGCCCTTTACATTCTGAGTTCAAATCCCGCCGAGGTGAACTTTGCCTTTCATCCTTACGGGGTCGATAAAATAAAGTACCAGTAATGCACTGGGTAATTGCTGGCCTTGTGCCAAAAGTAGAAACATTATCATCATTATTAGGGCGGTGGATTGGCAGAATCGATAGAGCGTTGGACACCATGCTTTGCAGCATAGATTTACGGCCCTTTACGTTCTGAGTTCAAATATCGCCGAGGTAAGCTTTGCCTTTCATCCTTACCGGGTCGATTAAATAAAGTACCAGTAATGCACTGGGATCTATCTAATCAACTTTCCCCCTCACCCCAAAATTACTGGCCTTGTGCCTAAATCAGAAATCATTATTGGTGAATTGGCAGTATCGGTAGAGGGTTGGACGCCATACTTTCTAGCATAGTTACGTCCCTTTACGGTCTGAGTTCAAATCCCGCCGAGGTTAACTTTGCCTTTCATCCTTACGGGGTCGATAAAATAAAGTACCAGTAATACACTGGGGTAATTGCTGGCCTTGTGCCAAAAGTAGAAACAATTATTATTGTCATAGGCGGTGGATTGGCAGTATCGGTAGAGGGTCGGACGCCATGTTTTGCGCATAGAGTTACGGTCCTTGCCATTCTGAGTTCAAATCCCGCCGAGGTTAACTTTGCTTTTCATCCTTACGGGGTCGATAAAATAAAGTACCAGTAATGTACTGGGGTAGTTGCTGTCCTTGTGCCAAAAGTAGAAACAATAATGAATGTGATATCTCAGTCATGTGATGTTATTTAATTGGAAAGTTTGCCCAAATGAACATCAAGCCGCTGCCTGCAGCCTCAGATATTCAGGACATATCGGAGGGTCCTTGTTGTTCCCAGTAGACATGCCTTTTGAAGTGTTCCAAAAAAAGGGGGCTGGACTAATGTTCTTTAACCAGTTGTGGAAACTCTTCGAGATAGGACCTCTTGCTCCTGTGGTGATGGGGGCAACCTTGATCTCATGACAATCCTTAATCCTTTTTAGTTCCCACTTTAGATCCTTGTACCAGTTAATTTTCTCCTCCTTTTTTTGCACTTATGTGTCAAGCTATATCTATAATCAAACAAGATCTTTTTCCCTTGTCAGAAG
>OZ024765.1:9290944-9298444 GCA_964016885.1 Eledone cirrhosa | reverse complement strand
GTATTCCAATGTGTATATAGACGTAGTTTTTTTTTCTATGACGTCATCTCCTTGTTGCGACAAAAGATTTTGTCTTTCGAATTCCTCTCCATCCATTACAAACATAACAACACACACACACACACAAACACACACACACACACACACACACACACACACACACACACACACACACACACACACACACACACACATATATATATACATATATATATATATATATATATATATATATATATACATATATATATATATATATATATATATATATATATATATATATATATACATATATATATATACATATATATATAAAATATTAAACAAATAATGAATAAAACAATGAAACAGTTCCTTATATTAAACAAAAAAAGTTCATTATTTAACGATCGTTTCTAGGATATATATGTGTTAGAATTGGCATGCATATTCAACAGATCTATGTACAAAATTATACAAAATTATACAAACTATCAAGATTAAATATACATACCAAACACACATATACGCCGTCTTCAGAAATAATTTTTTTGTTTAATATAAGGAACTGTTTCATTGTTTTATTCATTATTTGTTTAATATTTTATCTTGACTCTGTATACCGTTTATCTTTCACCGAAAGTGATTTTTCATTACATCTCTTCTTTCCATGATATCCGGAATACATTGAGTTCTTCATACGGATTGGACACTACCGTAAACTCTTGGTAGATTTATCTACATATATATATATATATATATATATATATATATATATATATGCTCACCGACATCCAGAGTTGACATTGCACTCAGTGCTCCAGTGGGAGCCCCTACATGGACACACTAGAAGAGGAAGACCAAGGTTAACGTATGTTGATGCCCTAAGCACAGACACTGGTCTGTTGGAGACGCATGACATGGCAGCGTTGATGAGGGACAGAGACCGCTGGAGAGAACTCTTCCATGGATCTCGGGAATTTAACCCGCCCTAGAAATATATATATATATATATATATATATATTTAATACAATAACAGAGAAAGCTTTAAGCTAAACTCTGACTGGCAACCATCTCACTCAACAAACATTAGGATATACGTTAGTATAATCCCAATTTTGTGTTTGGGGTGCTAACTATATGTATTTTGTGGAAAGCCAGTTGTATTATTTTATATGAGATATAATTAAATATATATATATATATATATATATAAATGAAGTAATTCCGTCGGAAAAGTCCAGGAAAAAAGAGTGCTCTATGTAAGCAACAGAGCTTAATTATTATTATGTAATTTACAACATAAGGCAATTATTCCATTTACCAGTGGTTTCTTAAAAGCAAAAGGTTTTGCTTTCAATCCTCAGAATGAAAAAATCCTGGTTTGTTTATTGAATTTGGATCTTAAAAACCTATAGCTTGCTTTTTCTGTTTTTAAGATCCAAATTCAATAAACAAACCAGGATTTTTTCATTCTGAGGATTGAAAGCAAAACCTTTTGCTTTTAAGAAACCACTGGTAAATGGAATAATTGCCTTATGTTGTAAATTACATAATAATAATTAAGCTCTGTTGCTTACATAGAGCACTCTTTTTTACTGGACTTTTCCGACGGAATTACTTCATTTATATATATATATATATATATATATATACAAATGAGTTAATATCTGTATACAACAACTACAACGGTACGCGATGGGGCCCACCCACAGCCCCGGCGGACAGAATGGAGAAAGCGTTTCACCGGAGGACGGCAGGGGAGACGCGCTGGAAAAGCCACTCCAAGTCGCGGGGCTCACACCTGCGGCTGGCCAGCTCAGCGCCTATGGTGGTGAGTAGGGAGGTAGCCCTGGGGCCGAGGACACCAGAAGTCTCCACACCTGCGGCTGGCCAGCTCAGCGCCTATGGTGGTGAGTAGGGAGGTAGCCCTGGGACCGAGGACACCAAAAGTCTCCACACCTGCGGCTGGCCAGCTCAGCGCCTATGGTGGTGAGTAAGGAGGTAGCCCTGGGACCGAGGACACCAGAAGTCTCCACAGCCAGGGGTACGACCGGAAAACCTGTCGGAGAGCCACCGGTATTTGAGGAGTTTGGCCCCCTCAGCCCGACGTGCAGCAGAACCTGAGTCAGTCGCAGACTGCACCAGGTTGCGGTAGGTGCAAGTGGCATCCCAGACGAGGGGTTTGCCACCGCGGAAATATATACTGTTATACTTTGGGAGGGTCATGTTGCCATGAGAGGGGGTGGGGTGGGCTGAGGGTATTATGTGGCCATGAGAGGGGGGTGAGGTGGGCTGAGGGTATTATGTGGCCATGAGAGGGGGTGGGGTGGCTGAGGGTATAATGTGGCCATGAGAGGGGGGTGAGGTGGGCTGAGGGTATTATGTGGCCATGAGAGGGGGGTGAGGTGGGCTGAGGGTATTATGTGGCCATGAGAGGGGGGTGAGGTGGGCTGAGGGTATTATGTGGCCATGAGAGGGGGTGAGGTGGGCTGAGGGTATTATGTGGCCATGAGAGGGGGTGGGGTGGCTGAGGGTATTATGTGGCCATGAGAGGGGGTGAGGTGGGCTGAGGGTATTATGTGGCCATGAGAGGGGGGTGAGGTGGGCTGAGGGTATTATGTGGCCATGAGAGGGGGTGGGGTGGCTGAGGGTATAATGTGGCCATGAGAGGGGGTGGGGTGGCTGAGGGTATTATGTGGCCATGAGAGGGGGTGGGGTGGGCTGAGGGTATTATGTGGCCACGAGAGGGGGTGGGGTGGCCCAAAATGTTTCAGAACCTCTGATGTGAACACAATGAGATGAACGCTGACATGTATTTATTGTGTTTGGAAATGAGGAAATAATTAAATGTCGCAGGCTTACAGTACATCCTGTGCATACATTTTAGTAATGATGATGTAGCATCAACAGATGTCCAACAGATGTGCAACAGATGTTCAATTCTCGGACCGGGTGATGTGTTGTTTCCTTGAGCAAGACACTTTATTTCACGTTGTTCCAGTTTACTCAGCTGTAGAAATGAGATGATAGGGACTGGGATCCCTATCATTAAATTACCCAAGACACCTCCAACAAGATATACCTTGGAGGAGGCCAGCTAAACCTGCATAGGTGTGAGCTGTCGCACACATACACTAGACAGATGCAATGTGTAATTCAGAGATCTCAAAGAGCATAGAGCTGAAAAGAATACTGCAAAGCATTCTATCCGACGTGAACGACCTAACAAACACAGCGGAATCTTAAAACTTTATTTTAAAACACATGAATTAGAAATGGTGATGTTGATGGTCGTAGAAGTGGTGGTGGTGTTGATGGTGGTAGTGTTGGTGGTGGTGTTGGTGGGCGTAGTGTCGGTGGTGGGGTTGATGGTGGTAGTGTCGGTGGTGGTGTTGGTGGGCGTAGTGTCGGTGGTGGGGTTGATGGTCGTAGTGTCAGTGGGGGGTTGATGGTGGTAGTGTTGGTGGTGGTGTTGGTGGGCGTAGTGTCGGTGGTGGGGTTGATGGTCGTAGTGTCAGTGGGGGGTTGATGGTGGTAGTGTCGGTGGTGGTGTTGGTGGGCGTAGTGTCGGTGGTGGGGTTGATGGTCGTAGTGTCGGTGGTGGGGTTGATGGTCGTAGTGTCGGTGAGGGGTTGATGGTGGTAGTGTCGGTGGTGGTGATGGTGGTAGTGTCGGTGGTGGTGTTGGTGGGTGTAGTGTCGGTGGTGGGGTTGATGGTCGTAGTGTCGGTGGGGGGTTGATGGTGGTAGTGTCGGTGGTGGGGTTGATGGTCGTAGTGTCGGTGGTGGTGTTGGTAGTGTCGGTGGTGGGCGTAGTGTCGGTGGGGGGGTGATGGTTGTAGTGTCGGTGGTGGGGTTGATGGTCGTAGTGTCGGTGGTGGTGTTGGTGGTGGTAGTGTCGGTGGTGGGCGTAGTGTCGGTGGGGGGTTGATGGTTGTAGTGTCGGTGGTGGTGTTGGTAACCTTTGATCGTGAACTTGACACATTTAGAATTAACAGTGAGATATCAGTGTCAAAGGTGGTGGAATAAGTACCAGTGGTGGTGGGTGGTATTGAAGGAATATATACACACACAGCGTGTAGATTTGACTGGGTGGTTGGGTGGATTAACTGAGAGACAGAGTTTGAAGATATAGTGCGAGATATATTTATTTGTTCTAAAGTGAATCTGAAGTAAAAACATAGTTTCGGTTACCACCGGTTTACTCCAGTAGCCGGTAAGACGTTATTTTGTGTGTGATATTATATGTATTACGCCATTTTCACTGTCCTGGAGTCCGGTTCTGGGCATCGACTTCGTCCAACCGTATGAATGCATACAAACCATACACGGAAAAGACAAAAAACAGGAATATGAAAATACCAATGGCCACAGGTGTTATGGAATAGCAAATCGGAGTCAGATTGTAGTAGTAGTAAGGTTCTGAATAATATAAAGAGAAAGAAAAAAATCTGTTTATTTTTATATACATGCATATAATTGTTTCTACTTTTGGCACAAGGCCAGCAATTACCCAGTACATTACTGGTACTTTATTTTATCGACCTCGTAAGGATGAAAGGCAAAGTTAAAACATTTAGTACATGTCTAGAGTATATAGTATATAGTATATATATACGAGAATGCTGAGGATGGCTCTGAACATTAATCAGTATACACTGAGGATGAAAAACTCAGAGCTGTATGGGAGCCTCCCAAAAGTCAGCTCAAAAGTGACACAGAGGAGACTGAGGTTAGCTGGACATGCTCACCGACATCCAGAGTTGACATTGCACTCAGTGCTCCTGTGGAAGCCCCTACATGGACACACTGGAAGAGGAAGACCAAGGTTAACGTATGTTGATGCCCTAAGGACAGACACTGGTCTGTTGGAGACACAGGACATGGCAGCGATGATGAGGGACAGAGACCGCTGGAGAGAACTCGTCCATGGATCTCGGGAATTTTACCTGCACTAGAAAATATATATATATATACATATATATATATATATATATATATATATATATAGTATAGATATATAGGGTATATATATATATATATATATATATATATATATATATATATATATAGTATAGATATATAGGGTATATATATATATATATATATATATATATATATATATATATATATATATATATAGTATAGATATATAGGGTATATATATATATATATATATATATATATATATAGTATAGATATATAGGGTATATATATATATATATATATATATATATATATATATATATATATATATATATATATAGTATAGATATATAGGGTATATATATATATATATATATATATATATATAGTATAGATATATAGGGTATATATATATATATATATATATATAGTATAGATATATAGGGTATATATATATATATATATATATAGTATAGATATATAGGGTATATATATATATATATATATATATATATATATATATATATATATATATATATATATATATAAGTATGTATATATCATATATATATAAATATAAATGTATATATATACCATGTATATATATATATATATATATATATATATGTATGTATAAGCAGAAGAGATATTCAATTTGTTGGTAATTCAACAAATATAAATGTTTATAACTGATTTAGAGCACTCAACAGTTTTTCTGGAGTATAATATACATTGATATTAAATAAATGGAAACTATATTTATAAAACCATATTTATTCTATTATATATATTTCAAGGGCACCAAAAATTTTGGTACGCTATCATCAGATAAAATACAAAATGTTCTATAAATATTTGACATAACCAAAGATAATATACCTTAACGTTTCAAGTTATCCCTGGAAAGGGATAACTTGATAACTTTCCAGGAGTAACTTGAACCGTTAAGGTATATTATCCTTGGTTATGTCAAATATTTATAGAACATTTTGTATTTTATCTGATGATAGCGTACCAAAATTTTGGTACCCTTGAAATATATATAATAGAATAAATATGGTTTTATAAATATAGTTTCCATTTATTTAATATCAATGTATATATATATATATATATATATATATATATATACATTATGAAGAGAGAAGAAACATTTAGATATAATTAGTAATAAAATGTATCATACCTAAACTGCTCCTAAATTCCTCGACTACGTAGTTTCGTGGCATAAACAAAAACAATATATCATAAAGATATAGAGTCCCTGCGAGGTTTGCCGACTTATCAAGAGGATACCTCATTTTACTAGTCTCAAGAACGTGTCTACACGACGTGAGAAAGAATCCCAAAAGGCGGAGGGGGAGATAGTCACGCGATATAACGGTCGAGAAACAGAGCTAAGCCTCTTATAACCACGAACAAAATACCACGGAGGCGGAGGGGGTATTCATATCGAGGCCGCAGAAGATATATATATATATTGTTATACTTGGGGAGGGTCATATTGTTATAATATTGCCAGAAATAATAACAGAACACACTCACTGTTTGGTTTGGGTTGGTTTTCGCTTCTTCTATATCTCCATAGTTAATTTGTTTGGCAATCAATGTTCTTTAAACTGTTGGTCAATCAATGATAAACATTGATTGGCAAACAAATTAACTTTGGAGATATAGAAGAAGCGAAAACCAACCCAAACCAAACAGTGAGTGTGTTCTGTTATTATTTCTGGCAATATTATAACAATATGACCCTCCCCAAGTATAGCAATATATATATATATATATATATACATTGATATTAAATAAATGGAAACTATATTTATAAAACCATATTTATTCTATTATTGTTTCGACACACGATTTCATATCAAAAACCTTGCAAAACAAATATATATATATATATATATATATATATATATATATATATATAGTAATAAGAATATTTATATTTATATATGTTTGATACAACTATAAATATGTAGGGTAGTACTGAGTACTAGCCGGTTACCGGTATGACAAAAGGCTCAATGCAAATTTTCAAGTGTTTTACAGAGCCGAGATACAAAGTGTTAAAACGATCAAATTTAATTTAGAACAAATGTTCAAAACTAAAATTTGATCGTTTTAACACTTTGTATATATATATATATATATATATAATTATGAAAAACCCAGAGCTGTACGGGAGCCTCCCAAAAGTCAGCTCAAAAGTGACAGAGGAGACTGAGGTTAGCTGGACATGCTCACCGACATTCGGAGTTGACACTGCACTCAGTGCTCCTGTGGGAGCCCCTACATGGACACACTAGAAGAGGGAGACCGAGGTTGACATACGTTGATGCTCTAAGGACAGACACTGGTCACTGGGAGATGCAGGACATGGCAGTGATGAGGAAGGACAGAGACCGCTGGAGAGAACTCGTCCATGGATCTCGGGAATTTGACCCGCCCTAGATATATATATATATATATATATATATATATATATATATATAAAACAACAAAGAAAGTGTGGTAAGGAATCAGGTTAACCATAACGCACCAGAGTACTCGATACTTTGGGTAGTAGAGTGGGTAACAGGAAAAGGT
>OZ024765.1:9278444-9285944 GCA_964016885.1 Eledone cirrhosa | reverse complement strand
GATCTCTCTGCACTTGTCGTCACTTGGTACCATGGGCCCAGCACTATGTGTCAATAATTGTCACAAGTGTAGTGTTTGTACCAGAGTTTTCAAGTTGCTGGCTGGACTAAAAAGTCACACTCGTTCAGCGCATCGGTAGGGGTTCTCCTACATGGATATAAAGTAGTGGCCGTACTCGAAAACGAGTTGGCAGCCACCATATATATATATATATATACCCCCTCCCACCATACATATATATATATATATATATATATATATATATATATATATATATATATATATGTCTGTTGTTGTTGGACATCCGTCGGTTAAGTATATGGCAACTATTGGTACAGCTTACTCGTAAATTTAACGTGCAGAGGGCTGTCGTCCACAGACACGTGTATTTTTAACGCAGTTTTCAAGGAGGTACAATGTGACACTGCTGCCCTTTTCACTTAAAGGTACACTACATTTTTTGGTCGCTTAGTGTACAATCTATATACACAGTCAATATATACACACCACCTCTGTCTGTCTATACAGTCAACATATACACTGTATCTATATACACCGTCAAAATCTACACATGTGTCTGTCTGTCTGAGGTTACTGCATATATAGACACAGTATATAGACGTTACAGTGTGTATATGTTGACTGTAAATATATATATATAGACACAGTGTGTAGAAGTTGACTGTATATATATATAGATACAGTGTGTATATGTTGACTGTATATATAAATATAGATACAGTGTGTAGAAGTTGACTGTATATATATATAGATACAGTATGTAGATGTTGACTGTATATATATATATAGACACAGTGTGTAGAAGTAGACTGTATATATATATATAGAGATAGTGTGTAGATGTTGACTGTATATATATATATATATAGATAGATAGATAGATAGATACAGCGTATATATATATATATATAGATACAGCGTATATATGTTGAATGTATATATATATAGACATAGTGTGTAGAAATTGACTGTATATATATATAGATAGATACAGTGTGTATATGTTGACTGTATATATAGATACAGTGTGTATATGTTGACTGTATATAGATATATAGATACAGTGTGTAGATGTTGACTGTATATATATAGATACAGTGTGTAGATGTTGACTGTATATATATATATATATATATATATATATATATATATATATATATATATATATATAAGCAAGAAAGTAAGTGTTGGTAAAATCCAGTACTTCAGTATGCGGATAGGGAGCACTCAACGAAGATATAAGTTCCGGAGTTATAATAGACGAAACATAAGTCAATTGCATGAACTCATAATCCTTTATTTACTGCTATATATATTTCGATGATAGCCATTGAATGGCTATGACCTCATCAGGCAGTTAGTCAGTTCTTAGATATGCCAGCTCTGTGTTTATAGTGTTGATGGTATCAGAGCCTTGGAACATATGAGCTTGTTAGGAATAATTTAATGTTGTCAGCAGGAATAGTCTTAATTCTCATTGGTCAGTTTGTAGATGCTAGTAGGGTTGGTATTTGACCTCAAAGAGGCAGGTGGTGTTGTAAAGTTCAAACCGTCAGGCAAGATGACAATAGTTCCACATGACTGATTTTCACAAAAAGCATTCCTGGTCAGATATATATTCAATTGAGGTTAATAGTATGAAATAGATACTACGGGTCATTCTTAAATTGAGGAATTTATGTGGAGTGGTGCTACTGAAAATTATGGTTAGAGTAGAATACTAGAAAATTTACAAATAAAAAGACTAATGTAGGTTGGCTTGCACATACACTCACACCCACCTCCACAGACACACACACACATCCACACATACACATTGAGGAATTAATGAGGGGTGGTAAAACTTAAAATAATGGTTAGAGTCAAATACTTAGATAGTTTAGAAATTTTAGAAATAAAAAGACTTATGTTGGTTGACTTGTACATACACTCACACCTACCCCCTCAGACACACACACATCTACACACACAAATCCATACAGGTGTGTATATATATATATGTACGCACAAGTGCATATATATATATATACAACAGAGGCCCCCAAATCCAGGTATAAGGCAGACAAAACTAGGTGGGTGTTATTTTAAAGAAAAGTAAAGCGGGTGTTTGGAAAAGTTATTGTTTAGACTAGACAAAGATAGAGTGTGATATATATCTTCACAGCAATAGCTTGCGGGCTTTGGAGCTTAGGCGAATCCCTTAGTACAGACATATATACCCACCCACACTTTTATACTTCTGGATGCGCGTGCATGTCTATATACACATGTGCACTTGAAATATGTATAATAAAATAAATATGGTTTTATAAATATAGTTTCCATTTGTTAATATATTGTATATTTACTCCACTAATCTGTTGAGTGCTTTATATCAGTTATAAAAATGTTTAAAAGCTTGTTGAATCCCAACAAATTAAATATAACCTCTGCATATATATATATATATATATATATATATATATATATATATATATATATATATATATATATATATATACAGTGTGTAGATGTTGACTATATATATATATATATATATATATATATATATATATATATATATATACAGTGTGTAGAAGTTGACTGTATATATATATATATATATATATATATATGGATGTATATATAATGTATTTTGCAATACACTTTATGCTTAATTAAAAGCATTTTGAAGACCGTAAGCTATTGTTTTAAAGTAGTGACAAATTCACTCACTTTGATCTCAGCAAACAGGGGAGATAAGCCGACAAGACTTGTTTCGCTTTGGTTGAAGCTTATCAAGGCCAACTACCCCACCTGTTTACTGAGATCATTGATGTTATATTCTTATAGAAATCTAGTAAATAATCAGGAGCTGATTATGCAGAGCGGTTGTTGGTCAGGCAGAAATTAAAAATTAGAATTGGAGCTCTGAAATAGCAATATATATATGGATGTATATATAATGTATTTTGCAATACACTTTATGCTTAATTAAAAGCATTTTGAAGACCGTAAGCTATTGTTTTAAAGTAGTGACAAATTCACTCACTTTGATCTCAGCACTTTAAAACAATAGCTTACGATCTTCAAAATGCTTTTAATTAAGCATAAAGTGTATTGAAAAATACATTATATATACATCCATATATATATTGCTATTTCAGAGCTCCAATTCTAATATATATATATATATATATATATATAGATACAGTGTGTAGAAGTTGACTGTATATATATATGTATATATATATATATATATATATATATATATATATATATATTGAAAGGATAACAAGGACGATTGGTTACTCCTTCATTACATTTATTGGTAGGTGACGCGCGTTTCGCCACTGATCAGCTCAAGGTTCGATCTGTATCGATCCTACCCGACTCAATGATCGGCAGCTCGACGGACTCCAAGTTACACCCCCTGGATATATATATGTATAGATAGATAGATAGATACAGTGAGTAGCTGTTGATTATTTATATATATATATATATATATATATATATATATATAGAGAGAGAGAGAGAGAGAGAGAGAGAGAGAGAGAGAGAGAGAGAGAGAGAGAGAGAGAGAGATACAGTGTGTAGCTGTTGATTGTATATATATATAGATAGATAGTAGCTGTTGACTGTATATATATATATATATATATATATATAGTATTTACGTATCGAGAAAGAGAAAAAAAGGAGGGATAGGTGATACATATAGTTATTTGCCAAGTAGCGTATGCCAAAGGTGCTCGATACTAGTGCCGGCAGTATTAAATATTCGAAGTGTTAATATTTAGTGGGCTAGAGAGTTAGCAGAGCGTAAGCACGTGGGAAAGTGAAAAATCGGAGAATAGACCGTTAAAACATGTTTATTGAAAATATCACCTACGTACGTTTCGCCCAGTTGGGCTTCTCAAGGGCATAAACAGTCACAAGTGTTCCTTATATAGTTTGGAAAGAGATTTGGGGGTTAAATCGACATCAAGATTCATTGTTCGCAAAAATATCTTGTTTTGATTTTGCAGCAGGTCAAGGGAGGTAACTTTGGCCGGTGTTAGGGCAGTCTTTCCCGGATAATTTTTGGTATGCAGGGATCGTTTTCTGGGTGTTATTTTGCTGCGCCTGCCCGCCGGGGTGTTAAGACTTGTTGCAGGGAGATCCAGTGTGTTATTTCACTCTCCATTCTTAACCCATCTAAAGAAGGATATTTTTAAGCGATGTGTACAACTTATCGGTGTTTCAGCTCTGCTGTTGATGAGTTCGTGGGGTGCAGTTATGATGTGGTAGAGCTCCATGAGGCAAAGATCGCATTTCCTCTTGAAGTTGTACGGTGCAGCTCTGTCGACAATCTCCCAGTGCGTGGAGAAGCTAATGTTTAAGTCCTTTAGTGATAGGTGATATTTTCAATAAACATGTTTTAACGGTCTATTCTCCGATTTTTCACTTTCCCACGTATAGATAGATACAGTGTATAGATGTTGACTGTATATATATATATATATATATATATATATATATAATAGCTACACACTGTATCTATCTATATATATATATATATATATATATATATATATATAGTTACCAGTAAGACCCCGACAGCTGAGCTCAAGCCGTTTCGACGGCTAATTCTGGACTCAGAATTCTGAGTCCAGAATTAGCCGTCGAAACGGCTTGAGCTCAGCTGTCGGGGTCTTACTGGTTCCTATTACCCACTCTACTACCTCAAGTATTGAGTACTTTGGTGCGTTATGGTCCACCTGGTTCCTTACCACATTTCCTCCGTTATATATATATATATATAGATAGATACAGTGTGTAGAGGTTGACTGGATATATTGATACATATCCAGTCAACCTCTACACACTGTATATATATATGTATATATATATATATATATATATATATATATATATATATAGATACAGTGTGTAGAGGTTGACTGGATATATTGATATAGTGTTATGTTAATATATATGAATACTTCTTTTGAATAAATTTTGAAGTCAAGATAGAAAATACTGAAAATATTTATTTATTTTAATGTTTATCTGGAGGAAAAATATTTGGGGTTACCACTGGTTTACTCCTGTAGCCGGTAAGACGTTATGTTATATGTGAAAGTATATGCATCATGTCGCCGTTGCTGCTGCTACTGCTGCTCTTCTTCTTTCTTTAGCATCATATATAACGCATACATGGCAATGATACAAAGTGCGATTATTAAGATGACAAGCAGAATAGTAACTGCGGTGGGGGTAGTACTAGGTGGTGATATGTAGTTGCAGATATCTGAAAAAAAATAGAAAAAATACGGAAATATATTATATATATGCCCCAACATGGCCTCAGCCGGATGGCTGAAACAGGTAAAAGAGTAAAAGAGTATATATAATTATTAATAATAATAAATTTCAAGACTAAATTCCAAAGAGGGCTCGATAAGGATAAATATATATCAAATATATAAGAACCGTAGAGCAAATATTTATTAAAATATATATATATATATATATATATATATATATATATATATATATATATATATATATTTAAAGGTTAAACAAGGTTCTATGAATAAATCAAAGAATGAGTTTTACAATAGATTAGAAGCACTCAACAGAAGGGTTTTCCGGAGTTATTAATATTAATTCAAAATATTAACAAAAATAGAACTTCTTGTGATCAAGTATATTTTATTATACATATTTCAGAGGTACTGAGCTAACTTCAACAATACGTCCTCATCAGATAAAATAAGATGATGCATGACATACCCTGACATAGTAATGACTACCATGACTGGATCTTAACCATCTACTATGTCAGGGTATGTCATGCATCATCTTATTTTATCTGATGAGGACGTACTGTTGAAGTTAGCTCAGTACCTCTGAAATATGTATAATAAAATATACTTGATCACAAGAAGTTCTATTTTTGTTAATATTTTGAATTAATATATATATATGGAGGCACATGGCTTAGTGGTTAGAGCATTGGCCCTGCAATCGAAAGGTTGTGAGTTCAATTCTCAGACCGGGCAATGTGTTGTTTCCTTGAGCAAGACACTTTATTTCACATTGCTCCAGTTTACTCAGCTGTAGAAATGAGATGATAGGGACTGGGGTCCATATCATTCCACTGTAAAGTGGACGTGTAGGTGCCACGGCAAAAGAGCACCCAGCACTCACTGTAAATGAGGTTGGTGTTAGGAAGGGCATCCAGCTGTAGAAATCAAGCCAGAATCAGTTCCCGTCCCACCCTTGCAAGCAGGGAAAAAGCGGACGTAAAATGAAATGATGATGATGATGATATATATATAGAATGATTAAGTATCGAGAGAGAGAAAAAAAAGGAAAGATAGGCGATACATATATTTAGTTGCCAATAGTTTGTGCATATGGCTCAATACTTGTGCCTACAGAGTTAAATATTAGAAGCGTCAATATTTAGTGGGTGAGAATATAAGCAGAGTGATTATAAAAGAAATGAATACAAGGAGTTTGAAACAGTTAGAATATGTTTATATAACATGTTATATAAACATGTTCTAACGGATTTAAACTCCTTGTATTCATTTCTTTTATATATATATATATATATTTGTGAGAAACAAAATGGCGTAGGACAGAAGAAAGGAAAGGCACAGAAACAAAGAAAGGAATCCCAGTCACTAAAGAGGTCACAGAGTGTGTGACGAAAGGACTATGACTATATATAAACAACTATCTGGTTGTGGAACCAACCAGAAATTTATAAATTTGTAGATTTGTAAATTTATAAATTTATAAATATATAATAAATTGAAGTGAAAGCAACTGGTGCGTGTATTTCTTATTGGCAACATGACCCTCCCAAAGTATAACAATATCGGTTTCAACACACGATTTCAGATAAAGAATCTTGCTAAACAAATTCAGAAACGAAATATATATATATATATATATATATATATTATTTCTGAAGACAGCATATATATGTGTAGGTATGTATATTACCTCTGATAGTTTGTAAAAATTTTACATAGATCTATATGATATACATACCAACAAACACGTATACAAAGGAGCCACGGAGAAGTATAAGACCCTCATAGAATGGACATGAAAGGAATTTGCCCATTATACAGCGGCAAGTCATGGAATAGCTTAGATAGGACTAAATATAGAGATACTAGAGTGTCATGTTCGTGGATGCTACCCTGGGGGGAATTTAGCTAACCAATGTAGAAAGGCCCTAAGAAAGACCCACTTAAAGATTAAAGTGGTAGAAAAGCCAGGAACATATACCCCTTTAAGAAAACCCACTGTACTAATAAGAAATGTGTTATATGTAAAATGAACCCCCAGATAAACTGTAAAACTAGAAATGTAGTCTATAGTATAGGATGTACAGAGGGTACTTGCAGAAACATGACAACGACATACATAGGTGAGACAGCTTGAAGCATAGGAGAAAGAATAGACCAACACTGGGGGGAACTAAAAGGACAA
>OZ024765.1:9195944-9275944 GCA_964016885.1 Eledone cirrhosa | reverse complement strand
ATATGTATGTATATGTATATGTATATATATAAAATAAAATAAAATAAAATGAGTCAAATGTTTAAAATTTGGCTTCGTTTATTACTGCTATATATATTTCGGTGTCAGCCATCTTTGGCTGTGACCTCTTCAGGCAGTCCGAATTAGTGTGGTAGAGACGAGTACACATGTTGTTGAGGTGTTTAACTTTGTCAAACAGTAACCAACATATACTCAAAATTTATATATAATATATATATATATATATATATATATATATAATTGGAGGCTTAGTAAAATCGAATCTTTGGCGGTGTGCAAGCAAATTCGACCTACGATATGAATGAGTTAGCAAAGCACTCGACAAGGTAGGTCCTTAACTGTTTCTACTTTAGGCACAAGGCCAGCAACTACCCAGTGCATTACTGGTACTTTATTTTATCGACCCCTTAAGGATGAAAGGCAAAGTCAACCTCGGCGGGATTTGAACTCAGATCGTAAGGGAGGTAACTATGCTGGAAAGCATGGCGTCCGACCCTCTACCGATACTGCCAATAACATACGTTTAAATAGCTTGACAAATTAAACATTGTGGTAGGCAAAATCTAACACACAACACACCACCACCATCACAAAATCTAACACACAACACACCACCGCCATCACAAAATCTAACACACTACACACCACCGCCATCACAAAATCTAACACACAACACACCACCGCCATCACAAAATCTAACACACAACACACCACCGCCATCACAAAATCTAACACACAACACACCATCACAAAATCTAACACACAACACACCACCGCCATCACAAAATCTAACACACAACACACCACCGCCATCACAAAATCTAACACACAACAGCCATCACAAAATCTAACACACAATACCAAAGTAACAAAGAACTAACAGGTTGAGAAAATACACCTTATGTGTCTGTGTGTGTGTGTGTGTCTGTCTGTGTGTGTGTGTGTGTGTGTTGATATGTATGTATAGACAGACAAGACCGACACACTGATAAACAGATAGATATATTTCTTTATTAGCCACAGGGGCACAAAAGAAGGGGACAAATACAAAGGGGGAAGTTTACATACAATAAAAACGTGTAAAATGTTATCACAGATGGAATTTAAAAAGTTAGTCGATTTTCCCCAATAGAGGGAGACAGTTTATATGGGTAACAGATACCCCCGAAAAAAAATGTGCAACCCTCATCTCCCGGAGTACGAAGAGCTTGTACTCCTTTCCTCTCCTCCTCCTTTTCCTCAACCTACAGGCTGATATAGAAAGAAGGCCCATTCACTCGGGCCATTCTCGCCACTTTCACCCACCTTTCATAAAACTTGCTGGGGTACAGCACCTCTCTCGCCATCCTGATCCTTCTTCCAAAGTGGTATTTGAAAAAAAGAATCAGTTGTTGGCCGGAGAGAAAGGTGTCTGACCTCAGCCCTTTCAACCTTGTCCACCATACAACCTCTTTCGCCATAGCTATCACACAAAGGAAAACAGATAGATAGATAGACAGACAGACAGACAGATATATATATCGAGAGAAATAGATGTGATGTGATGTGCTTGTACACATACCTGAAGGTGGTTGTATATAAGTAAGAAGATACCGTAATTTTGAACCTTGATAGTTTAAACCTTGATAGTTTTCACAAAACCACATGAAATCCATCTTCCGTTTTCAATGAATTCTTACTGGTATTATTGCTGTTCTTGTTGTTATTGTCGTTGGCTATGATGTTATTGATGAGTGGTGTGACTGTTGGTATTGTTGAAGGTACTACCGTTATTATTATTATTTTCCTTGATGTTGTCTTTGTAGTTATTGTTCTTATTAATATGGCGTAGCAATCACAACAAAAACAATTATTTTTTTAATTTATATATACATGTATATATATATATATATATATACATATATATATACATATACATATATATATATATATATATATATATACAATATTATTTCTTCGTTAATATTGTAGTAGTAGATTTTGGTGTACACTAGCTTAGAGGTACACCATTTGCTATCGTTTTGAATATAAAACGAATTGTGTAGTACACACACACACACATACACACGCACACACACACACACACACACACACGCGCGCGCACATTTACACATACACAAATATGTGTGTGTGTGTAGGAGTGTTTGTCTTTCTGTGTAATATATATATATATATATATACATATATATATATATATATCAGTATATATTGGTGACGTAAAGAAATCGCCATTGTTTCTATGACGTCATTTTTATGGAGAATTTAATAGCTCATCGCTGTGTTTGGAGTTCAACTCATGCTGAGGGCAACTTTGCAATTCGTGAGAGAACTGAGGCTCCTAGAATTAAACAGCCAGAGAAACCTCCTGTGAGATTTAACCTCAAAGAAAGCCAGCTAAACTTACATAGGTGTGAGGTGTAACAATATCATGATAGGAACGGTGTCCTTATCATTAAAACGCCAGAGAAACCTCCGATGAGATGCTACCTTGTCGGAGGCGTGTTGAAGTTACATAGGTGTGAGCTGTAACAACACTAGGGACCCCTATCATTATAACACCACAGAAACCTCCGATGAGATGCAACTTTGTCGGAGGCGTGTTGAAGTTACATAGGTGTGAGCTGTAACAACACTAGGGACCCCTATCATTATAACACCACAGAAACCTCCGATGAAATGCAACTTTGTCGGAGGCGTGTTGAAGTTACATAGGTGTGAGCTGTAACAACACTAGGGACCCCTATCATTAAAACGCCAGAGAAACCTCCGATGAGATGCTACCTTGTCGGAGGCGTGTTGAAGTTACATAGGTGTGAGCTGTAACAACACTAGGGACCCCTATCATTATAACACCACAGAAACCTCCGATGAGATGCAACTTTGTCGGAGGCGTGTTGAAGTTACATAGGTGTGAGCTGTAACAACACTAGGGACCCCTATCATTATAACACCACAGAAACCTCCGATGAGATGCAACTTTGTCGGAGGCGTGTTAGGTGTGAGCTGTAACAACACTAGGGACCCCTATCTTTAAAATCAATAGAGATAGCTACAGTGTGTAGATGTTGAGTGTATATATATAGATAGACAAGTATATAGATATATAGACAAAGTGTGTAGATTTTGAGTGTATATATAGATAGATAGAGTATATACATATACAGATAGTGTGTAGATGTTGACTGTATATATAGATACTGGGTTTAGATGATGGCACTAGTATGTCATATATATTGAGAGATCAGGATTTTACCTGATTTACAGCAGAGTACCCGATACTTGGGATAGTAGAGTGTAAATATATGTATATATTATAAAGAGTTGGGACCCAGACGGCTGAGCTCTTGCAGAGTCGGGCCAGATCGATACAGATCGAACCTTGGCAGTATCGGTAGAGGGTCAGACACCATGCTTTGACGTATAGAGTTATGGCCCTTGCCATTCTGAGTCCAAATCCCGCTGAGGTTAACTTTGCCTTTCATCCTTACGGGGTCGATAAAATAAAGTACCAGTAATACACTGGGATAATTGATGGCCTTGTACCAAAAGTAGAAACAGTTATTTATTTTAGATTGATTTTTTTCAAAATAAAAAAAAAAAACGCTTTACATTCCTTTATAAGAGGAATTCGATTTTTATAGTACAAACAACTCCAAGTAAGAATCCGGTGACATCATCAGGTATTCCGAAATTTAACAAAGGAATATAATAGACACAATCCAAAGGGCTGAAAAGCAGAGAGATGCCCAAGACGAGAAGGCGGCCAAACTAGCAGTTGCTAGTCCGGGTAGGCGCCTATATGAGCGAGACACGATATATATATATATATATATATATATATATATATATATATATATATATATATATATATACATATATATACATATATATACATACATGGTGGTTGCCAACTCGTTTTCAAGTACGGCCACTACTTTATATCCATGTAGGAGAACCCATACCGATGCGCTGAACAAGTCCAGCCAGCGATTTGAAAACTCTGGTACAAACACTAGACTTGTGACAATTATTGACACATAGTGCTGGGCCCATGGTACCATGTGACGACAAGTGCAGAGAGATCTCCAGATATAAAGCAATGCCTGTGCCGTGAAGCTTTTATAGTGAGCAAAGGCACTGCACAAAGCCAGTCCCACCCTCTTAACCAAGATGATATTTACCAAAAAGAAGAACAAGTCAACATCATTGGATACCATCAAGGTTGCAGGTGTTATATCAGAGTTTTCCTTCTCCTAGAATTCTGCCTTGACAAAGGCTAAGGAGTCATCTCTCCCGGTGATTTTGGATGGCCATTGACTCTTAAGAGCTCCTTTGCCCTTTGAGAGGTTTTGTTTTTAGTCCCGCAGGATGTCCAAAGGCACCCTCCTCACCAAGAAACCTTGGTGGGGTTGCCAGGTTAGTTGCCAATGACCCGACCATGAGACAGGTTGTACTGGGATACATGTTACCAGTAGCACCAACTGGTGACCTGACATACATACTTACATACATACATATATACATATATATATATATATATTTATTTTTTTTAATATAGAAAAGCTTCTACAGGACTAGAACTGTTTCATTCGTGAGAAATCATCAGGAAGCTGATGATTTCTCTGAAAATCTTTAGAACTATTCTCATGACACAAACGATAGAGGAAAACATATTAGTGACGACTGTTTAGAATCTGCTGCTTACGAAAAGAACGCCGAAGATGAACCTAATGGTATTCAGAGGATTACCGAACACCAGCAAAAGCATGGTGGCACAATTAATAGCAGACATGTTCACACATGTATCTACAATACACGGCACATCAAGTTTTCCGTTCTAGAACCTTACTAATGTCAAAATCGGTCTCATTGAGGAACTAGTCTGCACCCTGGAGAAGAACCTAGAGACCGTCCTGATATTTGTGCAAGAGTCTTCAAGATCAACTATGACAGCCTCATGAATGACATACTGAAAGAAAATGTCCTAGGAAAATGTGTGGCTCATTCTGCTACAATAGAGTGGCAGAAATGAGGCCTCACTCATGCTCATATTCTGTTGATAATAGCTGAAGATAGCAAGCTATCATTTACGTTAGAAACACTTCAGACATTTAAAAAGCTTGCTGAAGATGTAGACACGGAAGTCATGGTAAAGTTCAAAATGGACCAGATAGTTAAAAGAACACTACTGATAATCACTTCTAACACTAAATTTGATTAGAACGTTCCGTTATCAGAAAGATTAGCTTTCGTAACTCGATATTCTAATTCACCTTTTCTGCAACACGTTCGCAAACGATTGAAGCCCGGAATATGGAATATATTATTATATGGTGGATTGGCAGAATTGGTAGAGGGTTGGACATGCTTTCCAGCATAGTTACGTCCCTTTACGGTCTGAGTTAAAATCCCGCCGAGGTTAACTTTGCCTTTCATCCTTACGGGGTCGATAAAATAAAGTACCAGTAATATATTGGGTAATTTGCTGGCCTTGTGCCGAAAGTAGAAACAATTATTATATGTACACTGTTTCTATGCACTGTCAATGGAAGACTATGATTCTTCTGATGAACATCTTTCTTTCATTCTAAATGAGTATGAAAGACAGTTGCAAGAAACCGAAACTCGACGGCGGACGAAGTAGACTGGGGACTCCGTCTCCAAGTCGAGGCAGGGACACTATGCCCTGCACACCAGAACAAGGAGACTATACCACCCGACGATAAAGCCACTCAAGAACCGAAGTGGCATAAATACAGAAGATTAATGCAATTGAAGTATGATTCTTCTTCAAGTCCAGCGGCTCTTTCAGATCCTGAATTATAACTGCTTGTCTCTGGGAGACGCAGAACAAGGCGGCAATGATGATGGATAGAGACTGCTGGAGAGGGCTTGTCCATGGATCTCGGCAATTTTACCCGCCCTAAACACACACACACACACACACACACACACACACACACACACACACACACACACACACACACACACACACACATATGTATATAAGTATTGAAGTTTCCGTTGAAAATTGAAAAAGTCACAGGAGTGAAGAGTGCTCTATGTAAATACCAGAGCAAAATTTAATGTATAATAAACAATACAATATAATTACCTAAAAGTTGTTATTGTAAGATAATTAAAGATACTGTAGTTTATTATGACCAAGATTGAATATTTAATGGAATTGAAAGACATGTGAACAAGCAGTCAACATCTACACACCATCTATATATATATATACTCTGTCTATATATATAGTCAACATCTACACACCATCTATATATGTATATACTCTGTCTATATATATAGTCAACATCTACACACCATCTATATATGTATATACTCTGTCTATATATATAGTCAACATCTACACACCATCTATATATGTATATACTCTGTCTATATATATAGTCAATATCTACACACCATCTATATATGTATATACTCTGTCTATATATATATAGTCAACATCTACACACCATCTATATATGTATATACTCTGTCTATATATATAGTCAACATCTACACACCATCTATATATGTATATATACACAATCTATCTATATATACACTCAAAATTTACACAATTTGTCTATATATGTCTATACTCTATCTAAATGCTTAGTCAACATCTACACACTGTAGCTTGATTGTATATATAGATACAATGTGTAGATGGTGACTGCATATATAGACAGAGTGTGTAGCAGTTGACGGGATATATATACAGACACAGTGCATAGATTTTGACGGTATATATAGACAGACACAGCGTATAGATGTGGACTGGATATATATATATATATATAGAGAGACACAGTGTGTAGATGTTGGGTGTATATATATAGATACAGTGTGTAGATGGTGACTGCATATATAGACAGAGTGTGTAGCAGTTGACGGGATATATATACAGACACAGTGCATAGATTTTGACGGTATATATAGACAGACACAGCGTATAGATGTGGACTGGATATATATATATATATATAGACACAGTGTGTAGATGTTGGGTGTATATATATAGATACAGTGTATAGATGGTGACTGCGTATATAGACAGAGTGTGTAGCAGTTGACGGGATATATATACAGACACAGTGCATAGATTTTGACGGTATATATAGACAGACACAGCGTATAGATGTGGACTGGATATATATATATATATATATAGACACAGTGTGTAGATGTTGGGTGTATATATAGATACAGTGTATAGATGTTGGCTGGATATATAGACAGTAAAAAATAAGCATGTTGAACGCTATCGAAGGCAGGTGTCAACTTCTACACAAGCATCCATTCTTCTGTTTATACTCTTATCAGATGGAAGAAGAGATGTGATTAGACCCGGATAGATACACCATTGAAGGTTTCCCTAATGTTTTAATGATAGGGACTCCATTTTTATATTATTGTTACAGCCCCCTCTCTCTCGTGTGGCTTTAACAAGCCTCCTAAAAGGTTATACCTCATTGAAAGTTTGTCTAGTGTTTAATGATAGGGGCTCTAGGTCCTATTATGTTGGTGTTACACCTTACATTTGTAGGTTTAGCTGGCATCCAACAAGGTTGTATCTCATCGGAGGTTTCTGTGGTGTTATAATGATAGGGGTCCCTAGTGTTGTTACAGCTCACACCTATGTAACTTCAACACGCCTCCGACAAGGTAGCATCCCATCGGAGGTTTCTCTGGCGTTTTATTGATAAGGACACCGTTCCTCTCATGATATTGTTACACCTCACACCTATGTAAGTTTAGCTGGCTTTCTTTGAGGTTAAATCTCACAGGAGGTTTCTCTGGCTGTTTAATTCTAGGAGCCTCAGTTCTCTCACGAATTGCAAAGTTGCCCTCAGCATGAGTTGAACTCCAAACACAGCGGTGAGCTATTAAATTCTCCATAAAAATGACGTCATAGAAACAATGGCGATTTCTTTACGTCACCAATATATACTGATATATATATACATATATATATATATATATATATATATATATATATATATATATATATAGTAATAATAATAAAATTGAAGACTATCCTCCGGTTGCAACGTTTTTTGAAATATCCACTTCTGCGTTTACAGATTGACTTTGTTAGTTTCAGAAGATCCCGTTAAGGGTGAAAGCTGCGATACTTTGCTTAAACTTTAATCTGTTATTTTAATAAATATATATATATACATATATATATAATGGAAAAATTTGAACAGGGACAAAACAGAGAGGCAGTACAACAAATGTTTATTAATTTCACGCTCTGGAGAGTGGGGTGTTGGTGGGGGACGACGTTTCGGGCATAAGCCCTTCCTCAGGTGGGAAGTGTGTGGGAACAGAGTTCAAAGGGTGTGTAGGGGAGTGGTGGAGAGACATATAGCGAAAGGAAACGGTGCGAATGAAAAAATAAAAAATAAAGATAAAAATAAAAATATAGAAAGACAAACACTCCTACACACGCACACACACATGTGTGTGCGTAGGTAAAGACTCCCCTCGGTAACAAATGACCATGGGATATGCACCTAGAAAGTCCCCCAACCCCCACCCCGAGCCACAATCTGCGCAAGGTTGTTTGTGGAAGACCACCGGTTACCCATGTATACCAGTCTCCCCCCTCTCCACGCCTCCAATGTTGTCCAAGGGAAAAGCAATGGCTGATACAGATTGACAGCAGTGACGTCGCAACTCATTTCTACAGCTGAGCAATTGTGTGTGTGTGTGTATGTGTGTGTGTGTGTGTGTGTGTGTGTGTGTGTGTGTGTGTGTGTGTGTGTGTGTGTGTGTGTGTGTGTGTGTGTGTGTGTGTGTGTGTGCGTGTATAGACAGATAGACAGACAGACAAATAGATATGTTTCTTTATTAGCCACAGGGGCACAAAAGAAGGGGACAAATACAATGGGGGAAGTTTACATTCAATAAAAATGTGTAAAACAATATCACAGATGAAAATTAAAGAAAAACATTCGATTTTCCCCCAATAGGGGGAGAGATTAACTATGGGTGACACATACCCCCGAAAAAAATGTGCAACCCTCATCTCCAGGAGTACGAAGAGTGAGCACTCCTCCCCTCCTCCTTTTCCTCAACCTACAGGCTGATATAGAGAGAAGGCCCATTCACTCGGGCCATTCTCGCCACTTTCACCCACCTTTCATAAAACTTGCTGGGGTACAGCACCTCTCTCTCCATCCTGGGGTACAGCACCTCTCTCTCCATCCTGGGGTACAGCACCTCTCTCTCCATCCTGGGGTACAGCACCTCTCTCTCCATCCTGGGGTACAGCACCTCTCTCTCCATCCTGATTCTTCTTCCAAAGTGGTATTTGAAAAAAAAGAATCAGTTGTTGGCCGGAGAGAAAGGTGTCTGACCTCAGCCCTTTCAACCTTGTCCACCATACAACCTCTTTCACCATTGCCATCACACAGAGGAAAACCCGCCTCTCCTTCGTTTTTGAAGGAGGGTGGCGGTTTGATCATGACAATGGACAGACAGACAGATAGATAGATGTGATGTGTCTGTACACATACCTGAGAATGGTCGTACATGAGTTAAAAAATACCGTATTCTTGAACCAACAGTGTCTTTTGTATAGAACCACATGGTGTCCGCCTTCCTTTTTCAAGGTGATGTTATTCGTACTGTTGTTATTGCTGTTGTTGTTGCCGTTGGCTATGATGTTATTGATGAGTGGTGTGACTGTTGGTATTGTTGACGGTACTACCGTTATTATTATTATTTTCCTTGATGTTGTTTTTGTAGTTATTGTTCTTATTAATATGGCGTAGCAAACATAATAAAAACAATTCTTTTAAACATTTATATAGACAAATATATATATATATATATATATATACAATATTATTTCATCGTTAATATCGTAGTAGCAGATGTTGGTGTATACTAGCTTGGAGGTACACCATTTGCTATCGTTTTGAATATAAAACGAATTGTGCAGTATATATATATATACAGACACACACATATATATATATTTACACACATACACACACACACATATATATATATTTATACACACACACACATGTATATATATATGTATATATATATATATATATATATATATAACTATATATTGGTGACGTAAAGAAATCGCCATTGTTTCTATGACGTCATTTTTATGGAGAATTTAATAGCTCACCGCTGTGTTTGGAGTTCAACTCATGCTGAGGGCAACTTTGCAATTCGTGAGAGAACTGAGGCTCCTAGAATTAAACAGCCAGAGAAACCTCCTGTGAGATTTAACCTCAAAGAAAGCCAGCTAAACTTACATAGGTGTGAGGTGTAACAATATCATGAGAGGAACGGTGTCCTTATCATTAAAACGCCAGAGAAACCTCCGATGAGATGCTACCTTGTCGGAGGCGTGTTGAAGTTACATAGGTGTGAGCTGTAACAACACTAGGGACCCCTATCATTAAAACGCCAGAGAAACCTCCGATGAGATGCTACCTTGTCGGAGGCGTGTTGAAGTTACATAGGTGTGAGCTGTAACAACACTAGGGACCCCTATCATTATAACACCACAGAAACCTCCGATGAGATGCAACCTTGTCGGAGGCGTGTTAGGTGTGAGCTGTACCAACACTAGGGACCCCTATCTTTAAAATCAATAGAGATAGCTACAGTGTGTAGATGTTGAGTGTATATATATAGATAGACAAGTATATAGATATACAGACAAAGTGTGTAGATTTTGAGTGTATATATAGATAGATAGAGTATATACATATACAGATAGTGTGTAGATGTTGACTGTATATATAGATACTGGGTTTAGATGATGGCACTAGTATGTCATATATATTGAGAGATCAGGATTTTACCTGATTTACAGCAGAGTACCCGATACTTGGGATAGTAGAGTGTAAATATATGTATATATTATAAAGAGTTGGGACCCAGACGGCTGAGCTCTTGCAGTTTTAACAGCCTGTTCCAATCTGAAACTAACTTTATAATATAACCATACTCTACTAACCCAAGTATTGAGTACTCTGATGAATAATGGTCTAAAAAGTTTCACTCTGAATCCATCCTGAATTTTAACCATCTACTTAGTCAAGGTATGTCATGCATCATCTTATTTTATCTGATGAGGACGTACTGTTGAAGATAGCTCAGTACCTCTGAAATATGTATAATAAAATATACTTGATCTCACGAACGTCTATTTTTGTTAATATTTTGAATTAATATTAATAACTCCGGAAAACCATATCGATGGAGTGCTTCTAATCTATTGTAAAACTTTATTCATTGATTTATTCATTGAACCTTGTTTAACCTTTAAATATATATGTATATGTATATATATATATATATATATATATATATATATATATATATATATATATATATATATATATATATATATATTCTATTCTATTCTAAGGCGGGTAAAATTCCCGAGATCCATGGACGAGTTCTCTCCAGCGGTCTCTGTCCCTCATTATCGCTACCATGTCCTGCATCTCCAATAGACCAGTGTCTGCCCTTATGGCATCAACATACGTTAACCTTGGTCTTCCTCTTCTAGTGAGTCCCTGTAGGGGCTCCCAAAGAAGCACTGAGTGCAATGTCAACTCTGGATGTCTGTTATTATAACCGAACACACTCACTGTTTAGTTGGTTTTCGCTTCTGTATCTTTTATATCAGTTAATTCATTCGGTCCTCAATGTTTACCATTGACTGACCAACGGTCAAAAATACAGATATAATATAAATATAAACACACATATATAGTCTAACACAGTTCTTTCGTTGCACATCTGCAACATCGTCAGTGGTGGTATTATGTTCCTCCTGTTGTATTGTATATTTACGCCCTCTTTATTTTTATATTATATCTTTATATCTATATTATATCTGTATTTTTTGCGATATATGTTAATTCTGTCATTACAACAACAGAAGACCGCCGAGCTTTTGTTTCAAGAGTCGGGTTAGATCGATACAGATCGAACCTTGAGCTGATCAATAGCGAAACGCACGTCACCAATCAATAAACGTAATGAAGGCTTAACAAATCGACCTTGTATTATTATTATTATTATTATTATATTAAAAGGTCGGACGACTTGCTTTGACGTATAGAGTTGCGGCCCTTGCCATTCTGAGTTCAAATCCCGCCGGGGTTAACTTTGCCTTTCATCCTTACGGGGTCGATAAAATAAAGTACCAGTAATGCACTGGGTACTTGCTGGCATTGTGCCAAACGTAGTAACAATTATATTACACTGTATGTAATATAATAAGGGCGGTGGATTGGCAGTATCGGTAGAGGGTCGCAAAGAGTTACTGCCCTTTATGGTCTGAGTTCAAATCCCGCCGAGGTTAACTTTGCCTTTCATCCTTGATATATTAAGTTATTTAAAAAACCAAACAAATATGGGGGAGGGAGTGTTATTAATAATAATAAAAGGGAAATAACTCATAAAAAATATTTGAACGAGTTACCTTCCTTTGATAATTACTTCAACCGTCCTATCAGCCAGTCCTTCAGTTTACGAAACGTTCAATTACCCAGCCAGTAATACCGTTCAACGTGATAGCCAGTACCATTCACCCACCGTCCAACCAGCCAGTCACCCAGTTTACGGGAGGTCTGGCTAGTTGGCCACACCATGCCTTACTTGTGGTAATGTATGTATATAAATAATTTTATATGCATAAATGTTCATCTATATGTATACATGTATGTATAAATAAATGTTTACATACATATATACATTTTTAGACATATATATATAGTTATAATATTGCCAGAAATAATAATAGAACACACTCACTGGTTTGGATTGTTTTTAGCTTATGTATTCTTTATATATAAAGCGAGTTCTGTAACCAAGCACTGGAGAAAGGAGAAGCCCCGGATCAGTCACATCGTCCCAGTGCCAAAGAAGGGAGATCTCTCTAACACCAACAACTACAGGGGGATCTCACTGACGTCACTTGCGGCAAAGACCCTCAACAGGATGATTCTTAACAGGGACAACCAGAACGGCTTCAGAGAGGGAAGATCAACCACCAGTCACATCCTGATGCTGAGGAGAATTTTAGAAAGAGCTAGAGTAAAGTGCCATCCTGTTGTCATAGTTTTCATTGACTTTAGGAAGGCCTTTGATTCTGTCGACCATCACTACCTGATGAAGATCTTATAGGCTTATGGAATCCCCAAGAAGATAGTGGACCTGATATCACTACTCTAAACCAACACCAGAACCCAAGTCATTAAACCTGACGGGATGACAGAGTTCTTTGAGATACTGGCTGGAGTGCACCAGATACATTGGCTCCCTACCTTTTTAGAGGATTTTTTAAAATCTGATTAGAGTTATCTCCCTTTATTTGGAATTAGCTTCCCCTTACTGGAACTCTTCTATTTTCATTATTGAAATTAATTAAACTGGTGACATTGTTGTGGATATTGTGCTCGTGGAAAGAGGTTTGTCATGTTTTATATGCTGTGTATATTTTAATTCATTGCTAAACACTCGCAGATATTCTTGAGACACGAAAATATGCTTTTCTATGCTGGGAGAAACCTTTCCTCTTTAGAGATATACACATACGTAAAGCTGCATTTATACATAAACATCCTTCGCTAGACATAACTAAACATCCTCTAAATTCCTTTTTCGTCTCTTCTCTTCTCTGTATATACACGTACTAACATACCAGTTCTCAGAAACAAAACCAAACTTCTATATACATACACAATTTATGATCTCTATATATTTCGCATTAACACCCAACGAAGCATACTAGCTTCATTTCTCTCCTACCATCGGACACACTTTACGTCTTTCTGTACGTAAAGAAACCCTTTCTTGTCAACAGTGGTTGTAGCTCTAAACCACTTATCCCTGTGCACACACAGTCTTTCCATGACATCGTTTATGCCTCCTCCTTTACATATTAGCTCCTTTTGATTTTGTAGTCGGAGATTATTTTTGCATAGAGATGCTCCCATGGAGGGCCTTAAACTTCTCTGCTATGGCCTCAGCCATAATAGAGCCTGATTTTTACTTGTAGCGGTTTATGATTGTACTGCTATGTCAGTCATATAGTATCTAGAGACACACACACACACACACACACACACAAAGCTACTTCATTAGACACTATATACATATTTTTTTTTATTATTGAAAGAAATGAAAGTAAATCTTTTCCAGACAGACACAATTATACGCTTATCTATCTATTACTAAAAGTCTGTGATTGCTTGCTTGCAATGTAATACAGCCAAAAGTTCGCATAATAGGAAAATACTTTGAAAGGAAGTTGACCCTGAAATGGGAATACAAATGGAATAAAACAAGTTTCGCGTAAATCGAAGCACGCGTTCCCGATATACGGGGTTTTCCCGGGTACCCTCAGAAATAGCCAAAACGGTGCATAATGGAAACATACTCCGAAAGTAAAATAACGCTGGAATAGGAATACAAACTTGAAAAAGTTGATGAGGGATTGGCTGAAAAGAAAAGTGTCTGTCTTCAGTCCTTTCAACCTGGTCCACCATACAACCTCTTTCGCAATTACTACCAGACAGGAATATTGCCTGCCCTTCCTGGCCAAAAGAAGGCGGTGGGTCAATCTTCACTATGGACTCAGCTGATAGCTGGATCTGTTCGACATAACTCCACAAGTCTGTAATGCACGGACATTGGATGAGTGCATGCAAAAACGGTTTCGTCGCTCTGCACGCATCTTGGGCAGGTCTGTCTGACAGCACTTCCGTGTCTTTAGAGTTTATCTTGAACCGGAAGCTATTCATCATCCCCGTCTCGAAAGTTCTCCAGAACAGACTGGACAGTTTGACTTCGTCGACACCCATAGCCCCTCCAAGTGCGTTGTCACACTTGCCCACCACTAATCCTCTATAGAACTCGGGAGTGGTAGCTCCACTGACCGTATTGCTCGCCTGGTAAAAGGCAGTGAGTGCCTGGCAACATTCCAGATGCCAGTCACCCAGTCTCGGTCTCTACTGACAAACGGTGACCACACCTGTTCACCGTTTAGTCAGAGAATCTGGAGATGCCACAGCCTCAGCGCATCACTAGCCACAGCATGCCCAGCCCTCCGCATCAAGAGTACTGGCAGCAGATGGACCACCTCACCAACGGAACCTGTCCCCTCAATAAGAATTTGAAGAGGAGCCGTTCCAACTAGCAATAGAAATATAATAATACAATGCGTATAGAACGAAAACATAAACGAATATAATATAAAGGAAGGGGTAGACAACCAGAGAAAAAGATAACAGTATCACAAGAAGCACTGAGAAACCTCTCTAATGATTTTTGAGGCAAGCCAACACGCTGGCAGCATCACCTCGGGTGATGGCCAGTTACCATTGTTAGGCAAGCCGCCAGTGAAGTTAGGAATTTTGCAGTCAGTAGCCCGACTCCCCCAAACATCTCGAATGCCACAGGCTGGAAAATGTAGTTGGCCGACAGATCACAGTATTTTAGAACTTTGCTTTGTTCAGCTTCGGAAGCTGTGGCTCTCGCCTTAACCGCAGCATCCAGGATGTGGGAAGAAAGAAAAGAGTCACTGTGATATCTCAAACAAGACACCTGCCTCTCGATCAGGATCACAGGGAAAGACCGTCAGGTATTTTCCCATCACTTCTGGACAATCCAGATGGTTCCAAGATTGAGGGGATGTGCGCCAGGGCCAAAGCTCTCTTGAAGTGTGAGTAAATATTTATATTTAACTTTCTTTAAACAGACAATATTTTCATTATTTAGAAATATTTTCAAGTGATGATTTAAAAACGATATTTTTTGAGGTAATAAGAATTTTTTCTAAGGTGAATATGATTTTCTATTCTTAGATCATGTCTCGAGGAGGAAGAAAGAAAACATCTGGTCGGTCTATAGATAATGGGAAGAGTGCACGGTTAAGGAGAGCCAAAGAAGGTAAGGAAGATAGTAGTCAATGCCAACAAAAAGATTGAGTCAGGCATGCGAATAGAAGGATCGATGAGACTGATAAAGCAAGGGCTGAGTGTCTGGCAGAACAGACGGAAAGTTACAGAAGCAAGAGAGATCATGAATCGGATGTGCAGAGAGCTACACGTCTGGCGGAACAGAGGGAAAGAGATAGAATTAGGAGGGATCATGAATTGGACGCTCAGAGAACTGAGCGTCTGGCGGAACAGAGGGAAAGAGATAGAAGTAGGAGAGATCATGAATCGGACGCTCAGAGAACTGAGCGTCTGGCGGAACAGAGGGAAAGAGATAGAAGTAGGAGAGATCATGAATCGGACGCTCAGAGAACTGAGCACCTGGCGGAACAGAGGGAAAGAGATAGAATTAGGAGGGATCATGAATTGGACGTTCAGAGAACTGAGCGCCTGGCGGAACAGAGGGAAAGAGATAGAATTAGGAGGGATCATGAATTGGACGTTCAGAGAACTGAGCGCCTGGCGGAACAGAGGGAAAGAGATAGAATTAGGAGGGATCATGAATTGGACGTTCAGAGAACTGAGTGCCTGGCAGAACAGAGGGAAAGAGATAGAATTAGGAGGGATCATGAATTGGACGTTCAGAGAACTGAGTGCCTGGCGGAACAGAGGGAAAGAGATAGAATTAGGAGGGATCATGAATTGGACGTTCAGAGAACTGAGTGCCTGGCGGAACAGAGGGAAAGAGATAGAATTAGGAGGGATCATGAATTGGACGTTCAGAGAACTGAGTGCCTGGCGGAACAGAGGGAAAGAGATAGAATTAGGAGGGATCATGAATTGGACGTTCAGAGAACTGAGTGCCTGGCAGAACAGAGGGAAAGAGATAGAATTAGGAGGGATCATGAATTGGACGCTCAAAGAACTGAGCGTCTGGCGGAACAGAGGGAAAGAGATAGAATTAGGAGGGATCATGAATTGGACGTTCAGAGAACTGAGCACCTGGCGGAACAGAGGGAAAGAGATAGAATTAGGAGGGATCATGAATTGGACGCTCAAAGAACTGAGCGTCTGGCGGAACAGAGGGAAAGAGATAGAATTAGGAGGGATCATGAATTGGACGTTCAGAGAACTGAGCGCCTGGCGGAACAGAGGGAAAGAGACAGAAGCAGGAGGGATCATGAATTGGACGTTCAGAGAACTGAATGTCTTTGGCAACAAACTATCCGGAATAGAGCAAGGACAGTTCAACGACGTGACTTCTCTGCTGATGTTGGACAGATGAATAAGATCCGTGTCTGTTGTCATGCAATGCTTTTTCATGGTGAAACTGCTAACTTTTGCTGTATGAATGGAAAAGTCAGGCTGGGGAATCTTCAGCCTTTACCTGAGGAACTTCACAATTTATATAGTACTCATCAACCTAGGGCAAACGAGTTCAGGAAGAACCTCAGACAATACAACTGCCTGTTCCAAATGACATCTTTTGGGGCCGAAGAAGTTCGTTCCTCAAGGAGTGGATGGAATCCTATCGTTATTCATGGTCAAATTCATCATTACATCGGTTCCTTAACTCCTAATCCCAACGAACAACCCCAATTTCTTCAAATTTACTTCTTGGGTCCTCAGGATAGTGTTGATTTGAGGATGAGGATACTCCATAATGATGGCATTCAGCGCGACATAGTTGAATTATTGGAAATTATACTCAGACAATATAACCCTTACGTTGCATCATTTCTAATGGCAAAAGAACAAATTAAAAATATTCCTGAAGCTTCGATTATTATTGATCCTGATCTGACACCAGATTCAATGCACAAACTGCAAACGGATTTGCCATTATTATACAAAACAGCACCAAACTTCAAGCAAAACCACGGCACATTGTGTTGAAAGGAAAAGGCAGACAACTGCAAATAATCTCAGAGTCCCATCAGTCCTATGACAGTTTGCAGTATGTTCTATTTTTTCCTTATGGCGATGATGGATGGCATCATGAGTTATTAATGAGTAACAACAAGAAGTTGACGCCAATATGCTACTATGCCTATCGAATAATGAACCATGAGAATGAATTCAACCAACTTCTCAGAGGCAGTCATTTATTTCAGCAATATTTGGTTGACATGGCTGCAAAGATTGAAGGAGATAGGCTTCGATACATCCGAATGAATCAAACATCATTGAGATTTACAACATACAAGGGCTTTACTGACGCATTGAACGATGATGATGATTTTCGCAACATCGACAGGCGAATCATACTCTCATCCACATTTGTTGGTGGACCGAGATATATGATGGAGCGATGCCAGGATGCCATGATGTATATACGGAAGTACGGCAATGCTTCATTCTTCATTACAATGCAATCCAAACTGGCCTGAAATCCAGCAAAACCTATTCCTGAATCAGAAGCCACATGACAGGCCAGATTTAATTGTCAGAGTATTTGACCTGAAGCGGAAGCTGTTCATAAAGTATCTTACTGGAGTAGATGGCCTATTTGGCAAGTGCATTGCTTACGTGCTGACCGTCGAATATCAAAAGCGAGGTCTTCCTTATGTGCACTGTTTTCTATGGCTCAATGAAGCCTCCAAGCCCAGACCACAGGAATATGATGAATTCGTTCAAGCCGAAATACCAGATCCAAACAGAGATCCAGAGGGTCATGAATTGGTGCTGAAGCACATGATACACGGTCCGAATTGCTCTGACAATTTGGCGTGTTGGAAAGATGGAACGTGCAGTAAGCGGTACCCTAAGCCTTTCAAGGAACATACTTTGTGTGGAGAGGACTCTTATCCTGTGTTCAGAAGACGGTCTCCAGGAATGGAAGGATTTGAAGGGCACCAAGAAGGAAGGGAAAGCCGAAATATAACTTCGGAATGGGTGGTTCCTTACAATATGAAACTGTTAAAACTGTTCAACTTGCTACCTAAACGTAGAGATATGCTCTTCCGTGAAATCGATCAAATATGCAGTGAACAGGGAAGATGAGATAATACAGTATTTAACAGGAAGATATATCGGTCCTTCAGAAGCTGTTGCCTAGGTACTTGGATTTCCAATTCATGAGAGGGAACCGGTCGTAGTTCACCTTCAAGTTCATCTACCTGAGGAAAATCCAATCTTCTTTCGGGTCACTACTACTGTTAAAGTAGACAATTACTTGGCTAAGACAACTCTGACTGAGTTCATGGATCTTGGCGCTCATGATCCGTTTGCAAAAACATTGTATTATGCTGATATGCCAAGGTTTTACACTTGGAGTAATAAGAGATGGGAAAGGAGGTGGTGAAAACAGTTGAGCAGTATCCAGGGATTTCTGAGGCGAACGTTTTTGGACAAGTATACAGTTTCTCCACAATGTGGTGACCTGTATTACTTACAACTCCTTCTGCATCACGTCAAAGGGCCAGTGTCCTTCAACTCTTTGAAAATGTGTGATGGAGAACTCCTGCCATTATTCAAAGACGTCTGCAGAGAGAAAGGTTTGCTTCAATCGGATGATCATTGGCTGCAGACTCTGGAAGATGCTGAGTGAACACGGCTTCCCAAAGCCATGAGAGATCTATTCATCATGCTCCTTACAAATACAGAGATTAACAATTCCAGTGCTTTATGGGCTCGATTTAAGAATTCACTGTCTGAGGATTACCTTCAAATAGAAAAAAGGGCTACCAGAAACTCTAACCTTTTGATTAGCGAGAGACATTATGATCAATGTCTTCTGTATTTTGAAGACAAACTTAACGACCTGGGCAAAAGTCTTAGTGACTTTAACTTGCCAAGGCCAAATAATATTGTTGCTAATCAGGATATTGGCAATTTGGAGTTATTGCATGAATTGCAATACAGCAGAGAAGAGCAGCGACGATTTGTAGAAGAGACGGAGCCTCTATTGAATAGTGAACAAAAACACGTGTATGACTTTGTTTGTAACAGTTTAGAGATGAACACATCTGCATTGATTTTCATTGACGCTCCAGGTGGAACAAGAAAGACATTCCTGATTAACTTACTCCTTTCAAAAGTCAGGGGAAACGGTGACGTGGCTATTGCTGTTGCGTCATTGGCATTGCGGCAACACTGATGCCTGGTGGAAGAACAGCGCATTCTAGGTTCAAAATACCGATAGTAGTGAAAGAAAATGGTCTGTACAACATTGATAAAAACTCAGACAGCAAACCTCTTCCAGCATACAAGGCTGATTGTTTGGGATGAGTGCCCTATGATTCGGAGGGAAAGCTTCGAAGCTGTTGACCTCACTCTGCGAGGCATTTGGTGGAATTTTGACAATTTGCTGTGGGGATTTCCGTCAGCTTCTTCCAGTAGTGAAAAGGGGAAATGATGCGGACGTGGAAAATGCCTGCATTAAAAAATCCTACTTATGGCGAAGCTTCAACAGATTTCAGTTGAAGACAAACATGCGATTGAGTGGGGGAGCAGGAGACTATTCACAGTTCCTATTGGATATTGGTGAAGATAAAATCCCCAAAACTGAAAATGAAGAAATTATTTTGCCAAAAGAAATGGTTCTCCAAGCAACAACTATGGAAGACTGTATTGATTTCATCTACCCCTCATTCGACAATCCAGCTGAAGTGTTTTCCAACAATTGCATCTTAGTACCTCTCAATGAAATGATGAGAAGCATCAATTCCACCTGTATCAGATGCTTACCTGGAACCATAAAAGAGTACCGATCCTATAATTCTGTGAGTGATGGTGCCAATGCCACTCATTTCCCGACTGAATTCCTTGATTCGGTTGAACTATCAGGACTGCCACCACATAACCTGGAATTGAAAAAAGGATCGCCAATAATTCTAATGAGGAACTTGAATCTTCCATGGCTTTGTAATGGAACGGGCATGATCGTGGAAGAACTGCACGAGAATCTCATAGTAGCAAGAATCAACACTGCTGCTTTCAGAAATGAGATCGTTATGATACCCAGAATAATAATTAATCTATCCGAAGGTGAGGATATCCATTTGCAATGAAGCCAATTCCCAGTTCAATCGTGCTTTACTATGACTATTCATAAAGCACAAGGACAAACTATGGAAAACATCTTGGTCTATCTGGAACGACCTGTATTCCAACACGGTCAACTGTATATGGCCCTTAGCTGCGGAAAACGAAAAGAAAATGTCAGAGTGTTTCTGAAGGACACCCTGTCAACTAAGAATGTTGTCATCAAAAGCATTCTTTTGAACAAACTGTAACAGCATAAATATGTGAAAATATTAATTCCGATGTCAGAAAATGGAAAACTAAGAATAATTTCTTTCCAGTTTTTCATTAACTTCGCAACTTTTAAAGCAGAACAAACATCCATAGAGATGCGGAAAAAGGAATTTTGAAGTGGAGTGATTGGATAGCTATTAGTGAAAAGACAAGTTTTGTGTAAATCAGACCACAGGTTCCCGAGATACAGTTTTTTTGTGGGTACTTTGAACTATTGATGACCCAACGGTTCACGAGTAGTCTAGTATATACCTATTTTAAGAAATTAACTAAAGTTTCTCTCTCTATATATAAATCAACAATTACATGGGAGGAGGAGGTGGTGAGAGCTGACCTCAGATAGTTCAAGCTCACAGAGGAGATAACGACCCAACCCACCCTTGCAAGCCAGGAAAAAGTGGATGTAAGATGTTGATGACAGCAGCTAAATATTCTCCACAGAGGAAACGACTTCCATCTTTGAAGAAGCTAAATAAATTGTGAAATGAAAAAAGAATAAACCAAATTGTTGCTTCATTATTTCTTTTGTGTATATCTATATATAGTATCTAGAGACACACACCCAGCTACTTTTATTTATACAATATAAATGCTGTTCACTAAACACAGGCATGTAATTATATACCTCTTCTTCTTAGAAACTAAATCACTCTATACGTACAGCTTCATTCTTCTTTGCTCTATAGAAGATGTCTATTTAAATGTAGTTGTACATACATATACACCTGATGTAAGAAACTTTTCCTTTTCTATTTATAAACCCCCTTCTCTAGATACAGTATATATATACACATAGCTATATTTTTCTCTATATAACTTTACATATATATATACCTCGTGTAGGAAACTACTACTACTATTCCTGTGTATATATACTTACCTCTTCTTTTATTATATATGTATACCTTCTCTATACAGGAAGAAATACATACATCTTCTTTACACAGGAAAGTACTACTACTGTCTTCTCTAGGGAATAAAAGAAATTAAATAAATAAAACAGGTTTTTGTTGTTGATCTTTTTTATTTCTTCAAACTGTGTATATATATATACACACAACTGCAGGCTGACCAAGATACTCTCATGGAATGACCAGATCAGGTTTATTATTCAACATCCCTGGAAAGAGATATTAATAAAAAGTAAGAGTTTAAATTAATGTATGCAAGATCTAGAGAGAGAAGAAGCTAAACCTCTAGAGACACATTGAGTTAGATAACCAAGCCTTCTATACATAATACACACATAAACTTTCTTCATCTAGAGCGTAATAAATAAACAAAACTAAATCTCTACACAAGAAAATAGTACCTTGTTTGTTTTGACGTTGCTTCGTAGTCTAATCCTGAATTTTACAATTCCTTTCTCACCTTTTCCACCATTCTCCTGCTGAGAAAGTCTGAAATTTCCTTATTTGTCTTCCCGGCGCGGATTCCAAGAACCCCCGTGTCTCTTCCACAAATTTGGAGGTTCAAAATTATTCATAATCAGTTATTCTGCAAATAAATAATGGAAATATAGTCACTGTTTTTATGAAGACAAGAGTGACAACAGAAATAAAAAAAATTTGCATAAAATTAGTAGTTGAAAATTGCGAACAAATATCCTCCGCACCCTGTATATAACAAATTATAAGTGTGTATATATATGGGTACGCAAGAGATGTAGTGGAACACTTACTAACGAGTCTGTCTTCTACCTTCATGAATTAGCCAAATGTAGCAGTATTAAGTAGAAGCCTACTTCTAATCATTTAAGAGGATCTGAAGTGTGCAAGAGAGAAGACTGAGTTGGTACAGACATATGGGTGAAGAAATGCCAGGAAGCCACAGTAAAGGTAGATCTGGAGGAGGGGATCTCAAATGCTGAGGTTCCCAGAGATGAAGCAACTCGAGGTAAGATCGATGATGTTACAATATCTAAAGATAATAAAAGGTAGCTACTGTGTGTATGGGGAAAAGGTTTGGTTGTATTTCATAGAAGGTATGTATATATAGTGTCGAGAGAAGGCTTAGTTTGTTAGAAGAGGTAGCTATGTACCTCTATGAATATATAGAGGGAAGATTTAGTTTTAATTCTTAGAAGAAAAGGTGTATATGAGTACATGTGTCTAGAGGGGTAGGCTTTATGTAGAGACGATTTGGTTTGAGGAGAAAAAAAGGAAAGGTATAATTCTTAGAAGAAAAAAGTTTTAGGTATGATTCTTAGAAAAACGTTTATATGTATAAAGTAGGTAGGAAATATAGGACCCTGCTTAATATATAAAGGAGGAGGCATACACTCTATACGATGTAATGGAAAGACTGTGTGCAGAGGGATAATAAAAGTGGTTGAGAGCTACATCCACTGTTGATAAGGGGTTTATTTACTTACAAAAGGACGCCTGTGTCCAATGGTAGGAGAGAAATGAAGCTAAGATGCTTCGTTGGGTGTTAATGTGAAAGATATAGTGAAGATCATAAAATGTAAGTGTATATAGAGGTTTAGTTTAGAAGAGGTATGTATATAATGTCGAGAGAATATTTAGTTTTGATTCTCAGAACTGCTATGTTAGTACATGTATATAGTGTGTGTGTGTATAGAGGGAGAAAGAAGAAGAAGAAAAAAGAGATGTATGGATTTAGAGAAGGTTTAGTTATGGCAATATATATATAAGTGTAGTGAAGAACATGTGTGTGTGTGTATATATATATATATATATCTAAAAATGAAAGGTTTCTTCCAGTATAGACAAGATAGTAAAGTGTATATTCGTGTCTCAAGAATATCTGCGAGTGTTTAGCAATGAACTGAAGTATACACGGTAAATAAAACATTACAAACCTCTTTCCCCGAACACAATATCCAGAACGATGTTACCGGCTCAATTCAGTAATGAAGACTGACAAGAAAACAGAAGAGTTCCAATAAGCAGGAAGTAATTCTAATAAACTTATTGTTTCAGACGATCCCGTAACAAGTTGAAAGCAGAGATTCTTTACTTAAACTTTAATTTGTACTATTAATAAATAAATAAACATATATATTTATGTATGTATACATATATACATACATAATGTTACTTTGACTGCTATTTCTAGTGTATTTATTGTTGCTTTTTATGAAAAATACAAAAACCGGAAGTGAAAAAATTGAAAATACTTTGGTCAAAATCAGGCAAACTTTTTTAAACAAAAGGATTTTTTTTGTAAACAAACTTGAAATTTTTGCCAAGAAAGATAACTCTTGCCTGACTTAAACGCAAAATTTGATGCAAAAAATTTTGCGGCTTTGGGCTACTATTTCTAGCACGTATGTATGGACACTTTAGAAAGAGCAGCCAGAAGCCGCAAAACAAAATAAAATAAGAAGGACTAGCTAGTATCTATAAATTGCACACACGCAAAATTTTTGCGTTTAAGTCAGGCAAGAGTTATCTTTCTTGGCAAAAATTTCAAGTTTGTTTACAAAAAAAATCCTTTTGTTTAAAAAAGTTTGCCTGATTTTGACCAAAGTTTTTTCAATTTTTTCCCTTTCGGTTTCTGTATTTTTCATAAAAAACAACAATAAATACACTAGAAATAACAGTCAAAGTAACATTATGTATGTATATATGTATACATACATAAATATATATGTTTATTTATTTATTAATAGTACAAATTAAAGTTTAAGTAAAGAATCTCTGCTTTCAACTTGTTACGGGATCGTCTGAAACAATAAGTTTATTAGAATTACTTCCTGCTTATTGGAACTCTTCTGTTTTCTTGTCAGTCTTCATTACTGAATTGAGCCGGTAACATCGTTCTGGATATTGTGTTCGGGGAAAGAGGTTTGTAATGTTTTATTTACCGTGTATACTTCAGTTCATTGCTAAACACTCGCAGATATTCTTGAGACACGAATATACACTTTACTATCTTGTCTATACTGGAAGAAACCTTTCATTTTTAGATATATATATATATACACACACACACATGTTCTTCACTACACTTATATATATATTGCCATAACTAAACCTTCTCTAAATCCATACATCTCTTTTTTCTTCTTCTTCTTTCTCTCTCTATACACACACACACTATATACATGTACTAACATAGCAGTTCTGAGAATCAAAACTAAATATTCTCTCGACATTATATACATACCTCTTCTAAACTAAACCTCTATATACACATACATTTTATGATCTTCACTATATCTTTCACATTAACACCCAACGAAGCATCTTAGCTTCATTTCTCTCCTACCATCGGACACAGGCGTCCTTTTGTAAGTAAATATCTTTATCAACAGTGGGTGTAGCTCTCAACCACTTTTATTATTCCTATGCACACACAGTCTTTCCATTACATCGTATAGAGTGTATGCCTCCTCCTTTATATATTAAGCAAGGTCTTATCTTTCTTTCTTACTTTAGACATATATAAACGTTTTTCTAAGAATCATACCTAAAACTTTTTTATACATAGGAAAATAAAGCCTACCCCTCTAGACACATTTACTCATATACACCTTTTCTTCTAAGAATTTAAACTAAATCTTCCCTCTATATATTCATAGAGGTACATAGCTACCTCTTCTAACAAACTAAGCCTTCTCTCGACACTATATATACATACCTTCTATGAAATATAACCAAACCTTTTCCCCATACACACAGTAGCTACATTTTATTTTTAGATATTGTATCATCATCGATCTTACCTCGAGTTGCTTCATCCCTGGGAACCTCAGCAATTTGAGATCACCTCCTCCAGATCTACCTTTACTGTGGCTTCCTGGCATTTCTTCACCCATATGTCTGTACCAACTCAGTCTTCTCTCTTGCACACTTCAGATCCTCTTAAATGATTAGAAGTAGGCTTCTATTTAATACTGCTACATTTGGCTAATTCATCATGAAGGTAGAAGACGGACTCGTTAGTAAGTGTTTCACTACATCTCTTGGGTACCTATATATAGACTTATAATTTGTTATATATATATATATAGTTCTCTCTGTCTGTTCATATACACACAGTTAGCCGTTTTGTTTCGGTCTATTTGATCCTTTTATGTCACATATACGTCAACACAAACAAGGTACTAGTTTCCTGTGTAGAGATTTAGTTTTTATTTATTTATTACTGTATAGTTGAAGAAAGTTTATGTCTGTATTATGTATAGAAGGCTTGGTTATCTAACTCGATGTGTCTCTAGAGGTTTAGCTTCTCCTATCACTAGATGTTGCATACATTAATTTATACTCCTCTTACTTTTTATTAATAACTGTTTCTTTCCAAGGATGTTGAAAAATAAACCTGATCTGGTCATTCCATGAGAGTATCTTGGTCAGCCTGCAGTTGTGTGTGTATATATATATACACACATACAGTTTGAAGAAATAAAAAAGGCCTACAAAAAAGTGCTTAATTTATTTAATTTCACATTTTCGTCCCTATGGAAGACAGTAGTAGTACTTTCCTGTGTAATGAAGAAGTATGTATTTTTTCCTGTATAGAGAAGGTATACATCTATATAAAACTGTAGTTGTCCACATTTCTACTCCGATTGACTTCAAACTTGCATTTACGTATTCCTTGCGGTCTAAAGATATTAACTGCAGCTTTTAATTTTCTGTTGTTAAAAGGGGTGTTAGGCGCCGGTTATCGATCTCTGTCGCGCCCTTATAATATCTGGCTGTCTGCATAACGATATTATGACAAACAAATGAGGTTTATTTTTCAACATGCAAGATTTCACAGCCCTAGCATCACTCCTTCATAGGCTGACCAAGATACTCTCATGGAATGACCAAATGAGGTTTTATTTTCAACATGCAAGATTTCACAGCTATAGCATCACTCCTTCATAGGCTGATCAAGATACTCTCATGGAATGACCAAATGAGGTTTATCTTTCAACATGCAAGATTTCACAGCTCTAGCATCACTCCTTCATAGGCTGATCAAGATACTCATGGAATGACCAAATGAGGTTTATTTTTCAACATGCAAGATTTCACAGCTCTAGCATCACTCCTTCATAGGCTGACCAAGATACTCTCATGGAATGACCAAATGAGGTTTATTTTTCAACATGCAAGATTTCACAGCTCTAGCATCACTCCTTCATAGGCTGATCAAGATACTCTCATGGAATGACCAAATGAGGTTTATTTTTCAACATGCAAGATTTCACAGCTCTAGCATCACTCCTTCATAGGCTGACCAAAATACTCTCATGGAATGACCAAATGAGGTTTATTTTTCAACATGCAAGATTTCACAGCTCTAGCATCACTCCTTCATAGGCTGACCAAGATACTCTCATGGAATGACCAAATGAGGTTTATTTTTCAACATGCAAGATTTCACAGTCCTAGCATCACTCCTTCATAGGCTGACCAAGATACTCTCATGGAATGACCAAATGAGGTTTATTTTTCAACATGCAAGATTTCACAGCTCTAGCATCACTCCTTCATAGGCTGATCAAGATACTCTCATGGAATGACCAAATGAGGTTTATTTTTCAACATGCAAGATTTCACAGCACTAGCATCACTCCTTCATAGGCTGCCCAAGATACTCTCATGGAATGACCAAATGAGGTTTATTTTTCAACATGCAAGATTTCACAGCCCTAGCATCACTCCTTCATAGGCTGACCAAGATACTCTCATGGAATGACCAAATGAGGTTTATTTTTCAACATGCAAGATTTCACAGCTCTAGCATCACTCCTTCATAGGCTGACCAAGATACTCTCATGGAATGACCAAATGAGGTTTATTTTTCAACATGCAAGATTTCACAGCACTAGCATCACTCCTTCATAGGCTGACCAAGATACTCTCATGGAATGACCAAATGAGGTTTATTTTTCAACATGCAAGATTTCACAGCCCTAGCATCACTCCTTCATAGGCTGCCCAAGATACTCTCATGGAATGACCAAATGAGGTTTATTTTTCAACATGCAAGATTTCACAGCCCTAGCATCACTCCTTCATAGCGAGCCTATGAACTTTTAAGCCTACCTTCGTATATGTAAACAATGTATTTATTTAATATACAAATAATTACTATTGTTACAGTTAAAAAAATGTACAAAAAATACTTTAAATTCATGCAACAATTGTGTAAATGAACTGAAAGAAATTTGAACCCATTTTCGCGATTAAGTAAAGACGGAGTTATCGTTCTTGAGATTTCGGCTCAGAGAAATTCGAGGAACTGATGTCGCTAAATCGCCAAATCATTTACCTGCCCCGTTGCACCATGGGAGGGTAATGGCTGCCTTTTATTTTTTAAACGATGGCAGATTCTTTAGTTTCTTTCGCAGCATCTTCCTTGTTTCATATAAGTAAATAATTAAAACATTTTGTCAAGAAAGAAACTAAAAAGTTTTCCGTGGTATGAAAAGAAAAAAAGGCAGCCATTACCCTCCCATGGTGCAACGGTGCAGGTAATTGATTTGGCGATTTAGCGACATCAGTTCCTCAAATTTCTCCGAGCCGAAATCTCAAGAACGATAACTCCGTCTTTACTTAATCGCAAAAATGGGTTAAAAAATTATTTCGAATTTCTTTAACAGTTATTTACACTATTGTTGCATGAATTAAAAACTGAATTTAAAGTATTTTTTAACTGTAACAATAGTAATTATTTGTATATTAAATAAATACATTGTTTACATATACGAAGGTAGGCTTAAAAGTTCATAGGCTCGCTATGAAGGAGTGATGTTAGGGCTGTGAAATCTTGCATGTTGAAAAATAAACCTCATTTGGTCATTCCATGAGAGCATCTTGGTCAGTCTACCCTCGTATATTATATATATATCATTGAATTTAGAGATATTTAGTCGCCATTTCTAGTATTTTTAACCGCTGAAGAGGGTTTTAATTAGTTTAGTGAGATATTCTAGGTTAAACTGTTGAATATGGCCATATTTGAGGGTTATTTGACCACTAAAACTATCATTATTAATAATATTTCAGTGGCTGCCATTTCTAGCATTCAGTAGACTCTTCGTTTTACTGTCTTTCATTTAAGGGAAACAACTCATTCAACTTACTATTTTGTAAAATCTTACCTTTCACTTTACTAAGTTGCTTTCTTGATAACTTTCACAATTATTCAGATTACTAATTGAGATTTTGTAGGGATACTTTAAGGTCAAAAGTAGAAAGGGTCGCAGAAGTTGATTTTTCTGAAATCAGTGTTAGTCGTTTAGTTTACATATTGAGACCCACATATATATATATTATATACATACACACGCAACAAATACCAACTAAACGGAGCATTGGCAAATGAATCTTCGAGGTAAGCTGTTAGTTCACGCGGGATTCTCTGCTACACCTTTTCGTAATACCGAACAACGTACTGCTGGTCACTCCTTCCTCCAAAAGACGTACAAGTTTCCTGTCGGTATATTTACCTGAGTTTTTAACAGGCACTCACAAATAAACGTTTCTCATTGGAGGTGCTGTTACCAATGTTCTTCTTACTCGTGCAACGCCGGGATACACTGCTCGTATATAATAAAAGAAGATATATGTATTTATACACAAGATATATGTATGTAAAGTTATATATATAGAGAGAGTATCTAGAAAACGGGTTTATATAAGGGAAAAGTTTCTTACTATATAGGAGTATATATACACAGAAGGTAGTTTGTTACATCAGGTGTATATGTATGAACAGCTACATTTAAATGTACCTCGTCTATAGAGCAAAGAAGAATGTAGCTATATATAGATAAAGTTTCCTTACTGTTATAGAGAAAGAAGATGTATATAATTACATGTCTGTGTTTAGTGAAGAACATATTGTATATATAAATGTAGCTGTATATATGTCTACATTCTATGTATATATATTTCTATATGCAAAAGAAATAATTGTTTCTACTTTTTGGTACAAGGCCAGCAATTACTCAGTGCATTACTGGTACTTTATTTTATCGACCCCGTAAGGATGAAAGGCAAAGTTAACCTCGGCGGGATTTGAACTCAGAATGGCAAGGGCCGTAACTCTATGCATCAAAGCATGGCGTCCGACCCTCTACCGAGCAAAAGAAATAATGAAGCAACAAGGAAAACGTTTGGTTTATTCTTTTTTACTTCACAATTCGTTTACCTGCTTCAAAGATGGAAGTAGTAATCTCCTGTGTGGAGAAGATGTAGCTGTCATCATTTTACGTCTGCTTACAAGGGTGGGACAGGTCCTCTTCAGCACATCATCTCTCCTCTGAGCTGAAACGATCTAAGACGATTTACTTTCATTTATTTGAATAATGTATATAGTATCTAATGAAGTTGATTTGTGTGTGTGTGTGTATCTCTAGATAGTATATGGCTGACATAGCAGTACGAATGCTCTAGAATAGCTTAGGCCAGTGGTTCCAAAACAGTGAGGTGGAATGATTGAAGGACAATCAAGGATTCAGAAAGAGGAAAATGTTTCTTTGTGTTGATGGTTTGTTTATCTCAAATTGGCCCAAGTAATATGGAGGAGATTACTCGTCAAAAACAAAATCGTACCTTTCATTAAATTTATGTATTTTTATCACATAAAAATTTGGTGAGGCGCGTGTAAATTTTCATTCCTAAAATGCGACGTATGGCAAACAAAGGATCTGAAATGTGCAAGAGAAAAGACTGAGTTGGTACAGAAATATCGGTGAAGAAATGCCAGGAAGCAACTTTCATAAGAAAGATGATACAGTATCTAGAGAATAAAGTTATAGAGGAGATAATAAAATGTGTGTGTGTATTGAAAGACGGTTGGGTTATATTTAATTAAAACTGTATATATATATTAGTTTGTTAGGAGAGGTAAATATGAACATATAGAGAATATTTAGTTTGGTTTCTTAGAAGAGTTTGGTACATGTGGCTGCATAATATAACTTCCGACTACAGAAACAAAAGGGGCTCAGAGCTAGGATGGATAGGACCCTGCTTAAGATGTAAAAGAGGAGGCTTAAACTGTAGACGATGTAATGGAAAGACTGTTTGCACAAGGATAATAAAAGTGGTCGAGAGCTACACCCACTGTTGACAAGAATGGGTGTCTTTACGTACAAAACGACGCCTGTGTCCGATGGTAGGAGAGAAATGAAGCTAGAAATGCTTCGTTGTGTGTTAACGTGAAAGATATGGAGATCATAATGTGTGTGTATATGTTTTGCACACACATTATGATTATCATATAAGAAGCTCGTTTTTTGCTCAACATTCGATACCAAAATATGCTTCCTTTTTATAACGTCGTTGTACGAATATAATAATTACGAATATATAATACAAGCCATGTATATACATATATATATAGCTGCTTATTAACTCTTTCCCGAAACATTTATTTCTTCAAAATAAGGTAAGACATCTCGAAAAATATTATAAGGTGTTTCAATAATTATTCCATTTCAGTCAATTTCTCATTTCAGGTTTCTTTAGAAATGTCTTGGCGTTGAAAATACATATATTTGTTCTTCTCATAGTAATTAGTTTGTTTCAAAATTGTTCGTATTGTTTCCATGTTTAGTGTCACAAACTATCGTTAATTCAAGATTTGGCTCTAATGTAATAAATGTTACTTTTAAAAGACTGAAGCTCTCAATTTTTTCTTTTTCTTGTATATTGATATCTAAAGAATGGCAACTGTGTGTGATAGGAGAAAAACACGACGGCCTTCTTCCATCACTATAGAAGGCTAACTGACAATGTCGTTCGTAGGAATGACAAGTACTCGGCAACAGTGAGCATCACATATTTAGTGATGGTCACCTCTTACTGCCTTTTATATACCATGTTAACTGGAAAGACTTGCCAAGTATGGATACACTCTCTCCTTATCAATATTGCCCGAGTCCGAGGACATTTTCTTCCTGGTTAAGGAGTGAGATAAAATATTAGGGATCAATCTCTACTAATAATTTCATTAAATCATATTTAACCAGAGACTGTTATGACGTGGTTTCAATGTTTAACAGGGGTTGTAGAATTAGCTTTATCTAATTATTATGAAACAAAACAGATTTATATATTGTCGCCGTTGTACGTTAAAATCGCATATATATTTATATACACACCAAGGATGGAGGGACAACGGAATTGAAAACGATTATTGCTGAGTACATCACGGCAAGATCTAATCTAATACACACACACACTCTCCCGTATATATTTAATAATCAGCTATGACCATGAAGAAGGTCCCTGTAGATCATCTGGTTGTAGGATCTAATGAACCCGAAAGAAAGTGAAAATATATTTTATGAAAGCCCCAGAAGAATAAATGTAAACATTGACTCGATTATAGTAGAAATAACAATGAGAAAGCCATGAACGCCAGCACATCTATTTTGCTTGGAAATTGAAAGTAGGTTTATAAATACTAATTTTTTCTTATGTTCTTGTATCTGTTTCGTTGGCCTAATGGTAGGTGTTAGAGACTGATGTGGTGTTCAATCTCAGTCCGAATCTGTACTATATATTTTTAAATTTAAATTTTTCTCTAGCAAAGTAAAAAATGAAATTATTACCTATAGACTTTGACTGAGATCGAAACCCAGAGCAGGTTCTCCACCGTCTCTAATACCTACCATTAGGCCACGGAGACAGATATAAAAACAGTGCGAAAATTAATATTTATAAAGTTACTTTTTTAATTTTGTTTTATACTATAAAAAAACTAATACGACACACTGCCAGTGATTGAACCCCGCACCTGGACCTCCACCGGCTCGTATACTTACCACTAGGCTAAAGGGACGGTTACAGAAACTTACTGAAAATTGATATTTATAAACCTACTTTTTCATTACTAGAAAAAACCGGAAGTGGAGAAAATTGAAAAACATCTTCTTTTTCTTCCTCTGATTTTTTTTTAACCAAAATTTGGATTTAAGTCAGAGACGAGTTATCGTTCGTGGCAAAAATCAGAGGAAGAAAAAGAAGAAGTTTTTCAATTTTCTCCACTTCCGGTTTTTTCTAGTATAGGTAAGTAAATATTAATTTTCAAAAAATTTTTGTAACCGTCCCTGTGGCCTAATGGTAAGCGATAGAGACGGTGGAGATCCTGATTTAGGGTTCGATTTCCGTTATGTTTTATACTAATAACTGCGTATTTGTTGCTTTTATTAAGTAAGATTTGAACTAATAATACTGTACGTTGTAGTAATGTCCCATATTATAATCAACATATTTTAATTAAAATTTATTTTTTTTATAAAAGAAAGAACAAAAAACCTTATTGAAATTAAGAAATGAATTTTATTCAGTAAAGTTGTTTTTATTTTGTTTTCACTTCATTAACTGCTGAATACGTCTTTTGTTTTTGTTTTTGATTCTTTCTAACCATTGTTTACTGTGAATGGTGACTGCAACGAACCTGGATTATTACCAAGTTTCACTGGATGATTGTATTATTTTGTTGTCAGTGGACATCTGGACATCTATCTAAATACCTGGAATAAACACAAGGTGTGTGTTTTACGTAACATTTCATTTTAATGTCTGATGTTCCTGTATTTCACATTTAAAATGTAACCAAAAATAAACAAGACAGGGACGCTACATCAAAATAAACCACACAGACGAGGTACGAATAATCTAAAATAATTAATTTTAACAAACTATAAACGATGTTTAAAGAGAGACGAACATTAAAATAGGATTTCAAACAAACACGTAAACACAAAGACAATTACAGCCGCCATAATCTAATATCTGAAGATCAACATTTTTCACGATAGAAATAAAACTAAATATGTAAAGTTTAGTGGCCCCTGATTTACTTGCTTTTAATTTCATTTTGATAATCTGTATTGTATTCTGTAGACATATATTTATGATTTTAATGATGAAATTTCCTCTTGTCTTTAAAAGATTATTACTTATAAAAATTATAATAGTCACCTCCTCCTCTCGATTAATATGTAGCTTACCCACAGGGGTTCCTCAACTGGGCGGTTTCAACTGTTGGGTGGGCGATGAGCAGCTGAACAGAAAATTGAGGGCCATTGGAAACTTTGGTGGCCGATATAGAATTTTGAGATTTAAGAAGGTATGCTACCCGAAAACCTATTCAAGGAATATATGCAAAGAACCTGAATAAAAATCAGGAAGCTAATTGGGAAAATTAAACCAGGAACAAACATAAACATATTTGGTATACTTTGGAATATTTACTATACAGGTGGCTGGTGGAACATTTTTTCATGTGAATGTGGGAAATGACGCCAAAATATTTGGCAACCCTTGGCTTACACCTTACTAAATGTTCTGGAGACAAGCCTCTTCGCTATATATCATAGTTCTTCAATCCTTCATCTTCCACAGTTGGTGAAGTATTTCGATTTGATATGACGATCGCAGAGTTAGATTTAGGACGTGGTGGCGTTCATGGGTTTCTTAGTGTTGTTACTAGAAAGGGTCGACTCTGTCTTTCACACTTCAGGTTTTTTCATGAATTAAATATCCATTTTCTTTCTGATCGGTCTAACAATGATTTGAACCTACAATGACTCCGTCTGTAATAATGTTCTCTTATTTGAAATATGCCATACCTAACTCCCGTGTCTGTGTGTGTGAAAAATATTCCAACTTAGAGCGACGTGCCCGTAAAATGTTTAGCCTGATTCCTATATATAGATAATGTGTAATATTTGAACCTTCATGGAGGGTCTTTGCCGTAATTTCCCGTAACTCCGACTAGAAGTCATTATGTAGTTTTTTCGTCCGTTAAAAATAATGATTAAAACAATTCTATATCCACAGTTATATACACCTCTTCATCACATATTATATTATTTCCACCAATAACTACATTATATCCTTAAATATGACACCAAGACATATAATTTGTAAATAAAAGATAAAATGTTAAAACCTCAATTTTTAAATAATTTTACTCCACCTTTGTGTTCTCAGTGTTTAGATTAACCCATAATTTTTATGATTTGGGAGCATATAACTTATAGTACCAGTCATGTACTGGGATCAATTTAACGGATTGGTTCCTCCCCGCAAATTACTTGACTTTTGCCTAAGTAAGACATACTCACAGAATGTATCGATGTATATATATATATTAGTATATTTTATGTTTACAATAAAAATAGACAAACAATTTAATGATAATATGAAATGAAATTATTATTATTTATTAATAATATTTTTATTGTTTTCACTGCATTAACTTCTGAGTGTGACTTTGGTTTTCTTACTATTTTCTACTGTAAATGGCGGCTTAATTGGATTATTACTAAGGTTTACTGGATTGTGGTGTTTCTTTATTGTTTTATATTTCAATCAGTGGACATCAGGATAGCTTTCTATATACCTGGGATAAACGTAAAGAGTACTGACTTTCATCTGCAGTTCAATGGTGATGTCTTCTTATATTTTCATTTACTTCTGCAATACTGTATATTGTAGTCTTTTCATTATTTTAAATATTTCTATCATGTCACTCGTTTGATATATCTCCCCGAAAGATATAGTTATTCAGAGCTTTACATTGGAATAGTGTACTACTATTTAAATATTAGTCCTTTAAATATATATTTCTATCATGTCCCCCCCCCCCCCCCCTACCCTCTTAGATTTATCTCCTCTAAATTTGCAATCCCTAAAGTTTAACATCTTTCTACAGAAGACAGATTTCTTAATAATTCTGGTGTTTTCTGTTTTGTTCTTTTCTGGATTCCTTCAATAGCTTCTCCGTATTTTCTGAAGTCGTCTGACCATGCCCCAAAACAATATTCTAGGTCGTATCACACATATCATTCAACTAGTGTTTTAGACTTCTCGACATTTAGCTTGGCAAAGGAATATTTTATTATTCCTATCATCTGAATTCCTTTTTTTTCTTCATGTTTAGCCATCTTTAAAATCATATTCATACATATTCACAATTCCTCGTGGAGGGGTATAAGAGACATGTATAAATATAGCTGCATATTACTACAAAATAACTTGAACCATATCGCGAAACATTTTGTAAAGTATCTCTGTAATTATTCTCATTTCGATTTTCTGGAGAATGTATTGACGTTTAAGATAGAGACAATTGCCCTTCTTCTAATAACCTCTTTGTCCATTCCATGTTTAGTCTCACAAAATATTGTTAATGCAAGATTTTACTCTAATGTAATAAATGTTACTTTTAAAAGACCGAAGTTCTCAATTTTCTTCTTTCTCTTGTATATTGATATCTAAAGGATGACAAATGTATAAATTATGTGATAGGGAGGGAAAAAAAAGCCACGACCTTCTTCTCTCGTTACAGAAGGCTAACTGACAACGTCTTTCGCAGGAGTGACTAGTACTACTGCCTTTTATATACCGTGACAACTGGAAAGACGTGACAAATAAGGATACACTCTGCTCTCCTTATCAACATTGTCCGAGTCTGAGGGCCTTTCCTCCCTGGTTAAGGAGTGAGATAAAATATTAGGGATCAATCTCTAGCAATAATTTTTATCTAATTATTATCAAACAAAACAGATTTATATATTGTCGCCGTTGTACGTTAAAATCGCAAATATATTTATATACACACCAAGGATGGAGGGACGACGGAATTGAAAACAATTATTGCTGAGTACATCACGGCAAGATCTAATCTAATAGATACACACACTCTCCCGTATATATTTAATAATCAGCTATGACCATGAAGAAGGTCCCTGTAGATCATCTGGTTGTAGGATCTAATGAACCCGAATGAAAGTGAAAATATATTTCATGAAAGCCCCAGAAGAATAAATGTAAACATTGACTCGATTATAGTAGAAATAAGAATGAGAAAGCCATGAACGCCATCACATCTATTTTGCTTGGAAATTGAAAGTAGGTTTATAAATATAAATTTTTTCTTATGTTCTTGTATCTGTTTCGTTGGCCTAATGGTAGGTGTTAGAGACTATGTAGACACTGATGTGGTGTTCAATCTCAGTCCGAATCTGTACTATATATTTTAAAATTTAAATTTTTCTCTAGCAAAGTAAAAAATGAAATTATTACCTATAGACTTTGACTGAGATCGAAACTCAGAGAAGGTTCTCCACCGTCTCTAATACCTACCATTAGGCCACGGAGACAGATATAAAAACAGTGTGAAAATTAATATTTATAAAGTTACTTTTTTATTTTTGTTTTATACTTTTGTTTTATACTATAAAAAATATAATACGACACACTGCCAGTGATTGAACCCCGGACCTGGACCTCCACCGGCTCTTATACTTACCACTAAGCTAAAGGGACGGTTACAGAAACTTACTGAAAATTAATATTTATAAACCTACTTTTTCATTACTAGAAAAAACCGGAAGTGGAGAAAATTGAAAAACATCTTCTTTTTCTTCCTCTGATTTTTTTTTATCCAAAATTTGGATTTAAGTCAGAGACGAGTTATCGTTCGTGGCAAAAATCAGAGGAAGAAAAAGAAGAAGTTTTTCAATTTTCTCCACTTCCGGTTTTTTCTAGTATAGGTAAGTAAATATTAATTTTCAAAAAATTTTTGTAACCGTCCCTGTGGCCTAATGGTAAGCGATAGAGACGGTGGAGATCCTGATTTAGGGTTCGATTTCCGTTATGTTTTATACTAATAACTGCGTATTTGTTGCTTTTATTAAGTAAGATTTGAACTAATAATACTGTACGTTGTAGTAATGTCCCATATTATAATCAACATATTTTAATTAAAATTTATTTTTTTTATAAAAGAAAGAACAAAAAACCTTATTGAAATTAAGAAATGAATTTTATTCAGTAAAGTTGTTTTTATTTTGTTTTCACTTCATTAACTGCTGAATACGTCTTTTGTTTTTGTTTTTGATTCTTTCTAACCATTGTTTACTGTGAATGGTGACTGCAACGAACCTGGATTATTACCAAGTTTCACTGGATGATTGTATTATTTTGTTGTCAGTGGACATCTGGACATCTATCTAAATACCTGGAATAAACACAAGGTGTGTGTTTTACGTAACATTTCATTTTAATGTCTGATGTTCCTGTATTTCACATTTAAAATGTAACCAAAAATAAACAAGACAGGGACGCTACATCAAAATAAACCACACAGACGAGGTACGAATAATCTAAAATAATTAATTTTAACAAACTATAAACGATGTTTAAAGAGAGACGAACATTAAAATAGGATTTCAAACAAACACGTAAACACAAAGACAATTACAGTCGCCATAATCTAATATCTGAAGATCAACATTTTTCACGATAGAAATAAAACTAAATATGTAAAGTTTAGTGGCCCCTGATTTACTTGCTTTTAATTTCATTTTGATAATCTGTATTCTGTAGACATATATTTATGATTTTAATGATGAAATTTCCTCTTGTCTTTAAAAGATTATTACTTATAAAAATTATAATAGTCACCTCCTCCTCTCGATTAATATGTAGCTTACCCACAGGGGTTCCTCAACTGGGCGGTTTCAACTGTTGGGTGGGCGATAAGCAGCTGAACAGAAAATTGAGGGCCATTGGAAACTTTGGTGGCCGATATAGAATTTTGAGATTTAAGAAGGTATGCTACCCGAAAACCTATTCAAGGAATATATGCAAAGAACCTGAATAAAAATCAGGAAGCTAATTGGGAAAATTAAACCAGGAACAAACATAAACATATTTGGTATACTTTGGAATATTTACTATACAGGTGGCTGGTGGAACATTTTTTCATGTGAATGTGGGAAATGACGCCAAAATATTTGGCAACCCTTGGCTTACACCTTACTAAATGTTCTGGAGACAAGCCTCTTCGCTATATATCATAGTTCTTCAATCCTTCATCTTCCACAGTTGGTGAAGTATTTCGATTTGATATGACGATCGCAGAGTTAGATTTAGGACGTGGTGGCGTTCATGGGTTTCTTAGTGTTGTTACTAGAAAGGGTCGACTCTGTCTTTCACACTTCAGGTTTTTTCATGAATTAAATATCCATTTTCTTTCTGATCGGTCTAACAATGATTTGAACCTACAATGACTCCGTCTGTAATAATGTTCTCTTATTTGAAATATGCCATACCTAACTCCCGTGTCTGTGTGTGTGAAAAATATTCCAACTTAGAGCGACGTGCCCGTAAATTGTTTAGCCTGATTCCTATATATAGATAATGTGTAATATTTGAACCTTCATGGAGGGTCTTTGCCGTAATTTCCCGTAACTCCGACTAGAAGTCATTATGTAGTTTTTTCGTCCGTTAAAAATAATGATTAAAACAATTCTATATCCACAGTTATATACACCTCTTCATCACATATTATATTATTTCCACCAATAACTACATTATATCCTTAAATATGACACCAAGACATATAATTTGTAAATAAAAGATAAAATGTTAAAACCTCAATTTTTAAATAATTTTACTCCACCTTTGTGTTCTCAGTGTTTAGATTAACCCATAATTTTTATGATTTGGGAGCATATAACTTATAGTACCAGTCATGTACTGGGATCAATTTAACGGATTGGTTCCTCCCCGCAAATTACTTGACTTTTGCCTAAGTAAGACATACTCACAGAATGTATCGATGTATATATATATATTAGTATATTTTATGTTTACAATAAAAATAGACAAACAATTTAATGATAATATGAAATGAAATTATTATTATTTATTAATAATATTTTTATTGTTTTCACTGCATTAACTTCTGAGTGTGACTTTGGTTTTCTTACTATTTTCTACTGTAAATGGCGGCTTAATTGGATTATTACTAAGGTTTACTGGATTGTGGTGTTTCTTTATTGTTTTATATTTCAATCAGTGGACATCAGGATAGCTTTCTATATACCTGGGATAAACGTAAAGAGTACTGACTTTCATCTGCAGTTCAATGGTGATGTCTTCTTATATTTTCATTTACTTCTGCAATACTGTATATTGTAGTCTTTTCATTATTTTAAATATTTCTATCATGTCACTCGTTTGATATATCTCCCCGAAAGATATAGTTATTCAGAGCTTTACATTGGAATAGTGTACTACTATTTAAATATTAGTCCTTTAAATATATATTTCTATCATGTCCCCCCCCCCCCCCCCCTACCCTCTTAGATTTATCTCCTCTAAATTTGCAATCCCTAAAGTTTAACATCTTTCTACAGAAGACAGATTTCTTAATAATTCTGGTGTTTTCTGTTTTGTTCTTTTCTGGATTCCTTCAATAGCTTCTCCGTATTTTCTGAAGTCGTCTGACCATGCCCCAAAACAATATTCTAGGTCGTATCACACATATCATTCAACTAGTGTTTTAGACTTCTCGACATTTAGCTTGGCAAAGGAATATTTTATTATTCCTATCATCTGAATTCCTTTTTTTTCTTCATGTTTAGCCATCTTTAAAATCATATTCATACATATTCACAATTCCTCGTGGAGGGGTATAAGAGACATGTATAAATATAGCTGCATATTACTACAAAATAACTTGAACCATATCGCGAAACATTTTGTAAAGTATCTCTGTAATTATTCTCATTTCGATTTTCTGGAGAATGTATTGACGTTTAAGATAGAGACAATTGCCCTTCTTCTAATAACCTCTTTGTCCATTCCATGTTTAGTCTCACAAAATATTGTTAATGCAAGATTTTACTCTAATGTAATAAATGTTACTTTTAAAAGACCGAAGTTCTCAATTTTCTTCTTTCTCTTGTATATTGATATCTAAAGGATGACAAATGTATAAATTATGTGATAGGGAGGAAAAAAAAAGCCACGACCTTCTTCTCTCGTTACAGAAGGCTAACTGACAACGTCTTTCGCAGGAGTGACTAGTACTACTGCCTTTTATATACCGTGACAACTGGAAAGACGTGACAAATAAGGATACACTCTGCTCTCCTTATCAACATTGTCCGAGTCTGAGGGCCTTTCCTCCCTGGTTAAGGAGTGAGATAAAATATTAGGGATCAATCTCTAGCAATAATTTTTATCTAATTATTATCAAACAAAACAGATTTATATATTGTCGCCGTTGTACGTTAAAATCGCAAATATATTTATATACACACCAAGGATGGAGGGACGACGGAATTGAAAACAATTATTGCTGAGTACATCACGGCAAGATCTAATCTAATAGATACACACACTCTCCCGTATATATTTAATAATCAGCTATGACCATGAAGAAGGTCCCTGTAGATCATCTGGTTGTAGGATCTAATGAACCCGAATGAAAGTGAAAATATATTTCATGAAAGCCCCAGAAGAATAAATGTAAACATTGACTCGATTATAGTAGAAATAAGAATGAGAAAGCCATGAACGCCATCACATCTATTTTGCTTGGAAATTGAAAGTAGGTTTATAAATATAAATTTTTTCTTATGTTCTTGTATCTGTTTCGTTGGCCTAATGGTAGGTGTTAGAGACTATGTAGACACTGATGTGGTGTTCAATCTCAGTCCGAATCTGTACTATATATTTTAAAATTTAAATTTTTCTCTAGCAAAGTAAAAGATGAAATTATTACCTATAGACTTTGACTGAGATCGAAACTCAGAGCAGGTTCTCCACCGTCTCTAATACCTACCATTAGGCCACGGAGACAGATATAAAAACAGTGTGAAAATTAATATTTATAAAGTTACTTTTTTATTTTTGTTTTATACTATAAAAAATATAATACGACACACTGCCAGTGATTGAACCCCGGACCTGGACCTCCACCGGCTCTTATACTTACCACTAAGCTAAAGGGACGGTTACAGAAACTTACTGAAAATTAATATTTATAAACCTACTTTTTCATTACTAGAAAAAACCGGAAGTGGAGAAAATTGAAAAACATCTTCTTTTTCTTCCTCTGATTTTTTTTTATCCAAAATTTGGATTTAAGTCAGAGACGAGTTATCGTTCGTGGCAAAAATCAGAGGAAGAAAAAGAAGAAGTTTTTCAATTTTCTCCACTTCCGGTTTTTTCTAGTATAGGTAAGTAAATATTAATTTTCAAAAAATTTTTGTAACCGTCCCTGTGGCCTAATGGTAAGCGATAGAGACGGTGGAGATCCTGATTTAGGGTTCGATTTCCGTTATGTTTTATACTAATAACTGCGTATTTGTTGCTTTTATTAAGTAAGATTTGAACTAATAATACTGTACGTTGTAGTAATGTCCCATATTATAATCAACATATTTTAATTAAAATTTATTTTTTTTATAAAAGAAAGAACAAAAAACCTTATTGAAATTAAGAAATGAATTTTATTCAGTAAAGTTGTTTTTATTTTGTTTTCACTTCATTAACTGCTGAATACGTCTTTTGTTTTTGTTTTTGATTCTTTCTAACCATTGTTTACTGTGAATGGTGACTGCAACGAACCTGGATTATTACCAAGTTTCACTGGATGATTGTATTATTTTGTTGTCAGTGGACATCTGGACATCTATCTAAATACCTGGAATAAACACAAGGTGTGTGTTTTACGTAACATTTCATTTTAATGTCTGATGTTCCTGTATTTCACATTTAAAATGTAACCAAAAATAAACAAGACAGGGACGCTACATCAAAATAAACCACACAGACGAGGTACGAATAATCTAAAATAATTAATTTTAACAAACTATAAACGATGTTTAAAGAGAGACGAACATTAAAATAGGATTTCAAACAAACACGTAAACACAAAGACAATTACAGTCGCCATAATCTAATATCTGAAGATCAACATTTTTCACGATAGAAATAAAACTAAATATGTAAAGTTTAGTGGCCCCTGATTTACTTGCTTTTAATTTCATTTTGATAATCTGTATTCTGTAGACATATATTTATGATTTTAATGATGAAATTTCCTCTTGTCTTTAAAAGATTATTACTTATAAAAATTATAATAGTCACCTCCTCCTCTCGATTAATATGTAGCTTACCCACAGGGGTTCCTCAACTGGGCGGTTTCAACTGTTGGGTGGGCGATAAGCAGCTGAACAGAAAATTGAGGGCCATTGGAAACTTTGGTGGCCGATATAGAATTTTGAGATTTAAGAAGGTATGCTACCCGAAAACCTATTCAAGGAATATATGCAAAGAACCTGAATAAAAATCAGGAAGCTAATTGGGAAAATTAAACCAGGAACAAACATAAACATATTTGGTATACTTTGGAATATTTACTATACAGGTGGCTGGTGGAACATTTTTTCATGTGAATGTGGGAAATGACGCCAAAATATTTGGCAACCCTTGGCTTACACCTTACTAAATGTTCTGGAGACAAGCCTCTTCGCTATATATCATAGTTCTTCAATCCTTCATCTTCCACAGTTGGTGAAGTATTTCGATTTGATATGACGATCGCAGAGTTAGATTTAGGACGTGGTGGCGTTCATGGGTTTCTTAGTGTTGTTACTAGAAAGGGTCGACTCTGTCTTTCACACTTCAGGTTTTTTCATGAATTAAATATCCATTTTCTTTCTGATCGGTCTAACAATGATTTGAACCTACAATGACTCCGTCTGTAATAATGTTCTCTTATTTGAAATATGCCATACCTAACTCCCGTGTCTGTGTGTGTGAAAAATATTCCAACTTAGAGCGACGTGCCCGTAAATTGTTTAGCCTGATTCCTATATATAGATAATGTGTAATATTTGAACCTTCATGGAGGGTCTTTGCCGTAATTTCCCGTAACTCCGACTAGAAGTCATTATGTAGTTTTTTCGTCCGTTAAAAATAATGATTAAAACAATTCTATATCCACAGTTATATACACCTCTTCATCACATATTATATTATTTCCACCAATAACTACATTATATCCTTAAATATGACACCAAGACATATAATTTGTAAATAAAAGATAAAATGTTAAAACCTCAATTTTTAAATAATTTTACTCCACCTTTGTGTTCTCAGTGTTTAGATTAACCCATAATTTTTATGATTTGGGAGCATATAACTTATAGTACCAGTCATGTACTGGGATCAATTTAACGGATTGGTTCCTCCCCGCAAATTACTTGACTTTTGCCTAAGTAAGACATACTCACAGAATGTATCGATGTATATATATATATTAGTATATTTTATGTTTACAATAAAAATAGACAAACAATTTAATGATAATATGAAATGAAATTATTATTATTTATTAATAATATTTTTATTGTTTTCACTGCATTAACTTCTGAGTGTGACTTTGGTTTTCTTACTATTTTCTACTGTAAATGGCGGCTTAATTGGATTATTACTAAGGTTTACTGGATTGTGGTGTTTCTTTATTGTTTTATATTTCAATCAGTGGACATCAGGATAGCTTTCTATATACCTGGGATAAACGTAAAGAGTACTGACTTTCATCTGCAGTTCAATGGTGATGTCTTCTTATATTTTCATTTACTTCTGCAATACTGTAGTCTTTTCATTATTTTAAATATTTCTATCATGTCACTCGTTTGATATATCTCCCCGAAAGATATAGTTATTCAGAGCTTTACATTGGAATAGTGTACTACTATTTAAATATTAGTCCTTTAAATATATATTTCTATCATGTCCCCCCCCCCCCCCTACCCTCTTAGATTTATCTCCTCTAAATTTGCAATCCCTAAAGTTTAACATCTTTCTACAGAAGACAGATTTCTTAATAATTCTGGTGTTTTCCGTTTTGTTCTTTTCTGGATTCCTTCAATAGCTTCTCCGTATTTTCTGAAGTCGTCTGACCATGCCCCAAAACAATATTCTAGGTCGTATCACACATATCATTCAACTAGTGTTTTAGACTTCTCGACATTTAGCTTGGCAAAGGAATATTTTATTATTCCTATCATCTGAATTCCTTTTTTTTCTTCATGTTTAGCCATCTTTAAAATCATATTCATACATATTCACAATTCCTCGTGGAGGGGTATAAGAGACATGTATAAATATAGCTGCATATTACTACAAAATAACTTGAACCATATCGCGAAACATTTTGTAAAGTATCTCTGTAATTATTCTCATTTCGATTTTCTGGAGAATGTATTGACGTTTAAGATAGAGACAATTGCCCTTCTTCTAATAACCTCTTTGTCCATTCCATGTTTAGTCTCACAAAATATTGTTAATGCAAGATTTTACTCTAATGTAATAAATGTTACTTTTAAAAGACCGAAGTTCTCAATTTTCTTCTTTCTCTTGTATATTGATATCTAAAGGATGACAAATGTATAAATTATGTGACAGGGAGGAAAAAAAAAAGCCACGACCTTCTTCTCTCGTTACAGAAGGCTAACTGACAACGTCTTTCGCAGGAGTGACTAGTACTACTGCCTTTTATATACCGTGACAACTGGAAAGACTTGACAAATAAGGATACACTCTGCTCTCCTTATCAACATTGTCCGAGTCTGAGGACCTTTCCTCCCTGGTTAAGGAGTGAGATAAAATATTAGGGATCAATCTCTAGCAATAATTTTTATCTAATTATTATCAAACAAAACAGATTTATATATTGTCGCCGTTGTACGTTAAAATCGCAAATATATTTATATACACACCAAGGATGGAGGGACGACGGAATTGAAAACAATTATTGCTGAGTACATCACGGCAAGATCTAATCTAATAGATACACACACTCTCCCGTATATATTTAATAATCAGCTATGACCATGAAGAAGGTCCCTGTAGATCATCTGGTTGTAGGATCTAATGAACCCGAATGAAAGTGAAAATATATTCTATGAAAGCCCCAGAAGAATAAATGTAAACATTGACTCGATTATAGTAGAAATAAGAATGAGAAAGCCATGAACGCCATCACATCTATTTTGCTTGGAAATTGAAAGTAGGTTTATAAATATAAATTTTTTCTTATGTTCTTGTATCTGTTTCGTTGGCCTAATGGTAGGTGTTAGAGACTATGTAGACACTGATGTGGTGTTCAATCTCAGTCCGAATCTGTACTATATATTTTAAAATTTAAATTTTTCTCTAGCAAAGTAAAAAATGAAATTATTACCTATAGACTTTGACTGAGATCGAACCTCAGAGCAGGTTCTCCACCGTCTCTAATACCTACCATTAGGCCACGGAGAGAGATATAAAAACAGTGTGAAAATTAATATTTATAAAGTTACTTTTTTATTTTTGTTTTATACTTTTGTTTCATACTATAAAAAATATAATACGACACACTGCCAATGATTGAACCCCGGACCTGGACCTCCACCGGCTCTTATACTTACCACTAAGCTAAAGGGACGGTTACAGAAACTTACTGAAAATTAATATTTATAAACCTACTTTTTCATTACTAGAAAAAACCGGAAGTGGAGAAAATTGAAAAACATCTTCTTTTTCTTCCTCTGATTTTTTTTTATCCAAAATTTGGATTTAAGTCAGAGACGAGTTATCGTTCGTGGCAAAAATCAGAGGAAGAAAAAGAAGAAGTTTTTCAATTTTCTCCACTTCCGGTTTTTTCTAGTATAGGTAAGTAAATATTAATTTTCAAAAAATGTTTGTAACCGTCCCTGTGGCCTAATGGTAAGCACTAGAGACGGTGGAGATCCTGATTTAGGGTTCGATTTCCGTTAGGTTTTATACTAATAACTGCGTATTTGTTTCTTTTATTAAGTAAGATTTGAACTAATAATGCTGTACTTTGTAGTAATGTCCCATATTATATTCAACATATTTTAATTAACATTTTTTTTTTTTATAAAAGAAAGAACAAAAAACCTTATTGAAATTAAGAAATGAATTTTATTCAGTAAAGTTGTTTTTATTTTGTTTTCACTTCATTAACTGCTGAATACGTCTTTTGTTTTTGTTTTTGATTCTTTCTAACCATTGTTTACTGTGAATGGTGACTGCAACGAACCTGGATTATTACCAAGTTTCACTGGATGATTGTATTATTTTGTTGTCAGTGGACATCTGGACATCTATCTAAATACCTGGAATAAACACAAGGTGTGTGTTTTACGTAACATTTCATTTTAATGTTTGATGTTCCTGTATTTCACATTTAAAATGTAACCAAAAATAAACAAGACAGGGACGCTACATCAAAATAAACCACACAGACGAGGTACGAATAATCTAAAATTAATTTTAACAAACTATAAACGATGTTTAAAGAGAGACGAACATTAAAATAGGATTTCAAACAAACACGTAAACACAAAGACAATTACAGCCGCCATAATCTAATATCTGAAGATCAACATTTTTCACGATAGAAATAAAACTAAATATGTAAAGTTTAGTGGCCCCTGATTTACTTGCTTTTAATTTCATTTTGATAATCTGTATTGTATTCTGTAGACATATATTTATGATTTTAATGATGAAATTTCCTCTTGTCTTTAAAAGATTATTACTTATAAAAATTATAATAGTCACCTCCTCCTCTCGATTAATATGTAGCTTACCCACAGGGGTTCCTCAACTGGGCGGTTTCAACTGTTGGGTGGGCGATGAGCAGCTGAACAGAAAATTGAGGGCCATTGGAAACTTTGGTGGCCGATATAGAATTTTGAGATTTAAGAAGGTATGCTACCCGAAAACCTATTCAAGGAATATATGCAAAGAACCTGAATAAAAATCAGGAAGCTAATTGGGAAAATTAAACCAGGAACAAACATAAACATATTTGGTATACTTTGGAATATTTACTATACAGGTGGCTGGTGGAACATTTTTTCATGTGAATGTGGGAAATGACGCCAAAATATTTGGCAACCCTTGGCTTACACCTTACTAAATGTTCTGGAGACAAGCCTCTTAGCTATATATCATAGTTCTTCAATCCTTCATCTTCCACAGTTGGTGAAGTATTTCGATTTGATATGACGATCGCAGAGTTAGATTTAGGACGTGGTGGCGTTCATGGGTTTCTTAGTGTTGTTACTAGAAAGGGTCGACTCTGTCTTTCACACTTCAGGTTTTTTCATGAATTAAATATCCATTTTCTTTCTGATCGGTCTAACAATGATTTGAACCTACAATGACTCCGTCTGTAATAATGTTCTCTTATTTGAAATATGCCATACCTAACTCCCGTGTCTGTGTGTGTGAAAAATATTCCAACTTAGAGCGACGTGCCCGTAAATTGTTTAGCCTGATTCCTATATATAGATAATGTGTAATATTTGAACCTTCATGGAGGGTCTTTGCCGTAATTTCCCGTAACTCCGACTAGAAGTCATTATGTAGTTTTTTCGTCCGTTAAAAATAATGATTAAAACAATTCTATATCCACAGTTATATACACCTCTTCATCACATATTATATTATTTCCACCAATAACTACATTATATCCTTAAATATGACACCAAGACATATAATTTGTAAATAAAAGATAAAATGTTAAAACCTCAATTTTTAAATAATTTTACTCCACCTTTGTGTTCTCAGTGTTTAGATTAACCCATAATTTTTATGATTTGGGAGCATATAACTTATAGTACCAGTCATGTACTGGGATCAATTTAACGGATTGGTTCCTCCCCGCAAATTACTTGACTTTTGCCTAAGTAAGACATACTCACAGAATGTATCGATGTATATATATATATTAGTATATTTTATGTTTACAATAAAAATAGACAAACAATTTAATGATAATATGAAATGAAATTATTATTATTTATTAATAATATTTTTATTGTTTTCACTGCATTAACTTCTGAGTGTGACTTTGGTTTTCTTACTATTTTCTACTGTAAATGGCGGCTTAATTGGATTATTACTAAGGTTTACTGGATTGTGGTGTTTCTTTATTGTTTTATATTTCAATCAGTGGACATCAGGATAGCTTTCTATATACCTGGGATAAATGTAAAGAGTACTGACTTTCATCTGCAGTTCAATGGTGATGTCTTCTTATATTTTCATTTACTTCTGCAATACTGTATATTGTAGTCTTTTCATTATTTTAAATATTTCTATCATGTCACTCGTTTGATATATCTCCCCGAAAGATATAGTTATTCAGAGCTTTACATTGGAATAGTGTACTACTATTTAAATATTAGTCCTTTAAATATATATTTCTATCATGTCCCCCCCCCCTCCCCACCTTCTTAGATTTATCTCCTTTAAATTTGCAATCCCTAAAGTTTAACATCTTTCTTCAGAAGACAGATTTCTTAATAATTCTGGTGTTTTCTGTTTTGTTCTTTTCTGGATTCCTTCAATAGCTTCTCCGTATTTTCTGAAGTCGTCTGACCATGCCCCAAAACAATATTCTAGGTCGTATCACACATATCATTCAACTAGTGTTTTAGACTTCTCGACATTTAGCTTGGCAAAGGAATGTTTTATTATTCCTATCATCTGAATTCCTTTTTTTTCTTCAACATGTTTAGCCATCTTTAAAATCATATTCATACATATTCACAATTCCTCGTGGAGGGGTATAAGAGACATGTATAAATATAGCTGCATATTACTACAAAATAACTTGAACCATATCGCAAAACATTTTGTAAAGTATCTCTGTAATTATTCTCATTTCGATTTTCTGGAGAATGTATTGACGTTTAAGATAGAGACAATTGCCCTTCTTCTAATAATCTCTTTGTCCATTCCATGTTTAGTCTCACAAAATATTGTTAATGCAAGATTTTACTCTAATGTAATAAATGTTACTTTTAAAAGACCGAAGTTCTCAATTTTCTTCTTTCTCTTGTATATTGATATCTAAAGGATGACAAATGTATAAATTATGTGATAGGGAGGAAAAAAAAAAGCCACGACCTTCTTCTCTCGTTACAGAAGGCTAACTGACAACGTCTTTCGCAGGAGTGACTAGTACTACTGCCTTTTATATACCGTGACAACTGGAAAGACGTGACAAATAAGGATACACTCTGCTCTCCTTATCAACATTGTCCGAGTCTGAGGGCCTTTCCTCCCTGGTTAAGGAGTGAGATAAAATATTAGGGATCAATCTCTAGCAATAATTTTTATCTAATTATTATCAAACAAAACAGATTTATATATTGTCGCCGTTGTACGTTAAAATCGCAAATATATTTATATACACACCAAGGATGGAGGGACGACGGAATTGAAAACAATTATTGCTGAGTACATCACGGCAAGATCTAATCTAATAGATACACACACTCTCCCGTATATATTTAATAATCAGCTATGACCATGAAGAAGGTCCCTGTAGATCATCTGGTTGTAGGATCTAATGAACCCGAATGAAAGTGAAAATATATTTTATGAAAGCCCCAGAAGAATAAATGTAAACATTGACTCGATTATAGTAGAAATAAGAATGAGAAAGCCATGAACGCCATCACATCTATTTTGCTTGGAAATTGAAAGTAGGTTTATAAATATAAATTTTTTCTTATGTTCTTGTATCTGTTTCGTTGGCCTAATGGTAGGTGTTAGAGACTATGTAGACACTGATGTGGTGTTCAATCTCAGTCCGAATCTGTACTATATATTTTAAAATTTAAATTTTTCTCTAGCAAAGTAAAAAATGAAATTATTACCTATAGACTTTGACTGAGATCGAAACTCAGAGCAGGTTCTCCACCGTCTCTAATACCTACCATTAGGCCACGGAGACAGATATAAAAACAGTGTGAAAATTAATATTTATAAAGTTACTTTTTTATTTTTGTTTTATACTATAAAAAATATAATACGACACACTGCCAGTGATTGAACCCCGGACCTGGACCTCCACCGGCTCTTATACTTACCACTAAGCTAAAGGGACGGTTACAGAAACTTACTGAAAATTAATATTTATAAACCTACTTTTTCATTACTAGAAAAAACCGGAAGTGGAGAAAATTGAAAAACATCTTCTTTCTCTTCCTCTGATTTTTTTTTATCCAAAATTTGGATTTAAGTCAGAGACGAGTTATCGTTCGTGGCAAAAATCAGAGGAAGAAAAAGAAGAAGTTTTTCAATTTTCTCCACTTCCGGTTTTTTCTAGTATAGGTAAGTAAATATTAATTTTCAAAATATTTTTGTAACCGTCCCTGTGGCCTAATGGTAAGCGATAGAGACGGTGGAGATCCTGATTTAGGGTTCGATTTCCGTTATGTTTTATACTAATAACTGCGTATTTGTTGCTTTTATTAAGTAAGATTTGAACTAATAATACTGTACGTTGTAGTAATGTCCCATATTATAATCAACATATTTTAATTAAAATTTATTTTTTTTATAAAAGAAAGAACAAAAAACCTTATTGAAATTAAGAAATGAATTTTATTCAGTAAAGTTGTTTTTATTTTGTTTTCACTTCATTAACTGCTGAATACGTCTTTTGTTTTTGTTTTTGATTCTTTCTAACCATTGTTTACTGTGAATGGTGACTGCAACGAACCTGGATTATTACCAAGTTTCACTGGATGATTGTATTATTTTGTTGTCAGTGGACATCTGGACATCTATCTAAATACCTGGAATAAACACAAGGTGTGTGTTTTACGTAACATTTCATTTTAATGTCTGATGTTCCTGTATTTCACATTTAAAATGTAACCAAAAATAAACAAGACAGGGACGCTACATCAAAATAAACCACACAGACGAGGTACGAATAATCTAAAATAATTAATTTTAACAAACTATAAACGATGTTTAAAGAGAGACGAACATTAAAATAGGATTTCAAACAAACACGTAAACACAAAGACAATTACAGCCGCCATAATCTAATATCTGAAGATCAACATTTTTCACGATAGAAATAAAACTAAATATGTAAAGTTTAGTGGCCCCTGATTTACTTGCTTTTAATTTCATTTTGATAATCTGTATTGTATTCTGTAGACATATATTTATGATTTTAATGATGAAATTTCCTCTTGTCTTTAAAAGATTATTACTTATAAAAATTATAATAGTCACCTCCTCCTCTCGATTAATATGTAGCTTACCCACAGGGGTTCCTCAACTGGGCGGTTTCAACTGTTGGGTGGGCGATGAGCAGCTGAACAGAAAATTGAGGGCCATTGGAAACTTTGGTGGCCGATATAGAATTTTGAGATTTAAGAAGGTATGCTACCCGAAAACCTATTCAAGGAATATATGCAAAGAACCTGAATAAAAATCAGGAAGCTAATTGGGAAAATTAAACCAGGAACAAACATAAACATATTTGGTATACTTTGGAATATTTACTATACAGGTGGCTGGTGGAACATTTTTTCATGTGAATGTGGGAAATGACGCCAAAATATTTGGCAACCCTTGGCTTACACCTTACTAAATGTTCTGGAGACAAGCCTCTTCGCTATATATCATAGTTCTTCAATCCTTCATCTTCCACAGTTGGTGAAGTATTTCGATTTGATATGACGATCGCAGAGTTAGATTTAGGACGTGGTGGCGTTCATGGGTTTCTTAGTGTTGTTACTAGAAAGGGTCGACTCTGTCTTTCACACTTCAGGTTTTTTCATGAATTAAATATCCATTTTCTTTCTGATCGGTCTAACAATGATTTGAACCTACAATGACTCCGTCTGTAATAATGTTCTCTTATTTGAAATATGCCATACCTAACTCCCGTGTCTGTGTGTGTGAAAAATATTCCAACTTAGAGCGACGTGCCCGTAAATTGTTTAGCCTGATTCCTATATATAGATAATGTGTAATATTTGAACCTTCATGGAGGGTCTTTGCCGTAATTCCGACTAGAAGTCATTATGTAGTTTTTTCGTCCGTTAAAAATAATGATTAAAACAATTCTATATCCACAGTTATATACACCTCTTCATCACATATTATATTATTTCCACCAATAACTACATTATATCCTTAAATATGACACCAAGACATATAATTTGTAAATAAAAGATAAAATATTAAAACCTCAATTTTTAAATAATTTTACTCCACCTTTGTGTTCTCAGTGTTTAGATTAACCCATAATTTTTATGATTTGGGAGCATATAACTTATAGTACCAGTCATGTACTGGGATCAATTTAACGGATTGGTTCCTCCCCGCAAATTACTTGACTTTTGCCTAAGTAAGACATACTCACAGAATGTATCGATGTATATGTATGAATGTATATATATATATATTAGTATATTTTATGTTTACAATAAAAATAGACAAACAATTTAATGATAATATGAAATGAAATTATTATTATTTATTAATAATATTTTTATTGTTTTCACTGCATTAACTTCTGAGTGTGACTTTGTTTTTCTTACTATTTTCTACTGTAAATGGCGGCTTAATTGGATTATTACTAAGGTTTACTGGATTGTGGTGTTTCTTTATTGTTTTATATTTCAATCAGTGGACATCAGGATAGCTTTCTATATACCTGGGATAAACGTAAAGAGTACTGACTTTCATCTGCAGTTCAATGGTGATGTCTTCTTATATTTTCATTTACTTCTGCAATACTGTATATTGTAGTCTTTTCATTATTTTAAATATTTCTATCATGTCACTCGTTTGATATATCTCCCCGAAAGATATAGTTATTCAGAGCTTTACATTGGAATAGTGTACTACTATTTAAATATTAGTCCTTTAAATATATATTTCTATCATGTCCCCCCCCCCCCCCTCCCCACCTTCTTAGATTTATCTCCTTTAAATTTGCAATCCCTAAAGTTTAACATCTTTCTTCAGAAGACAGATTTCTTAATAATTCTGGTGTTTTCTGTTTTGTTCTTTTCTGGATTCCTTCAATAGCTTCTCCGTATTTTCTGAAGTCGTCTGACCATGCCCCAAAACAATATTCTAGGTCGTATCACACATATCATTCAACTAGTGTTTTAGACTTCTCGACATTTAGCTTGGCAAAGGAATGTTTTATTATTCCTATCATCTGAATTCCTTTTTTTTCTTCAACATGTTTAGCCATCTTTAAAATCATATTCATACATATTCACAATTCCTCGTGGAGGGGTATAAGAGACATGTATAAATATAGCTGCATATTACTACAAAATAACTTGAACCATATCGCAAAACATTTTGTAAAGTATCTCTGTAATTATTCTCATTTCGATTTTCTGGAGAATGTATTGACGTTTAAGATAGAGACAATTGCCCTTCTTCTAATAATCTCTTTGTCCATTCCATGTTTAGTCTCACAAAATATTGTTAATGCAAGATTTTACTCTAATGTAATAAATGTTACTTTTAAAAGACCGAAGTTCTCAATTTTCTTCTTTCTCTTGTATATTGATATCTAAAGGATGACAAATGTATAAATTATGTGATAGGGAGGAAAAAAAAAAGCCACGACCTTCTTCTCTCGTTACAGAAGGCTAACTGACAACGTCTTTCGCAGGAGTGACTAGTACTACTGCCTTTTATATACCGTGACAACTGGAAAGACGTGACAAATAAGGATACACTCTGCTCTCCTTATCAACATTGTCCGAGTCTGAGGGCCTTTCCTCCCTGGTTAAGGAGTGAGATAAAATATTAGGGATCAATCTCTAGCAATAATTTTTATCTAATTATTATCAAACAAAACAGATTTATATATTGTCGCCGTTGTACGTTAAAATCGCAAATATATTTATATACACACCAAGGATGGAGGGACGACGGAATTGAAAACAATTATTGCTGAGTACATCACGGCAAGATCTAATCTAATAGATACACACACTCTCCCGTATATATTTAATAATCAGCTATGACCATGAAGAAGGTCCCTGTAGATCATCTGGTTGTAGGATCTAATGAACCCGAATGAAAGTGAAAATATATTTTATGAAAGCCCCAGAAGAATAAATGTAAACATTGACTCGATTATAGTAGAAATAAGAATGAGAAAGCCATGAACGCCATCACATCTATTTTGCTTGGAAATTGAAAGTAGGTTTATAAATATAAATTTTTTCTTATGTTCTTGTATCTGTTTCGTTGGCCTAATGGTAGGTGTTAGAGACTATGTAGACACTGATGTGGTGTTCAATCTCAGTCCGAATCTGTACTATATATTTTAAAATTTAAATTTTTCTCTAGCAAAGTAAAAAATGAAATTATTACCTATAGACTTTGACTGAGATCGAAACTCAGAGCAGGTTCTCCACCGTCTCTAATACCTACCATTAGGCCACGGAGACAGATATAAAAACAGTGTGAAAATTAATATTTATAAAGTTACTTTTTTATTTTTGTTTTATACTTTTGTTTCATACTATAAAAAATATAATACGACACACTGCCAGTGATTGAACCCCGGACCTGGACCTCCACCGGCTCTTATACTTACCACTAAGCTAAAGGGACGGTTACAGAAACTTACTGAAAATTAATATTTATAAACCTACTTTTTCATTACTAGAAAAAACCGGAAGTGGAGAAAATTGAAAAACATCTTCTTTTTCTTCCTCTGATTTTTTTTTATCCAAAATTTGGATTTAAGTCAGAGACGAGTTATCGTTCGTGGCAAAAATCAGAGGAAGAAAAAGAAGAAGTTTTTCAATTTTCTCCACTTCCGGTTTTTTCTAGTATAGGTAAGTAAATATTAATTTTCAAAATATTTTTGTAACCGTCCCTGTGGCCTAATGGTAAGCGATAGAGACGGTGGAGATCCTGATTTAGGGTTCGATTTCCGTTATGTTTTATACTAATAACTGCGTATTTGTTGCTTTTATTAAGTAAGATTTGAACTAATAATACTGTACGTTGTAGTAATGTCCCATATTATAATCAACATATTTTAATTAAAATTTATTTTTTTTATAAAAGAAAGAACAAAAAACCTTATTGAAATTAAGAAATGAATTTTATTCAGTAAAGTTGTTTTTATTTTGTTTTCACTTCATTAACTGCTGAATACGTCTTTTGTTTTTGTTTTTGATTCTTTCTAACCATTGTTTACTGTGAATGGTGACTGCAACGAACCTGGATTATTACCAAGTTTCACTGGATGATTGTATTATTTTGTTGTCAGTGGACATCTGGACATCTATCTAAATACCTGGAATAAACACAAGGTGTGTGTTTTACGTAACATTTCATTTTAATGTCTGATGTTCCTGTATTTCACATTTAAAATGTAACCAAAAATAAACAAGACAGGGACGCTACATCAAAATAAACCACACAGACGAGGTACGAATAATCTAAAATAATTAATTTTAACAAACTATAAACGATGTTTAAAGAGAGACGAACATTAAAATAGGATTTCAAACAAACACGTAAACACAAAGACAATTACAGCCGCCATAATCTAATATCTGAAGATCAACATTTTTCACGATAGAAATAAAACTAAATATGTAAAGTTTAGTGGCCCCTGATTTACTTGCTTTTAATTTCATTTTGATAATCTGTATTCTGTAGACATATATTTATGATTTTAATGATGAAATTTCCTCTTGTCTTTAAAAGATTATTACTTATAAAAATTATAATAGTCACCTCCTCCTCTCGATTAATATGTAGCTTACCCACAGGGGTTCCTCAACTGGGCGGTTTCAACTGTTGGGTGGGCGATGAGCAGCTGAACAGAAAATTGAGGGCCATTGGAAACTTTGGTGGCCGATATAGAATTTTGAGATTTAAGAAGGTATGCTACCCGAAAACCTATTCAAGGAATATATGCAAAGAACCTGAATAAAAATCAGGAAGCTAATTGGGAAAATTAAACCAGGAACAAACATAAACATATTTGGTATACTTTGGAATATTTACTATACAGGTGGCTGGTGGAACATTTTTTCATGTGAATGTGGGAAATGACGCCAAAATATTTGGCAACCCTTGGCTTACACCTTACTAAATGTTCTGGAGACAAGCCTCTTCGCTATATATCATAGTTCTTCAATCCTTCATCTTCCACAGTTGGTGAAGTATTTCGATTTGATATGACGATCGCAGAGTTAGATTTAGGACGTGGTGGCGTTCATGGGTTTCTTAGTGTTGTTACTAGAAAGGGTCGACTCTGTCTTTCACACTTCAGGTTTTTTCATGAATTAAATATCCATTTTCTTTCTGATCGGTCTAACAATGATTTGAACCTACAATGACTCCGTCTGTAATAATGTTCTCTTATTTGAAATATGCCATACCTAACTCCCGTGTCTGTGTGTGTGAAAAATATTCCAACTTAGAGCGACGTGCCCGTAAATTGTTTAGCCTGATTCCTATATATAGATAATGTGTAATATTTGAACCTTCATGGAGGGTCTTTGCCGTAATTTCCCGTAACTCCGACTAGAAGTCATTATGTAGTTTTTTCGTCCGTTAAAAATAATGATTAAAACAATTCTATATCCACAGTTATATACACCTCTTCATCACATATTATATTATTTCCACCAATAACTACATTATATCCTTAAATATGACACCAAGACATATAATTTGTAAATAAAAGATAAAATGTTAAAACCTCAATTTTTAAATAATTTTACTCCACCTTTGTGTTCTCAGTGTTTAGATTAACCCATAATTTTTATGATTTGGGAGCATATAACTTATAGTACCAGTCATGTACTGGGATCAATTTAACGGATTGGTTCCTCCCCGCAAATTACTTGACTTTTGCCTAAGTAAGACATACTCACAGAATGTATCGATGTATATATATATATTAGTATATTTTATGTTTACAATAAAAATAGACAAACAATTTAATGATAATATGAAATGAAATTATTATTTATTAATAATATTTTTATTGTTTTCACTGCATTAACTTCTGAGTGTGACTTTGTTTTTCTTACTATTTTCTACTGTAAATGGCGGCTTAATTGGATTATTACTAAGGTTTACTGGATTGTGGTGTTTCTTTATTGTTTTATATTTCAATCAGTGGACATCAGGATAGCTTTCTATATACCTGGGATAAATGTAAAGAGTACTGACTTTCATCTGCAGTTCAATGGTGATGTCTTCTTATATTTTCATTTACTTCTGCAATACTGTATATTGTAGTCTTTTCATTATTTTAAATATTTCTATCATGTCACTCGTTTGATATATCTCCCCGAAAGATATAGTTATTCAGAGCTTTACATTGGAATAGTGTACTACTATTTAAATATTAGTCCTTTAAATATATATTTCTATCATGTCCCCCCCCCCCCCTCCCCACCTTCTTAGATTTATCTCCTTTAAATTTGCAATCCCTAAAGTTTAACATCTTTCTTCAGAAGACAGATTTCTTAATAATTCTGGTGTTTTCTGTTTTGTTCTTTTCTGGATTCCTTCAATAGCTTCTCCGTATTTTCTGAAGTCGTCTGACCATGCCCCAAAACAATATTCTAGGTCGTATCACACATATCATTCAACTAGTGTTTTAGACTTCTCGACATTTAGCTTGGCAAAGGAATGTTTTATTATTCCTATCATCTGAATTCCTTTTTTTTCTTCAACATGTTTAGCCATCTTTAAAATCATATTCATACATATTCACAATTCCTCGTGGAGGGGTATAAGAGACATGTATAAATATAGCTGCATATTACTACAAAATAACTTGAACCATATCGCAAAACATTTTGTAAAGTATCTCTGTAATTATTCTCATTTCGATTTTCTGGAGAATGTATTGACGTTTAAGATAGAGACAATTGCCCTTCTTCTAATAATCTCTTTGTCCATTCCATGTTTAGTCTCACAAAATATTGTTAATGCAAGATTTTACTCTAATGTAATAAATGTTACTTTTAAAAGACCGAAGTTCTCAATTTTCTTCTTTCTCTTGTATATTGATATCTAAAGGATGACAAATGTATAAATTATGTGATAGGGAGGAAAAAAAAAAGCCACGACCTTCTTCTCTCGTTACAGAAGGCTAACTGACAACGTCTTTCGCAGGAGTGACTAGTACTACTGCCTTTTATATACCGTGACAACTGGAAAGACGTGACAAATAAGGATACACTCTGCTCTCCTTATCAACATTGTCCGAGTCTGAGGGCCTTTCCTCCCTGGTTAAGGAGTGAGATAAAATATTAGGGATCAATCTCTAGCAATAATTTTTATCTAATTATTATCAAACAAAACAGATTTATATATTGTCGCCGTTGTACGTTAAAATCGCAAATATATTTATATACACACCAAGGATGGAGGGACGACGGAATTGAAAACAATTATTGCTGAGTACATCACGGCAAGATCTAATCTAATAGATACACACACTCTCCCGTATATATTTAATAATCAGCTATGACCATGAAGAAGGTCCCTGTAGATCATCTGGTTGTAGGATCTAATGAACCCGAATGAAAGTGAAAATATATTTTATGAAAGCCCCAGAAGAATAAATGTAAACATTGACTCGATTATAGTAGAAATAAGAATGAGAAAGCCATGAACGCCATCACATCTATTTTGCTTGGAAATTGAAAGTAGGTTTATAAATATAAATTTTTTCTTATGTTCTTGTATCTGTTTCGTTGGCCTAATGGTAGGTGTTAGAGACTATGTAGACACTGATGTGGTGTTCAATCTCAGTCCGAATCTGTACTATATATTTTAAAATTTAAATTTTTCTCTAGCAAAGTAAAAAATGAAATTATTACCTATAGACTTTGACTGAGATCGAAACTCAGAGCAGGTTCTCCACCGTCTCTAATACCTACCATTAGGCCACGGAGACAGATATAAAAACAGTGTGAAAATTAATATTTATAAAGTTACTTTTTTATTTTTGTTTTATACTATAAAAAATATAATACGACACACTGCCAGTGATTGAACCCCGGACCTGGACCTCCACCGGCTCTTATACTTACCACTAAGCTAAAGGGACGGTTACAGAAACTTACTGAAAATTAATATTTATAAACCTACTTTTTCATTACTAGAAAAAACCGGAAGTGGAGAAAATTGAAAAACATCTTCTTTTTCTTCCTCTGATTTTTTTTTATCCAAAATTTGGATTTAAGTCAGAGACGAGTTATCGTTCGTGGCAAAAATCAGAGGAAGAAAAAGAAGAAGTTTTTCAATTTTCTCCACTTCCGGTTTTTTCTAGTATAGGTAAGTAAATATTAATTTTCAAAATATTTTTGTAACCGTCCCTGTGGCCTAATGGTAAGCGATAGAGACGGTGGAGATCCTGATTTAGGGTTCGATTTCCGTTATGTTTTATACTAATAACTGCGTATTTGTTGCTTTTATTAAGTAAGATTTGAACTAATAATACTGTACGTTGTAGTAATGTCCCATATTATAATCAACATATTTTAATTAAAATTTATTTTTTTTATAAAAGAAAGAACAAAAAACCTTATTGAAATTAAGAAATGAATTTTATTCAGTAAAGTTGTTTTTATTTTGTTTTCACTTCATTAACTGCTGAATACGTCTTTTGTTTTTGTTTTTGATTCTTTCTAACCATTGTTTACTGTGAATGGTGACTGCAACGAACCTGGATTATTACCAAGTTTCACTGGATGATTGTATTATTTTGTTGTCAGTGGACATCTGGACATCTATCTAAATACCTGGAATAAACACAAGGTGTGTGTTTTACGTAACATTTCATTTTAATGTCTGATGTTCCTGTATTTCACATTTAAAATGTAACCAAAAATAAACAAGACAGGGACGCTACATCAAAATAAACCACACAGACGAGGTACGAATAATCTAAAATAATTAATTTTAACAAACTATAAACGATGTTTAAAGAGAGACGAACATTAAAATAGGATTTCAAACAAACACGTAAACACAAAGACAATTACAGCCGCCATAATCTAATATCTGAAGATCAACATTTTTCACGATAGAAATAAAACTAAATATGTAAAGTTTAGTGGCCCCTGATTTACTTGCTTTTAATTTCATTTTGATAATCTGTATTCTGTAGACATATATTTATGATTTTAATGATGAAATTTCCTCTTGTCTTTAAAAGATTATTACTTATAAAAATTATAATAGTCACCTCCTCCTCTCGATTAATATGTAGCTTACCCACAGGGGTTCCTCAACTGGGCGGTTTCAACTGTTGGGTGGGCGATGAGCAGCTGAACAGAAAATTGAGGGCCATTGGAAACTTTGGTGGCCGATATAGAATTTTGAGATTTAAGAAGGTATGCTACCCGAAAACCTATTCAAGGAATATATGCAAAGAACCTGAATAAAAATCAGGAAGCTAATTGGGAAAATTAAACCAGGAACAAACATAAACATATTTGGTATACTTTGGAATATTTACTATACAGGTGGCTGGTGGAACATTTTTTCATGTGAATGTGGGAAATGACGCCAAAATATTTGGCAACCCTTGGCTTACACCTTACTAAATGTTCTGGAGACAAGCCTCTTCGCTATATATCATAGTTCTTCAATCCTTCATCTTCCACAGTTGGTGAAGTATTTCGATTTGATATGACGATCGCAGAGTTAGATTTAGGACGTGGTGGCGTTCATGGGTTTCTTAGTGTTGTTACTAGAAAGGGTCGACTCTGTCTTTCACACTTCAGGTTTTTTCATGAATTAAATATCCATTTTCTTTCTGATCGGTCTAACAATGATTTGAACCTACAATGACTCCGTCTGTAATAATGTTCTCTTATTTGAAATATGCCATACCTAACTCCCGTGTCTGTGTGTGTGAAAAATATTCCAACTTAGAGCGACGTGCCCGTAAATTGTTTAGCCTGATTCCTATATATAGATAATGTGTAATATTTGAACCTTCATGGAGGGTCTTTGCCGTAATTTCCCGTAACTCCGACTAGAAGTCATTATGTAGTTTTTTCGTCCGTTAAAAATAATGATTAAAACAATTCTATATCCACAGTTATATACACCTCTTCATCACATATTATATTATTTCCACCAATAACTACATTATATCCTTAAATATGACACCAAGACATATAATTTGTAAATAAAAGATAAAATGTTAAAACCTCAATTTTTAAATAATTTTACTCCACCTTTGTGTTCTCAGTGTTTAGATTAACCCATAATTTTTATGATTTGGGAGCATATAACTTATAGTACCAGTCATGTACTGGGAACAATTTAACGGATTGGTTCCTCCCCGCAAATTACTTGACTTTTGCCTAAGTAAGACATACTCACAGAATGTATCGATGTATATATATATATTAGTATATTTTATGTTTACAATAAAAATAGACAAACAATTTAATGATAATATGAAATGAAATTATTATTATTTATTAATAATATTTTTATTGTTTTCACTGCATTAACTTCTGAGTGTGACTTTGGTTTTCTTACTATTTTCTACTGTAAATGGCGGCTTAATTGGATTATTACTAAGGTTTACTGGATTGTGGTGTTTCTTTATTGTTTTATATTTCAATCAGTGGACATCAGGATAGCTTTCTATATACCTGGGATAAACGTAAAGAGTACTGACTTTCATCTGCAGTTCAATGGTGATGTCTTCTTATATTTTCATTTACTTCTGCAATACTGTATATTGTAGTCTTTTCATTATTTTAAATATTTCTATCATGTCACTCGTTTGATATATCTCCCCGAAAGATATAGTTATTCAGAGCTTTACATTGGAATAGTGTACTACTATTTAAATATTAGTCCTTTAAATATATATTTCTATCATGTCCCCCCCCCCCCCTCCCCACCTTCTTAGATTTATCTCCTTTAAATTTGCAATCCCTAAAGTTTAACATCTTTCTTCAGAAGACAGATTTCTTAATAATTCTGGTGTTTTCTGTTTTGTTCTTTTCTGGATTCCTTCAATAGCTTCTCCGTATTTTCTGAAGTCGTCTGACCATGCCCCAAAACAATATTCTAGGTCGTATCACACATATCATTCAACTAGTGTTTTAGACTTCTCGACATTTAGCTTGGCAAAGGAATGTTTTATTATTCCTATCATCTGAATTCCTTTTTTTTCTTCAACATGTTTAGCCATCTTTAAAATCATATTCATACATATTCACAATTCCTCGTGGAGGGGTATAAGAGACATGTATAAATATAGCTGCATATTACTACAAAATAACTTGAACCATATCGCAAAACATTTTGTAAAGTATCTCTGTAATTATTCTCATTTCGATTTTCTGGAGAATGTATTGACGTTTAAGATAGAGACAATTGCCCTTCTTCTAATAATCTCTTTGTCCATTCCATGTTTAGTCTCACAAAATATTGTTAATGCAAGATTTTACTCTAATGTAATAAATGTTACTTTTAAAAGACCGAAGTTCTCAATTTTCTTCTTTCTCTTGTATATTGATATCTAAAGGATGACAAATGTATAAATTATGTGATAGGGAGGAAAAAAAAAAGCCACGACCTTCTTCTCTCGTTACAGAAGGCTAACTGACAACGTCTTTCGCAGGAGTGACTAGTACTACTGCCTTTTATATACCGTGACAACTGGAAAGACGTGACAAATAAGGATACACTCTGCTCTCCTTATCAACATTGTCCGAGTCTGAGGGCCTTTCCTCCCTGGTTAAGGAGTGAGATAAAATATTAGGGATCAATCTCTAGCAATAATTTTTATCTAATTATTATCAAACAAAACAGATTTATATATTGTCGCCGTTGTACGTTAAAATCGCAAATATATTTATATACACACCAAGGATGGAGGGACGACGGAATTGAAAACAATTATTGCTGAGTACATCACGGCAAGATCTAATCTAATAGATACACACACTCTCCCGTATATATTTAATAATCAGCTATGACCATGAAGAAGGTCCCTGTAGATCATCTGGTTGTAGGATCTAATGAACCCGAATGAAAGTGAAAATATATTTTATGAAAGCCCCAGAAGAATAAATGTAAACATTGACTCGATTATAGTAGAAATAAGAATGAGAAAGCCATGAACGCCATCACATCTATTTTGCTTGGAAATTGAAAGTAGGTTTATAAATATAAATTTTTTCTTATGTTCTTGTATCTGTTTCGTTGGCCTAATGGTAGGTGTTAGAGACTATGTAGACACTGATGTGGTGTTCAATCTCAGTCCGAATCTGTACTATATATTTTAAAATTTAAATTTTTCTCTAGCAAAGTAAAAAATGAAATTATTACCTATAGACTTTGACTGAGATCGAAACTCAGAGCAGGTTCTCCACCGTCTCTAATACCTACCATTAGGCCACGGAGACAGATATAAAAACAGTGTGAAAATTAATATTTATAAAGTTACTTTTTTATTTTTGTTTTATACTTTTGTTTCATACTATAAAAAATATAATACGACACACTGCCAGTGATTGAACCCCGGACCTGGACCTCCACCGGCTCTTATACTTACCACTAAGCTAAAGGGACGGTTACAGAAACTTACTGAAAATTAATATTTATAAACCTACTTTTTCATTACTAGAAAAAACCGGAAGTGGAGAAAATTGAAAAACATCTTCTTTCTCTTCCTCTGATTTTTTTTTATCCAAAATTTGGATTTAAGTCAGAGACGAGTTATCGTTCGTGGCAAAAATCAGAGGAAGAAAAAGAAGAAGTTTTTCAATTTTCTCCACTTCCGGTTTTTTCTAGTATAGGTAAGTAAATATTAATTTTCAAAATATTTTTGTAACCGTCCCTGTGGCCTAATGGTAAGCGATAGAGACGGTGGAGATCCTGATTTAGGGTTCGATTTCCGTTATGTTTTATACTAATAACTGCGTATTTGTTGCTTTTATTAAGTAAGATTTGAACTAATAATACTGTACGTTGTAGTAATGTCCCATATTATAATCAACATATTTTAATTAAAATTTATTTTTTTTATAAAAGAAAGAACAAAAAACCTTATTGAAATTAAGAAATGAATTTTATTCAGTAAAGTTGTTTTTATTTTGTTTTCACTTCATTAACTGCTGAATACGTCTTTTGTTTTTGTTTTTGATTCTTTCTAACCATTGTTTACTGTGAATGGTGACTGCAACGAACCTGGATTATTACCAAGTTTCACTGGATGATTGTATTATTTTGTTGTCAGTGGACATCTGGACATCTATCTAAATACCTGGAATAAACACAAGGTGTGTGTTTTACGTAACATTTCATTTTAATGTCTGATGTTCTTGTATTTCACATTTAAAATGTAACCAAAAATAAACAAGACAGGGACGCTACATCAAAATAAACCACACAGACGAGGTACGAATAATCTAAAATTAATTTTAACAAACTATAAACGATGTTTAAAGAGAGACGAACATTAAAATAGGATTTCAAACAAACACGTAAACACAAAGACAATTACAGCCGCCATAATCTAATATCTGAAGATCAACATTTTTCACGATAGAAATAAAACTAAATATGTAAAGTTTAGTGGCCCCTGATTTACTTGCTTTTAATTTCATTTTGATAATCTGTATTGTATTCTGTAGACATATATTTATGATTTTAATGATGAAATTTCCTCTTGTCTTTAAAAGATTATTACTTATAAAAATTATAATAGTCACCTCCTCCTCTCGATTAATATGTAGCTTACCCACAGGGGTTCCTCAACTGGGCGGTTTCAACTGTTGGGTGGGCGATGAGCAGCTGAACAGAAAATTGAGGGCCATTGGAAACTTTGGTGGCCGATATAGAATTTTGAGATTTAAGAAGGTATGCTACCCGAAAACCTATTCAAGGAATATATGCAAAGAACCTGAATAAAAATCAGGAAGCTAATTGGGAAAATTAAACCAGGAACAAACATAAACATATTTGGTATACTTTGGAATATTTACTATACAGGTGGCTGGTGGAACATTTTTTCATGTGAATGTGGGAAATGACGCCAAAATATTTGGCAACCCTTGGCTTACACCTTACTAAATGTTCTGGAGACAAGCCTCTTAGCTATATATCATAGTTCTTCAATCCTTCATCTTCCACAGTTGGTGAAGTATTTCGATTTGATATGACGATCGCAGAGTTAGATTTAGGACGTGGTGGCGTTCATGGGTTTCTTAGTGTTGTTACTAGAAAGGGTCGACTCTGTCTTTCACACTTCAGGTTTTTTCATGAATTAAATATCCATTTTCTTTCTGATCGGTCTAACAATGATTTGAACCTACAATGACTCCGTCTGTAATAATGTTCTCTTATTTGAAATATGCCATACCTAACTCCCGTGTCTGTGTGTGTGAAAAATATTCCAACTTAGAGCGACGTGCCCGTAAATTGTTTAGCCTGATTCCTATATATAGATAATGTGTAATATTTGAACCTTCATGGAGGGTCTTTGCCGTAATTTCCCGTAACTCCGACTAGAAGTCATTATGTAGTTTTTTCGTCCGTTAAAAATAATGATTAAAACAATTCTATATCCACAGTTATATACACCTCTTCATCACATATTATATTATTTCCACCAATAACTACATTATATCCTTAAATATGACACCAAGACATATAATTTGTAAATAAAAGATAAAATGTTAAAACCTCAATTTTTAAATAATTTTACTCCACCTTTGTGTTCTCAGTGTTTAGATTAACCCATAATTTTTATGATTTGGGAGCATATAACTTATAGTACCAGTCATGTACTGGGATCAATTTAACGGATTGGTTCCTCCCCGCAAATTACTTGACTTTTGCCTAAGTAAGACATACTCACAGAATGTATCGATGTATATATATATATTAGTATATTTTATGTTTACAATAAAAATAGACAAACAATTTAATGATAATATGAAATGAAATTATTATTATTTATTAATAATATTTTTATTGTTTTCACTGCATTAACTTCTGAGTGTGACTTTGGTTTTCTTACTATTTTCTACTGTAAATGGCGGCTTAATTGGATTATTACTAAGGTTTACTGGATTGTGGTGTTTCTTTATTGTTTTATATTTCAATCAGTGGACATCAGGATAGCTTTCTATATACCTGGGATAAATGTAAAGAGTACTGACTTTCATCTGCAGTTCAATGGTGATGTCTTCTTATATTTTCATTTACTTCTGCAATACTGTATATTGTAGTCTTTTCATTATTTTAAATATTTCTATCATGTCACTCGTTTGATATATCTCCCCGAAAGATATAGTTATTCAGAGCTTTACATTGGAATAGTGTACTACTATTTAAATATTAGTCCTTTAAATATATATTTCTATCATGTCCCCCCCCCCTACCCTCTTAGATTTATCTCCTCTAAATTTGCAATCCCTAAAGTTTAACATCTTTCTACAGAAGACAGATTTCTTAATAATTCTGGTGTTTTCCGTTTTGTTCTTTTCTGGATTCCTTCAATAGCTTCTCCGTATTTTCTGAAGTCGTCTGACCATGCCCCAAAACAATATTCTAGGTCGTATCACACATATCATTCAACTAGTGTTTTAGACTTCTCGACATTTAGCTTGGCAAAGGAATGTTTTATTATTCCTATCATCTGAATTCCTTTTTTTTCTTCATGTTTAGCCATCTTTAAAATCATATTCATACATATTCACAATTCCTCGTGGAGGGGTATAAGAGACATGTATAAATATAGCTGCATATTACTACAAAATAACTTGAACCATATCGCAAAACATTTTGTAAAGTATCTCTGTAATTATTCTCATTTCGATTTTCTGGAGAATGTATTGACGTTTAAGATAGAGACAATTGCCCTTCTTCTAATAATCTCTTTGTCCATTCCATGTTTAGTCTCACAAAATATTGTTAATGCAAGATTTTACTCTAATGTAATAAATGTTACTTTTAAAAGACCGAAGTTCTCAATTTTCTTCTTTCTCTTGTATATTGATATCTAAAGGATGACAAATGTATAAATTATGTGATAGGGAGGGAAAAAAAAAGCCACGACCTTCTTCTCTCGTTACAGAAGGCTAACTGACAACGTCTTTCGCAGGAGTGACTAGTACTACTGCCTTTTATATACCGTGACAACTGGAAAGACGTGACAAATAAGGATACACTCTGCTCTCCTTATCAACATTGTCCGAGTCTGAGGGCCTTTCCTCCCTGGTTAAGGAGTGAGATAAAATATTAGGGATCAATCTCTAGCAATAATTTTTATCTAATTATTATCAAACAAAACAGATTTATATATTGTCGCCGTTGTACGTTAAAATCGCAAATATATTTATATACACACCAAGGATGGAGGGACGACGGAATTGAAAACAATTATTGCTGAGTACATCACGGCAAGATCTAATCTAATAGATACACACACTCTCCCGTATATATTTAATAATCAGCTATGACCATGAAGAAGGTCCCTGTAGATCATCTGGTTGTAGGATCTAATGAACCCGAATGAAAGTGAAAATATATTTTATGAAAGCCCCAGAAGAATAAATGTAAACATTGACTCGATTATAGTAGAAATAAGAATGAGAAAGCCATGAACGCCATCACATCTATTTTGCTTGGAAATTGAAAGTAGGTTTATAAATATAAATTTTTTCTTATGTTCTTGTATCTGTTTCGTTGGCCTAATGGTAGGTGTTAGAGACTATGTAGACACTGATGTGGTGTTCAATCTCAGTCCGAATCTGTACTATATATTTTAAAATTTAAATTTTTCTCTAGCAAAGTAAAAAATGAAATTATTACCTATAGACTTTGACTGAGATCGAAACTCAGAGCAGGTTCTCCACCGTCTCTAATACCTACCATTAGGCCACGGAGACAGATATAAAAACAGTGTGAAAATTAATATTTATAAAGTTACTTTTTTATTTTTGTTTTATACTATAAAAAATATAATACGACACACTGCCAGTGATTGAACCCCGGACCTGGACCTCCACCGGCTCTTATACTTACCACTAAGCTAAAGGGACGGTTACAGAAACTTACTGAAAATTAATATTTATAAACCTACTTTTTCATTACTAGAAAAAACCGGAAGTGGAGAAAATTGAAAAACATCTTCTTTTTCTTCCTCTGATTTTTTTTTATCCAAAATTTGGATTTAAGTCAGAGACGAGTTATCGTTCGTGGCAAAAATCAGAGGAAGAAAAAGAAGAAGTTTTTCAATTTTCTCCACTTCCGGTTTTTTCTAGTATAGGTAAGTAAATATTAATTTTCAAAAAATTTTTGTAACCGTCCCTGTGGCCTAATGGTAAGCACTAGATACGGTGGAGATCCTGATTTAGGGTTCGATTTCCGTTAGGTTTTATACTAATAACTGCGTATTTGTTTCTTTTATTAAGTAAGATTTGAACTAATAATGCTGTACTTTGTAGTAATGTCCCATATTATATTCAACATATTTTAATTAACATTTTTTTTTTTTATAAAAGAAAGAACAAAAAACCTTATTGAAATTAAGAAATGAATTTTATTCAGTAAAGTTGTTTTTATTTTGTTTTCACTTCATTAACTGCTGAATACGTCTTTTGTTTTTGTTTTTGATTCTTTCTAACCATTGTTTACTGTGAATGGTGACTGCAACGAACCTGGATTATTACCAAGTTTCACTGGATGATTGTATTATTTTGTTGTCAGTGGACATCTGGACATCTATCTAAATACCTGGAATAAACACAAGGTGTGTGTTTTACGTAACATTTCATTTTAATGTCTGATGTTCCTGTATTTCACATTTAAAATGTAACCAAAAATAAACAAGACAGGGACGCTACATCAAAATAAACCACACAGACGAGGTACGAATAATCTAAAATTAATTTTAACAAACTATAAACGATGTTTAAAGAGAGACGAACATTAAAATAGGATTTCAAACAAACACGTAAACACAAAGACAATTACAGCCGCCATAATCTAATATCTGAAGATCAACATTTTTCACGATAGAAATAAAACTAAATATGTAAAGTTTAGTGGCCCCTGATTTACTTGCTTTTAATTTCATTTTGATAATCTGTATTGTATTCTGTAGACATATATTTATGATTTTAATGATGAAATTTCCTCTTGTCTTTAAAAGATTATTACTTATAAAAATTATAATAGTCACCTCCTCCTCTCGATTAATATGTAGCTTACCCACAGGGGTTCCTCAACTGGGCGGTTTCAACTGTTGGGTGGGCGATGAGCAGCTGAACAGAAAATTGAGGGCCATTGGAAACTTTGGTGGCCGATATAGAATTTTGAGATTTAAGAAGGTATGCTACCCGAAAACCTATTCAAGGAATATATGCAAAGAACCTGAATAAAAATCAGGAAGCTAATTGGGAAAATTAAACCAGGAACAAACATTTACGAAACATATTTGGTATACTTTGGAATATTTACTATACAGGTGGCTGGTGGAACATTTTTTCATGTGAATGTGGGAAATGACGCCAAAATATTTGGCAACCCTTGGCTTACACCTTACTAAATGTTCTGGAGACAAGCCTCTTAGCTATATATCATAGTTCTTCAATCCTTCATCTTCCACAGTTGGTGAAGTATTTCGATTTGATATGACGATCGCAGAGTTAGATTTAGGACGTGGTGGCGTTCATGGGTTTCTTAGTGTTGTTACTAGAAAGGGTCGACTCTGTCTTTCACACTTCAGGTTTTTTCATGAATTAAATATCCATTTTCTTTCTGATCGGTCTAACAATGATTTGAACCTACAATGACTCCGTCTGTAATAATGTTCTCTTATTTGAAATATGTCATACCTAACTCCCGTGTCTGTGTGTGTGAAAAATATTCCAACTTAGAGCGACGTGCCCGTAAATTGTTTAGCCTGATTCCTATATATAGATAATGTGTAATATTTGAACCTTCATAGAGGGTCTTTGCCGTAATTTCCCGTAACTCCGACTAGAAGTCATTATGTAGTTTTTTCGTCCGTTAAAAATAATGATTAAAACAATTCTATATCCACAGTTATATACACCTCTTCATCACATATTATATTATTTCCACCAATAACTACATTATATCCTTAAATATGACACCAAGACATATAATTTGTAAATAAAAGATAAAATGTTAAAACCTCAATTTTTAAATAATTTTACTCCACCTTTGTGTTCTCAGTGTTTAGATTAACCCATAATTTTTATGATTTGGGAGCATATAACTTATAGTACCAGTCATGTACTGGGATCAATTTAACGGATTGGTTCCTCCCCGCAAATTACTTGACTTTTGCCTAAGTAAGACATACTCACAGAATGTATCGATGTATATATATATATTAGTATATTTTATGTTTACAATAAAAATAGACAAACAATTTAATGATAATATGAAATGAAATTATTATTATTTATTAATAATATTTTTATTGTTTTCACTGCATTAACTTCTGAGTGTGACTTTGGTTTTCTTACTATTTTCTACTGTAAATGGCGGCTTAATTGGATTATTACTAAGGTTTACTGGATTGTGGTGTTTCTTTATTGTTTTATATTTCAATCAGTGGACATCAGGATAGCTTTCTATATACCTGGGATAAATGTAAAGAGTACTGACTTTCATCTGCAGTTCAATGGTGATGTCTTCTTATATTTTCATTTACTTCTGCAATACTGTATATTGTAGTCTTTTCATTATTTTAAATATTTCTATCATGTCACTCGTTTGATATATCTCCCCGAAAGATATAGTTATTCAGAGCTTTACATTGGAATAGTGTACTACTATTTAAATATTAGTCCTTTAAATATATATTTCTATCATGTCCCCCCCCCCCCCCTCCCCACCTTCTTAGATTTATCTCCTTTAAATTTGCAATCCCTAAAGTTTAACATCTTTCTACAGAAGACAGATTTCTTAATAATTCTGGTGTTTTCTGTTTTGTTCTTTTCTGGATTCCTTCAATAGCTTCTCCGTATTTTCTGAAGTCGTCTGACCATGCCCCAAAACAATATTCTAGGTCGTATCACACATATCATTCAACTAGTGTTTTAGACTTCTCGACATTTAGCTTGGCAAAGGAATGTTTTATTATTCCTATCATCTGAATTCCTTTTTTTTCTTCAACATGTTTAGCCATCTTTAAAATCATATTCATACATATTCACAATTCCTCGTGGAGGGGTATAAGAGACATGTATAAATATAGCTGCATATTACTACAAAATAACTTGAACCATATCGCAAAACATTTTGTAAAGTATCTCTGTAATTATTCTCATTTCGATTTTCTGGAGAATGTATTGACGTTTAAGATAGAGACAATTGCCCTTCTTCTAATAATCTCTTTGTCCATTCCATGTTTAGTCTCACAAAATATTGTTAATGCAAGATTTTACTCTAATGTAATAAATGTTACTTTTAAAAGACCGAAGTTCTCAATTTTCTTCTTTCTCTTGTATATTGATATCTAAAGGATGACAAATGTATAAATTATGTGATAGGGAGGGAAAAAAAAAGCCACGACCTTCTTCTCTCGTTACAGAAGGCTAACTGACAACGTCTTTCGCAGGAGTGACTAGTACTACTGCCTTTTATATACCGTGACAACTGGAAAGACGTGACAAATAAGGATACACTCTGCTCTCCTTATCAACATTGTCCGAGTCTGAGGGCCTTTCCTCCCTGGTTAAGGAGTGAGATAAAATATTAGGGATCAATCTCTAGCAATAATTTTTATCTAATTATTATCAAACAAAACAGATTTATATATTGTCGCCGTTGTACGTTAAAATCGCAAATATATTTATATACACACCAAGGATGGAGGGACGACGGAATTGAAAACAATTATTGCTGAGTACATCACGGCAAGATCTAATCTAATAGATACACACACTCTCCCGTATATATTTAATAATCAGCTATGACCATGAAGAAGGTCCCTGTAGATCATCTGGTTGTAGGATCTAATGAACCCGAATGAAAGTGAAAATATATTTTATGAAAGCCCCAGAAGAATAAATGTAAACATTGACTCGATTATAGTAGAAATAAGAATGAGAAAGCCATGAACGCCATCACATCTATTTTGCTTGGAAATTGAAAGTAGGTTTATAAATATAAATTTTTTCTTATGTTCTTGTATCTGTTTCGTTGGCCTAATGGTAGGTGTTAGAGACTATGTAGACACTGATGTGGTGTTCAATCTCAGTCCGAATCTGTACTATATATTTTAAAATTTAAATTTTTCTCTCGCAAAGTAAAAAATGAAATTATTACCTATAGACTTTGACTGAGATCGAAACTCAGAGCAGGTTCTCCACCGTCTCTAATACCTACCATTAGGCCACGGAGACAGATATAAAAACAGTGTGAAAATTAATATTTATAAAGTTACTTTTTTATTTTTGTTTTATACTATAAAAAATATAATACGACACACTGCCAGTGATTGAACCCCGGACCTGGACCTCCACCGGCTCTTATACTTACCACTAAGCTAAAGGGACGGTTACAGAAACTTACTGAAAATTAATATTTATAAACCTACTTTTTCATTACTAGAAAAAACCGGAAGTGGAGAAAATTGAAAAACATCTTCTTTTTCTTCCTCTGATTTGTTTTTTATCCAAAATTTGGATTTAAGTCAGAGACGAGTTATCGTTCGTGGCAAAAATCAGAGGAAGAAAAAGAAGAAGTTTTTCAATTTTCTCCACTTCCGGTTTTTTCTAGTATAGGTAAGTAAATATTAATTTTCAAAAAATTTTTGTAACCGTCCCTGTGGCCTAATGGTAAGCACTAGAGACGGTGGAGATCCTGATTTAGGGTTCGATTTCCGTTAGGTTTTATACTAATAACTGCGTATTTGTTTCTTTTATTAAGTAAGATTTGAACTAATAATGCTGTACTTTGTAGTAATGTCCCATATTATATTCAACATATTTTAATTAACATTTTTTTTTCTTATAAAAGAAAGAACAAAAAACCTTATTGAAATTAAGAAATGAATTTTATTCAGTAAAGTTGTTTTTATTTTGTTTTCACTTCATTAACTGCTGAATATGTCTTTTGTTTTTGTTTTTGATTCTTTCTAACCATTGTTTACTGTGAATGGTGACTGCAACGAACCTGGATTATTACCAAGTTTCACTGGATGATTGTATTATTTTGTTGTCAGTGGACATCTGGACATCTATCTAAATACCTGGAATAAACACAAGGTGTGTGTTTTACGTAACATTTCATTTTAATGTTTGATGTTCCTGTATTTCACATTTAAAATGTAACCAAAAATAAACAAGTCAGGGACGCTACATCAAAATAAACCACACAGACGAGGTACGAATAATCTAAAATTAATTTTAACAAACTATAAACGATGTTTAAAGAGAGACGAACATTAAAATAGGATTTCAAACAAACACGTAAACACAAAGACAATTACAGCCGCCATAATCTAATATCTGAAGATCAACATTTTTCACGATAGAATTAAAACTAAATATGTAAAGTTTAGTGGCCCCTGATTTACTTGCTTTTAATTTCATTTTGATAATCTGTATTGTATTCTGTAGACATATATTTATGATTTTAATGATGAAATTTCCTCTTGTCTTTAAAAGATTATTACTTATAAAAATTATAATAGTCACCTCCTCCTCTCGATTAATATGTAGCTTACCCACAGGGGTTCCTCAACTGGGCGGTTTCAACTGTTGGGTGGGCGATGAGCAGCTGAACAGAAAATTGAGGGCCATTGGAAACTTTGGTGGCCGATATAGAATTTTGAGATTTAAGAAGGTATGCTACCCGAAAACCTATTCGAGGAATATATGCAAAGAACCTGAATAAAAATCAGGAAGCTAATTGGGAAAATTAAACCAGGAACAAACATTTACGAAACATATTTGGTATACTTTGAAATATTTACTATACAGGTGGCTGGTGGAACATTTTTTCATGTGAATGTGGGAAATGACGCCAAAATATTTGGCAACCCTTGGCTTACACCTTACTAAATGTTCTGGAGACAAGCCTCTTAGCTATATATCATAGTTCTTCAATCCTTCATCTTCCACAGTTGAAGTATTTCGATTTGATATGACGATCGCAGAGTTAGATTTAGGACGTGGTGGCGTTCATGGGTTTCTTAGTGTTGTTACTAGAAAGGGTCGACTCTGTCTTTCACACTTCAGGTTTATTCATGAATTAAATATCCATTTTCTTTCTGATCGGTCTAACAATGATTTGAACCTACAATGACTCCGTCTGTAATAATGTTCTCTTATTTGAAATATGTCGTACCTAACTCCCGTGTCTGTGTGTGTGAAAAATATTCCAACTTAGAGCGACGTTCCCGTAAATTGTTTAGCCTGATTCCTATATATAGATAATGTGTAATATTTGAACCTTCATTGAGGGTCTTTGCAGTAATTTCCCGTAACTCCGACTAGAAGTCATTATGTAGTTTTTTCGTCCGTTAAAAATAATGATTAAAACAATTCTATATCCACAGTTATATACACCTCTTCATCACATATTATATTATTTCCACCAATAACTACATTATATCCTTAAATATGACACCAAGATAAAATATTAAAACCTCAATTTTTAAATAATTTTACCCCACCTTTATGTTCTCAGTGTTTAGATTAATCCATAATTTTATGATTTTGGAGCAGATAACTTATAGTACCAGTCATGTACTGGGATCAATTTAACGGATTGGTTCCTCCCCGCAAATTACTTGACTTTTGCCTAAGTAAGACATACTCACAGAATGTATCGATGTATATGTATGAATCTATATATATAATAATAATAATATATATATATATATTTGTATATTTTATGTTTACAATAAAAATAGACAAACAATTTAATGATAATATGAAATGAAATTATTATTATTTATTAATAATATTTTTATTGTTTTCACTGCATTAACTTCTGAGTGTGACTTTGTTTTTCTTACTATTTTCTACTGTAAATGGCGGCTTAATTGGATTATTACTAAGGTTTACTGGATTGTGGTGTTTCTTTATTGTTTTATATTTCAATCAGTGGACATCAGGATAGCTTTCTATATACCTGGGATAAACGTAAAGAGTACTGACTTTCATCTGCAGTTCAATGGTGATGTCTTCTTATATTTTCATTTACTTCTGCAATACTGTATATTGTAGTCTTTTCATTATTTTAAATATTTCTATCATGTCACTCGTTTGATATATCTCCCCGAAAGCTGTAGTTATTCAGGGCTTTACATTGGAATAATGTACTACTATTTAAATATTAGTCCTTTAAATATATATTTCTATCATGTCCCCCCACCCTCTTAGATGTATCTCCTCTAAATTTGCAATCCCTAAAGTTTAACATCTTTCTTCAGAAGACAGATTTCTTAATAATTCTGGTGTTTTCTGTTTTGTTCTTCTCTGGATTCCTTCAATAGCTTCTCCGTATTTTCTGAAGTCCTGTGACCATGCCCCAAAATAATATTCTAGGTGGTATCACACATATCATTCAACTATCATTCAGTATATTGTATTATACCGTTGAAAATGTTAATTGTCCTTCTTCTGAAATAAATCAGTTTGTCTCCAAATGATTCGTATCGTTGTTTCCTCCATTCGACGTATCCTGTCACAAACTCTGACGTTTCTACAACATTTCCAAACGTTAATACAACATTAGCTCTAATGAAATAGATGGGACTTTTTAAATACTGACATTTTCATTTCGCTTCTTTCTAATAGATATAAAAGTGTATGTGATAGGAGAGAAAAACTACGATCTTCTTTCCTTTCGACGTTGTAGGAGGCTGTCAGTGTTTAGCAGGAGTGGTAACTACATGGCAACGGTGAACATCACAAGAGACTGCTATTTATATACCGCGTTAACTGAGAATACGTACCAAACCAGGATGCACTCCTCTGTCCCCTTCAACATTCTCAGAGCTTCATTCCTCCCAATGTTATTGCTACTAGAAACGGTCGACCTTGTCTTTCCTCACTCTGCGGTTTTATTAAAGTAAATCTGGATTTTGTTTATCATCGCTCTAGAGTTGATTTGAACCTACATTAACACCGTTGACAATACTGCTCGTTAACCTCTAATCTGTCATACCTGTGTGTGTGTGTCTGTATGTTAACGATTCCAGCCTAGTGCGACGTACTTATTTGTCAAACCTGATCCCTATATAGATAAATACTATATGTAAGTGTACAATATTTGAACCTATAATGATGTGCTTTACAGTAATGTCATGTAACATCAACTCGATGGAACTATGTATATGTTTCTTTATTAAAATAATTAAAGTCAACTCTATATTCCTTACTAAAGATTGAACTCCTGACACCACCTTACAATCTCAACTATGAAGTATTAAAACTTATATTTATTATTTCTAATCTTACCTCTTTGTATTCTCGATGTAAATCCTGGCGAGATTAATTTTCAATTTTTATTTTTGGAGCAGATAAAACAATACCAGTCAAATAATGGGATCGATTAAATCGATTGGCTTCACTTAAATTTCTGCACTTTTGCCTGAATATATATATATATATATATATGGTATTCCGTCAGTTACGACGGTGAGTGTTCCAGTTGACTCGATCAACAGAACAGCCTGTTCGTGAAAGTGATTAAGCATTCTACAGAAATGTTTACCCTTACCGTAGTTTTCAGGGAGATTCAGTTTGAAACAGAGTGACAAATGGCCGACTCTGCTACTTACACGTTTATGCCAGCTTTGATTGAACGATGGGAAATGAAGTGTCTTGCTCAAGATAACACGATTATGAACCGAATACCATAACTTTTAAACTACGCGGCTTTACAGAGAGAGATTAACCAGAAATATATTTTGATAATGGAAAAGGCTTTTTTTTTTTTTATTCAACAAGTCTTTAAATATTTTTGCAATGAAAAAAGGAAGAAAAAAAAATAAATTTACGAAATGAGTATTATTCAGTAGTTTTATTTTTGTATATTTTTACTGCATTAACTGCGGCGTATGTGTTTTGTTTGTTTTTTCTTAGTATTGTCTGTTAATGGCGACTGCGGTGAAATTTGAAAAAAGTCACTCGAAGGTAAAGCCAATCATTGTCACAATTTAATGTCTGAACTTCAATATTTTCATGATGTAATTAAAATTTCATAACTTGAATTTATTGAACTCCGATTTGATTTCTCATAAATGTTTTAATAATGCATATTCTGCTTAGATATTGTCGATGTTGTACATTACGATTTTGTTGACATTATCTGATGTCTTTAAGCCGAGGTTAACTTTGCCTTTCATCCTTACGGGGTCGATAAACTAAAATACCAGTAATGCACTGGGGTAATTGCTGGTCTTGTGCCAAAAGTAGAAACAATTATCTCTTATAAGCAGTATAATGGCGTGTTCCTCCTCTCATATTTACATTTTCTTCTGTAATACTGTATTGTCATTTATATTTTCAAGTCCATCTTTTTAAATATTTCTTTCGTGGACATATCTTGAAGAATTCTTCTATGTATTGATAAACGTTTCAGAAAAAATATTTTCTAGTGTCTTCAGAGTATTTTTATACGCAGTAAAATGGTGATCCCTCCTCACGGTTATGTTTCCTTCTGGAATACTGTACTTTCAAGTGCTTTCATTATTTTAAATATATATATATCTTCAGTTTGACTTATTTCCTCCATAATTGTATTTCCTACATAATTGTATTTCCTACAGAGTAGTGTACTAGTATTTATATTTTCAAGGCTTTACATTTATCTGGAATAATGTAATATTTCATGGCTTCCCTTAGGTTTCACTCCTCTAGTGTTGGGATTTCTTAATTATTCAGGTCTTTTATATTTTTTCTTGTCTGGATTCCTTCAATATCTTCTGTTCTTTCGGAAGTCGTGAGACAAGGCCCCCAAAACAATATTTTAAGTGGTATCTCTCATTTCATTTATCTAGAGTTTAAAGTTTACCTGACTTTACACAAGTTAAGAAAACATTTAATATTTCTGGTATTTTATTTTTTGTTCTTTAGTTTCCTTCAATAATTTCTGATTCCTTTCGGTGGTGTTTCACCTATTTATCTAGTTATAACACGTTTCTCTAAATAAAGGAAGGTTTTATTATATCTATCGTCCAACTTGCTGTGTTCGTCTTTAACATTCTTATCCACTTTAAAATTAAAGATTTACACATTTCCGTTTTTTGTTGGGTGGAGTGAATAATAGGGGCATTGTAACCTCAAAATATCGATGTGGAAACCTGCTTGTATCTTAAACACTCAACATACCAATATGATAAATATATGTATGTTTACAAAAGCCATGTATAAGTATACCTGCACATTAACTCTTATCCAAACATTTGTTTTTCAAAATATGGTGAGACATATTCCGATAAATACTGCTACTTGTCTTTGTAAGTGTTTCTTTTCAATGAATTTTTCATTTCAGTTTTCAGCAGACAGTACTGGCGTTGAAGATGCAATAAATTGTCCTTATTATAATCACCAGCTTGTCTCAAATTCGTCTGTTTTGTTACTTCGTCCATTCCACGTTTAGTGTTACAAACTCTGACGTTTCTACACCAATTTTCTATCGTTAATTCTTGATTGTATTTTAATGTAATAAAATATTTCTTTTCAAATATTTACTTTCTCACGTTAATTCTTTCTCTTGTATATTGTTATCTAATGAATAAAAATATATATGATTTGCGAGAGAGGAAAAATGACACGACCTTCCTTCATCGCTGCCGGAGTCCAACTGGCAATGAACTGACTATGAGAGGCAAGTACTCGACAACTGTGAACATCGTGTTTGGTGTTAAGGAACACACTACCATTTATATACTGTGGTAAATGGAAAGCCGAGTCAAACCTTATCAACATTCTCAGAGACCTTTTTCTCCCTTATGAAGCATTGAAATAAAAAATTGCAGGGGATTATTTTTAACAGGAGACTGTTATGTCGTGGTTGTTGTTATATGTAGTTAGGGTTTCAATCTTTAGCTGGGATTGTAAAATTACTTTTATTAACTAAAAACAACATAAAAAAAATATATAGCGTCCTTGTACGTTCAAACTGAAGAGGCATTATT
>OZ024765.1:9173444-9178444 GCA_964016885.1 Eledone cirrhosa | reverse complement strand
GCCAGCAATTTTGGGGAGGGGAAAGTCGATTAAATGGACCCCAGTGCATTACTAGTACTTTATTTTATTGACCCCGTAAGAATGAAAGGCGAAGTTAACCTCGGCGGGATTTTAACTCAGAATGCAAAGGGCCATAACTCTTTGCTGCATGGTGCCTGCCGCTCAACCGACACTGCCAATCCACTTCTCTAGGCAGTATCGGTGGAGGGTCGGACGCCATGCTTTCCAGCATAGTTACGTCCCTTTACAATCTGAGTTCAAATCCCGCCGAGGTTTACTTTGCCTTTCATCCTTACGGGGTCGATAAAATAAAGTACCAGTAATACACTGGGGTAATTGCTGGCCTTGTGCCTAAAGTAGAAACAATTATTATTAATAATAATAATAATAATTGTTTCTACTTTTGGCACAAGGCCAACAATTACCCCAGTGTATTACTGGTACTTTATTTTATCGACCCTGTAAGGATGAAAGGCAAAGTTAACCTCAGCGGGATTTGAACTCAGACCATAAAGGGACGTAACTCTGCTAGAACTCATGGCGTCCGACCCTCTACTGATACTGCCAATTCACAATTGTTTCTACTTTTGGCACAAGGCCAGCAATTATCCCAGTATATTACTGGTAATAATAATAAAGGTATCTCTATTAGCTACACAGGGTTTACATTAAGAAAACATTAAAGACAGCACCAGCCAGTACAGTGTGTGGTGGTTATTTTTGTGTAAATAATGGTTTCTGATTTAGGCACAAGGCCAGCAATTTAGGGGAGCGGAAAGTCAAATAAATCCACCCCCAGTGCATTACTGGTACTTTATTTTATCAACCCTGGAAAGATGGAAGGCAAAGTTGACCGGAGCAGGATTTGAACTCAAAATGTAAAGACCCAGCATTGTAATGGCATATTATCCGATACTCCACCACTCCTGCTAAACCATACATAATGATACTGTATCTGTGTGCTGGAAGATTTTGATTTAACCCTTTAGCATTTAAACTGGCCATATCCAGCCAGAATTCTCTCACCTCTTTATCTTCAAATCGGACATAACCGGCTGCTCATGCTTATGTTAAGGTATTAACATAAATAATATCAAAATCTCAAATTCGATATTATGTGAGGTAAAGCCTTTACTGTGAAAATACAATAGTATATATAGAGTAATGTAAATGTTATGCGAGATATTATGTGAGGTAAAGCCTTTACTGTGACAATACAATAGTATATATAGAGTAATGTAAATGTTATGTGAGATATTATGTGAGGTAAAGCCTTTACTGTGAAAATACAATAGTATATATAGAGTAATGTAAATGTTATGTGAGATATTATGTGAGGTAAAGCCTTTACTGTGACAATACAATAGTATATATAGAGTAATGTAAATGTTATGTGAGATATTATGTGAGGTAAAGCCTTTACTGTGAAAATACAATAGTATATATAGAGTAATGTAAATGTTATGTGAGATATTATGTGAGGTAAAGCCTTTACTGTGAAAATACAATAGTATATATAGAGTAATGTAAATGTTATGTGAGATATTATGTGAGGTAAAGCCTTTACTGTGACAATACAATAGTATATATAGAGTAATGTAAATGTTATGTGAGATATTATGTGAGGTAAAGCCTTTACTGTGAAAATACAATAGTATATATAGAGTAATGTAAATGTTATGTGAGATATTCTGTGAGGTAAAGCCTTTACTATGAAAATACAATAGTATATATAGAGTAATGTAAATGTTATGTGAGATATTATGTGAGGTAAAGCCTTTACTATGAAAATACAATAGTATATATAGAGTAATGTAAATGTTATGCGAGATATTATGTGAGGTAAAGCCTTTACTGTGAAAATACAATAGTATATATAGAGTAATGTAAATGTTATGTGAGATATTATGTGAGGTAAAGCCTTTACTGTGACAATACAATAGTATATATAGAGTAATGTAAATGTTATGTGAGATATTATGTGAGGTAAAGCCTTTACTATGAAAATACAATAGTATATATAGAGTAATGTAAATGTTATGCGAGATATTATGTGAGGTAAAGCCTTTACTGTGAAAATACAATAGTATATATAGAGTAATGTAAATGTTATGCGAGATATTATGTGAGGTAAAGCCTTTACTGTGACAATACAATAGTATATATAGAGTAATGTAAATGCTAAAGGGTTAAGTAGGACCCCTCTAAAACTGGGTGGATTTGGTTCATAGAACCACGCTGGTAATAAAAAAGGTTAATGCTGTAGTTGATGTGTAAAATGTCTGTCATATTGAATGTCCAAGTACTTACCTTTGAATAAATACTTGATCTCTTGTACACTTCAGACTGTTCTGCTGCTTCTTCTTCGGTTAAATTAATTTTTCCCTGGATTTTCTTCGAGATGGTCTTCACGAATGCATCTTCAGAGATAGCGTCACCAATCTTTTTACCTAACGTTGAATTACAAGAAGATATTAAGTGTAAATATATTGGGGCAATAGGAACAGGAAGTGAAAGTATAGGAACAGGAAGTGTGAGAAGAGGGAATGCAGGAAGAAGAGGAATAGGAAAAAACCCCTCCAAAAATCCCTTACCTCTTGCAGCCAAGAATTAACTTAAGCCTTACACTGACCCCTATATCACCTGTAAAAACCACAAAATCCCACAAAATTCATCCCTTAACTGCTGAGTTAAGAATTAACTAAACCCTTATACAGACCCCTATATCACCCATAAAACCCCACAGAATCTCTTTTCTGCTGCAGCTAATAATTAACTTAAGCCTTACACAGACCCCCTATATCACCAACAAGACCCACAAAATCCCTTACCTGCTGCAGCTAAGAATTAAATAAAGCCTTACACTGACCCCTATATCACCTACAAGTCCTACAAAATCGCACACAATTTCTTACCTGCTGTAGCTAAGAAATAACTAAACCCTTACACAGACCCCTATATCATCCACAAGACCCATACAACTCCTTACCTGTTGCAGCTAATAATTAACTAAACCCTAACACAAACCCTCCTATATCACCCATAAAACCCCACAGCATCCCTTACCTGTTGCCACTAATAATTAACTAAACCCTTACACTGATGCCTATATCACACAAAAGCCTCACAAAACCTCACAAAATCCCTTACCTGCTGCCGCTAATAATTAACTAAACCCTTACACTGATGCCTATATCACACAAAAGACCCACAAAGCCTCACAAAACCTCACAAAATCCCTTACCTGCTGCCGCTAATAATTAACTAAACCCTTACACTGATGCCTATATCACACACAAGACCCACAAAGCCTCACAAAACCTCACAAAATCCCTTACCTGTTGCCACTAATAATTAACTAAACCCTTACACTGATGCCTATATCACACACATGACCCACAAAGCCTCACAAAATCCCTTACCTGCTGCCGCTAATAATTTCCGGGCTTGTTCATCACCAGGGATTTCTTTAATGGCTTTCAAATATTCATCTTTACTCATCACTTCTTTGTGTGTTTTATTGAGGGAACCAAACATCTGCCTGGCTGCCATTCGGACTTTCTTCTCCATTGAAGAGGTATTGATACACCATTTTATTAATTCTTCATTCTTCTCTGTCACTCCTGGAAAACAGTAAAATATCTGTGAATATATATATATATATATATATATCTGTGAATATATATATATATATATATATATATATATATATATATATATATATCTGGCGAAAAATGGTGTAGACATTACAATACAATGGGAGGAAACATAATAGTACCACTGATGATGTCACAGATGTGTGACGAAAGAACTTTGATAGACTATATGTATATATTTATATATATATTTCTAACTGCTGGTCAATCAATGATAAACATTGATTGCCAGATAAATTAACTATGGAGATATAAAAGATACAGAAGCGAAAACCAATCCAAACGAAACAGTGAGTGTGTTCTATTATTATTTCTGGCAATATTATAACAATGTGACCCTCCCCAAATATAACAATATATATATACCAACACCAAAGCCAAAGTCATTACATCTGATGGGATGACAGAGTTCTTTGAGATACTGGCTGGAGTGCTCCAGGGAGATACATTGGCTCCCTACCTTTTTATCATCATAGTGGACTGTTGTCTGCGCCTTTTGCTGGAGAAACACCAGGACTCTGGCTTTACTGTAGCACCGGCTCAGAGCAGGAGAGTTAAGGCGAAAAAGGTATTGGATGCTGAATTTGCCGACGACATAGCTTTGGTGACAAATACAGTGAAGGAGGTAGAGGATTTGATGCAGGAGGTTGAGACTGTGTCGATGAGTGTGGGGCTGAGAATGAATGAGACTAAAACAAAATATCTGGTAGAGAATATTAAGAAGCCAGAGAAGATTACTAATGTAGGCAGGAAGCCGCTAGAATTGGTTGAGGACTTCCTGTATTTGGGAGCAAAGATTGGGAATACGGAAGATTATGTGGTTGAGAGGAAGAGCAAAGCCTGGGCGGTGTGCCACAGCTTGAGATCGGTGTGGAAGTCAGACCTTCGTAAAGACCTGAAGATCTGCCTCTTCGTTGCTGTAGTGGAGTCTGTGCTGCTGTACAGGTCTGAAACTTGTACACTGACCAAGAAACTCACTCAGATGGTGGATGGGTGCTACACTAGAATGCTGAGGATGGCTCTGAACATTAATCAGTATACATTGAGGATGAAAAACTCAGAGCTGTATGGGAACCTCCCAAAAATCAGGTCAAAAGTGACACAGAGGAGAGTGAAGTTAGCTGGACATGCTCACCAACATCCAGAGTTGACATTGCACTCAGTGCTCCTGTGGGAGCCCCTACAATGACACACTAGAAGAGGGAGACCGAGGTTGACATATGTTGATGCCCTAAGGACAGGCACTGGTCTGTTGGAGACGCAGGACATGCCAGCGATAATGAGGGACAGAGACCGCTGGAGAGAACTCGTCCATGGATCTCGGGAATTTTACCCGCCCTAGAT
>OZ024765.1:9165944-9168444 GCA_964016885.1 Eledone cirrhosa | reverse complement strand
CCACTTCACCCCAGGGCGTCAATAACTGGATAAGTTATTGGGAAAACGAAGGAAGGAGGGAAGGAAAGCGAAGGGGAAGAAAAGAGAAACAATAACAAAACAGCAACAAAAAAAAAACACAAACCGAGCAATGTGCGAGCAACTATAGGTAGGAGAGAGATAACGAAGGAAGTGTGGTAAGGAACCAGGTGCGTTCAGAAATAGCTGCCGAAACGGCTTGAGCTCTGCCGTCGGGGTCCTGAACCTTTTCCTATATATAGATAGAGTGGGTCAAAGTGAAAGACAGCGATTGGAAGAGAGGGGGGGGGGCAGAGACAATGCGAGAGGGGGGGGGGGTCAGAGACAATGCGAGAGGGTGGGTCAGAGACAATGAGAGAGGGGGGATCAGAGACAATGAGAGAGGGGGTCAGAGACAATGCGAGAGAGGGGGTCAGAGACAATGCGAGAGGGGGGGGGGGTCAGAGACAATGAGAGAGGGGGGAGGGTCAGAGACAATGAGAGAGGGGGGTCAGAGACAATGAGAGAGAGAGAAAGAGGGGGGTGGAGGAGGAGATGGTACAAAAAAAATGACATTTCAAAATTCTCAGTTTTGGCAATAAAACAGAATTTATTAGAAAAGGACAACAAATTGTTTCAAATACTAAACATAAAACTGAGTGACTAGTAGTAAATGTTAACTACTAACAGACTACTAAAGCTACCAATAGTCTACTAAAGCTACTAACAGACTACTAAAGCTACCAATAGACTACTAAAGCTACCAATAGACTACTAAAGCTACCAATAGACTACTAAAGCTACTAACAGGCTACTAAAGCTACCAATAGTCTACTAAAGCTACTAACAGACTACTAAAGCTACCAATAGTCTACTAAAGCTACTAACAGACTACTAAAGCTACCAATAGACTACTAAAGCTACCAATAGACTACTAAAGCTACCAATAGACTACTAAAGCTACTAACAGGCTACTAAAGCTACTAACAGGCTACCAATAGACTACTAAAGCTACCAATAGACTACTAAAGCTACCAATAGACTACTAAAGCTACTAACAGGCTACTAAAGCTACTAACAGGCTACCAATAGACTACTAAAGCCACTAACAGACTACTAAAGCTACCAATAGACTACTAAAGCTACTCACAGACTACTAAAGCTACCGATAGTCTACTAAAGCTACCGATAGTCTACTAAAGCTACCGATAGTCTACTAAAGCTACCGATAGTCTACTAAAGCTACCGATAGTCTACTAAAGCTACCGATAGTCTACTAAAGCTACCGATAGTCTACTAAAGCTACTAACAGACTACTAAAGCTACCAATAGTCTACTAAAGCTACTAACAGACTACTAAAGCTACCGATAGTCTACTAAAGCTACCGATAGTCTACTAAAGCTACCGATAGTCTACTAAAGCTACTAACAGACTACTAAAGCTACCAATAGTCTACTAAAGCTAGCGATAGTCTACTAAAGCTACTAACAGACTACTAAAGCTACCGATAGTCTACTAAAGCTACTAACAGACTACTAAAGCTACCGATAGTCTACTAAAGCTACTAACAGACTACTAAAGTTACCGATAGTCTACTAAAGCTACTAACAGACTACTAATGCTACCGATAGTCTACTAAAGCTACTAATAGACTACTAAAGTTACCGATAGTCTACTAAAGCTACCAATAGACTACTAAAGCTACCAATAGTCTACTAAAGCTACTAACAGACTACTAAAGCTACCGATAGTCTACTAAAGCTACTAACAGACTACTAATGCTACCGATAGTCTACTAAAGCTACTAATAGACTACTTTTGTTTGTAGGAAGAAACCCTTTGGTATTAACAGAGGAAGCAGCTCCCTAAACTTCTTCCATCCTGTCCTTATTCTAGATACTATGGCCTTGGAGCACCCCCCCTGCTAATCTGATCACAAAGGTACCAGAAGCTATCAACCACTTCTATAGATCCTACCTGTATTTGAAAAATGTGTCTATCACTGACACTTCCCCAGAAGATGGTAAATAAGACAATATACCTGCCAATATCTACAACTATGTCCAACCATGACCATCATGCTGAGAAGCACATGGTGTAATCACGTTAAACCCCAGGTAAATAGATATCCACAAGGTGGACGATAACTCCGCTAGAAATAGGAGCAGGGATTATAGCCAGAAGTTAAGTTAAGAAGTTTGGAGCCATTAAATACAAATGATGAATCAAAACATATCAAATATGTTAGAATTTTGTGTTTCTCAATAAGTAAGCTCAGACTTTATCTAGAGCCACGATAACCAAATAAAAAAGATATGTGTATATATATATATAAGTTGACATTATCAAGCCATAGTTTTGGCTGCTGACCCCTGCTTCTCTTACCAGCCAACCTTCCTACTAGGAATATATAATACCTTTTGATCACCAGCAGCAGAGTTTAAAGAGCAAAGATCAAGTCCAGTCCATAGTTGACATTATCAAGCTATAGTTTTGGCTGCC
>OZ024765.1:9135944-9150944 GCA_964016885.1 Eledone cirrhosa | reverse complement strand
GTGAATATAGACATAGAATATTCGAAAATATTCTGTATGTTTATAATAAACATTTTGAAGACCTAATCGCTATAGAATAGAATACGTCACGTATTACAATTAGATTCTCGATAAAAGCAAGGGAAGTAATCTACGCGTTTCATTCTTATTAGAATATTCTATGTCTATATTCACATATATATCGCTATTTCAGAGCATTTATTCCAATTTCTAATTTCTGCCGGACCGGCAACCGCTCTTTCAAACCAGTTCATGTACACAGCTAAGTATTCTATAAGTCTCTAGCTGTGTCATTCTCGATAAAAGCACTGGATATGTAGTCCTGAAGATTTCTAATAAGAATGAAACGCGTAGATTACTTCCCTTGCTTTTATCGAGAATCTAATTGTAATACGTGACGTATTCTATTCTATAGCGATTAGGTCTTCAAAATGTTTATTATAAACATACAGAATATTTTCGAATATTCTATGTCTATATTCACATATATATCGCTATTTCAGAGCATTTATTCCAATTTCTAATTTCTGCCGGACCGGCAACCGCTCTTTCAAACCAGTTCATGTACACAGCTAAGTATTCTATAAGTCTCTAGCTGTGTCATTCTCGATAAAAGCACTGGATATGTAGTCCTGAAGATTTCTAATAAGAATGAAACGCGTAGATTACTTCCCTTGCTTTTATCGAGAATCTAATTGTAATACGTGACGTATTCTATTCTATAGCGATTAGGTCTTCAAAATGTTTATTATAAACATACAGAATATTTTCGAATATTCTATGTCTATATTCACATATATATCGCTATTTCAGAGCATTTATTCCAATTTCTAATTTCTGCCGGACCGGCAACCGCTCTTTCAAACCAGTTCATGTACACAGCTAAGTATTCTATAAGTCTCTAGCTGTGTCATTCTCGATAAAAGCACTGGATATGTAGTCCTGAAGATTTCTAATAAGAATGAAACGCGTAGATTACTTCCCTTGCTTTTATCGAGAATCTAATTGTAATACGTGACGTATTCTATTCTATAGCGATTAGGTCTTCAAAATGTTTATTATAAACATACAGAATATTTTCGAATATTCTATGTCTATATTCACATATATATCGCTATTTCAGAGCATTTATTCCAATATATATATATATATATATAAAACGAAAAATCAGTGATGCATCTGGACTCAGTTTATTGTGTGTTACAATTGTTTCGCCGGCAGTTAGCTCGAGACACGATCACTGTATGGATCTGTCTGATTCTAGACCTGTAGGTTCTTCGGACACATGCAATACTTTCAGAACAAATTTTCTCACGAAAGTAATGCATGTGTCCGAAGAACCTGCAGATCTAGAATCAGACAGACCCCTACAAAGATCGTGCCTCGAGCTATCTGCCGGCGAAACAATTGTAACACACAATAAACTGAGTCCAGATGCATCACTGATTTTTCGTTTTATATTATATAACACTCTGCTCTGTAAGAACATAGAGTGCTCAACTGGCATACCACCTATGGAAGCATCATAGCTACCATTAAACACACACACATATATATATATATTCGTTATAATGGAATTTTACTTGTATGTATATATATATTCGTTATAACGGAATTTTACCTGTATATATAGGTAAAATTCAGTTATAATGAATTTTTCAGTATAACGAATTTTTTTTCAATCCCCGAGGTAATAACAGACCCTCGATCTCGTTTTAAAGAAATTTTCGTTACAACGAATTTTTTTTTATACCCTGTGACTTTCGTAATATCAGAATTTCACTGTATGTATTTCTGTGTGTGTGTGTATATATATTTATATATATATATATATATATATATTACCCACTCTACTATCGAGTACTCTGGTGGGTTATGGTCCAACTGTTATCTTACAACACCCTCTCTGAGACCAGGTGATGCGTTGTCCTTGAGCAAGACATTTTATTTCACATTACTTCTTCTACCTGGAGTTGCGACCGATAGATAGTATTAGCAATTGGAAAGACCAACGGAAACATTGTTTCCTTGGTCCGATTTGACTAAGAAGATATATATATATATTTATACAAATATAATTTCAGTGCGATCATATTTCTGCAGTGGTTAAAAACAAAGCGAAACGCTATTTTCGAGATATGCGGCAAGCGCTCAATGGACTAAAAGAAGACCAAGAGCAATAAACATACGTTATGGAGGCCAAACAAACTGAAAACGGGGGTCATGGAGCTATCAACCACCGGAGCCAAAAAATGAAGCAAGCTAAACAGGTTTATATATATATATGTGGAGGCACATGGCTTAGTGGTTAGAGCATTGGCCTTGCAATCGAAAGGTTGTGAGTTCAATTCTCAGACCGGGTGATGTGTTGTTTCCTTGAGCAAGACACTTTATTTCACATTGCTCCAGTTTACTCAGCTGTAGAAATGAGATGATAGGGACTGGGGTCCCTATCATTCCACTGCAAAGTGGTCGTGAAGGTGCCACGGCAAAAAAGCACCCAGCACTCACTGTAAATGAGGTTGGTGTTAGGAAGGGCATCCAGCTGTAGAAATCAAGCCAAAATCAGTTCCCGTCCCACCCTTGCAAGCAGGGAAAAAGCGGACGTAAAATGAAATGATGATGATGATGAATGATGATATATATATATAAATTTTAGTACAGCATAGACGAAGCTCTAGTATACGGCCAAGCTAGCGTGTATGCTTATTCGGTTAGTAGCTTTAGCACTCATATGAGGTAAGACCCCAGAGTATAACATCATGTTCAGACAGCTTAGCAAATTAGATACAGCAGTTGGCAGTCCGACCGCATCACTAGAGCAATGAAAATACAGGACCCAGGTAAAGATTTTTTACTGACCTGGACATAACTCCATTCCGGTACATGTCAGAAATCTATCAGGATGCAGTGTGGAATCATTCAAATTGCAGCTGGATAGATACTTAAGCACCATTAGAGATGAACCCCATCTCCCAGGATATACACAACGAGCACAAACTGACTCAAACTCGCTCCTACACATGTCAAAATTAAACAGAGAATACAACCTGGCAACCACACCAGACTCTGAGGGTGGAGTCTTCGACTTGGCCTGAGCATGGACTCAAACTCAAATGAAATGAAATGAAATGAAATAACGCTGAACACATATATATATAGTGGTAGTACTGGTGTCATGATATAATACATCCAGTTCACTCTGTAAAGTGGTAGTGGTGTCGTGATATAATACACCCAGTACACTCTGTAAGGTTAGAATGTCTCAGAAAAGAATCACTGGACAGATTTTACAGGCAAAACCAACTGGCAGGAGACCCAGGGGTAGACCCTGAGAAAGATGGTTGGATAACATCCTTGAGCTTGACTGGTCTCACTTGGAGACAGTTGCTTCTGACAGGACCTGATGGAGGGAGTGTTTAAGGACTCTGCCCCTAACGAGCCTCCAACAAGAAGAATATTCAATTAAACAAAACTCATTAATTTATTTAATTGTTCAAAACATATTTTATTGATTAACAAAGTTAATAGCACACATTTTAGAAATATAACAACAAATATAGAGATCTGTAGTGTATAGGTGGTAGTAGTGGAGTGGTGGTGTAGTGGTGGTGTATAGGTAGTAGTGGTGGTGGTGGTGGTGGTGGTGTATAGGTGGTAGTGTAGTGGTGGTGTATAGGTAGTAGTGGTGGTGGTGTATAGGTGGTAGTGTAGTGGTGGTGTATAGGTAGTAGTGGTGGTGGTGTATAGGTGGTAGTGTAGTGGTGGTGGTGTATAGGTGGTAGTGTAGCGGTGGTAGTGTAGTGGTGGTGTTGTATAGGTGGTAGTGGTGGTGGTGTATAGGTGGTAGTGTAGTGGTGGTGGTGTATAGGTGGTAGTGTAGCGGTGGTGGTGTATAGGTGGTAGTGTAGTGGTGGTGGTGTATAGGTGGTAGTGGTGGTGGTGTATAGGTGGTAGTGTAGTGGTGGTGTATAGGTGGTAGTAGAGGGGTGGTGTAGTGTAGTGGTAGTGTAGTGGTGTATATGTGGTAGTAGTGTAGAAGTTCTTGTAGTGTATAGGTGGTAGTGTAGTGGTGGTAGTTGTAGTTTCACCCACCCCATCCTACACCTCCTCTCGGCCCCTTTAAACATCATATGACAATAAAAAGCAGCCTAATAAACTAAAGCTTTACACAAACCCTTATGTTACTCTCAAGACCCACAAACTCCCATGAATCCCTTCCCTGCTGTTTCAACACCCCACTTCACCTCTCTGTGCCCTTCACCACCACCTGAACCTTCCTCCAATAAAACTGAATCACTTTGTTTCACACCCCACCCTTCCACGCACGAGGGGCCAAACACTTCAAACCCCCGTTCCCCCCCCACCAATCCCTAAACCTTCCAACAATTAAACCCAATTATGTTCCCCCCCCAGGCCCTTCCACCCCCACCCCCTCAAATGAAACCCAATCCTGTATCTTAACCCTCACCCCACCAGCAGACACTTCCATCCTACCCACCCCACCAGACCCTTCCAATTCACTGTGTCCCCCTCATCACTAAACAACCCTAAAATGAAACTCAATCATTTATTTTAACCCTCACCCCACATCCATACCCTTCTACCCCCGGTCACCGCCGCCAGCTACCCCCCCCCCCCCGGGGGCCAGCTAACCCTTCCCCTACAATAACTCCCCAATCATTCATATCGTAGATGGTGAGCTGTGCAATCCCAGGAGATAAGTTCATCTTCAGAAAACCAAAGATCTATTTCACGTTCTGCTGATTCGGTGGAGTCGCTGGCGTAAATGAGGTTCCTAGAGAGAGATTGAGAGAGAAAAACAGTAATTTCAGACATTGCCAATAATTGGTAGTGTCGAACAACATGCTTTATGGCATAGAGTTACACCCCTTTACGATCTGAGTTCAAAACCTGCTGAGATTAGCTTTGTCGTTAACCTTTTAGCATTTACATTACTCTATATATACTATTGTATTGTCACAGTAAAGGCTTTACCTCACATAATATCTCACATAACATCTACAATACTCTATATATACTATTGTATTTTCACTGTAAAGGCTTTACCTCACATAATATCTCACATAACATCTACATTACTCTATATATACTATTGTATTTTCACAGTAAAGGCTTTACCTCACATAATATCTCGCATAGCATTTACATTACTCTATATATACTATTGTATTGTCACAGTAAAGGCTTTACCTCATATAATATCTCACATAACATTTACATTACTCTATATATACTATTGTATTTTCACTGTAACGTCTTTACCTCACATAATATCTCACATAACATTTACATTACTCTATATATACTATTATATTTTCACAGTAAAGGCTTTACCTCACATAATATCTCATATAACATTTACATTACTCTATATATACTATTGTATTTTCACTGTAACGGCTTTACCTTACATAATATCTCACATAACATTTACATTACTCTATATATACTATTGTATTTTCACTGTAACGGCTTTACCTTACATAATATCTCACATAACATTTACATTACTCTATATATACTATTGTATTTTCACTGTAACGGCTTTACCTTACATAATATCAGATCTATGAGATTTTAATATTATTTATTTTGAGAACAATACCTTAACATCAGTATGAGTGGCCAGTTACAACTGGTGTGGACAGAAAGATGTGAGAGAATTCTGACTGGATATGGCTGCTTTAAATGCTAAAGGGTTAATAAAATATAGTACCAGTAATGAACTGGGATTGATTTAATGGACTTTCCCCTCCCGCAAAATTGTTGGCCTTGTGTCTAAATCAGAAATCATTATCAATATTATCTTTACAGGGCTATAAGAAAACAAACATCTTCTCCCACTTAATCCTGAGAGGTGCTTTGGGGGTCAGAGTCCTCAAACACTCTTCCCAGCAGGTCCTGTCAGAAGCAACTGTGTCCAACTGATCCGCCTGGTTCCCCAAGTGTTACCAGCCAAGTTCATGGATGTTATCCAACCATGGGTCTCCTTGCCAGTTGGTTTTACTCATAAAATCTGTCCAGTGATTCTTTCCTGAGATATTCTAACCACATGTCTGTAGTATCAGAGCTGTGATGTCTCAATTCAGAGATTCTTTCCTGGGATATTCTAACCACATGTCTGTAGTATCAGAGCTGTGATGTCTACATTCAGAGATTCTTTCCTGGGATATTCTAACCACATGTCTGTAGTATCAGAGCTGTGATCTCTCAATTCAGAGATTCTTTCCTGGGATATTCTAACCACATGTCCATAGTATCTCAGTTGTGATCTCTTAATTCGGAGAAGTTGCAGTTCTATCTGGAGTGACTCTTTGATCTTTGAGTTACAAATCTGTCCAGTGATTCTCTCCTAAGACATCTCTGTAGAAACATATTCAATATATAAAATCTCACATCGTCATCACTGTTTAAAGTCCATTTTTCCACACTAGCATGGGTGAGACAAGCTGCCCCGTTGTGAGACAAGTCAGATCAGATGACTGTTTTTTGCTCATACAGAACTGATTCTGGCTTGGTTTCTATGGCTGGATGTATTTCTTAACACCAACCACTTTACAGTGTGGACAGTGCTTTTTGTCATGACACCTACATGACCACTTTACAGTGTGGACTTACTGCTTTTTGTCATGACACCTACACAGTGAGGACTGGGTGCTTTTTATTGCGACACCTACATGACCACTTTAGTGTAGACTGGGTGCTTTTTATCGTGACACCTACACTTTACAGTGTGGACTGGGTACCTTTTGTCATGACACTGACATAACCACTTTACAGAAAGCGAGAGAGAAAGAAAGAGAAAGAAAGGAAGAAAATTAAGACTTACCTTTTCATTTCAATAGCATAATCACTTCGAATGGTACCAAGCTCTGATTCCTGGGGTTTTGGGGCCCCTATAATTTTTTGACACATCTCTACGACTTCTGTCCCCTCAAGTACCTGAAGGATAAATAGAACACATTTTTAGGTGAGATATTATGTGAGGTAAAGCCTTTACAGTCAAAATACAATAGTATATATAGAGTAATGTAAATGTTATGTGAGATATTATGCGAGGTAAAGCCTTTACTGTGAAAATACAATAGTATATATAGAGTAATGTAAATGCTAAAGGGTTAAATCAACCCCAGTGTATTACTGGTACTTTATTTTATCGACTCCGTAAGGATGAAAGGCAAAGTTAACCTTAGCGGGATTTGGACTCAGAACATAAAGGGCCATAACTCCATGCTGCGAAGCATGGCGTCCGACCTTCTACCGAGTCTGTCAATCTGTACCATAGACCTCAGAGTAATCTATATTATAATAAAAACGTTGTGTGTCTGTCTGTCCGTCACACTCACTGTATAGAGGGGGGGGGGTGCCAAGTGAGAGATATCTACATAGAGAGAGAAAAGGGAACTCCATTTGTTTAAGGAGAGTGAGTGTGTGTATGTGAATGTGTATGTGTCTGTGAGTGTGTATGTGTGAGTGTGTGTGAATGTGAGTGTTTGTGCGTGTGTATGTGCATGAGTGTGTGTGTAAGTGTGTGTGTGCGTGACAGATAGAAGGAGACGACGTTGCCCCCCCCCCCCCCATCTTGTGACAACAATAAGGTAACTAGGGTAGAACACCAACTAATGAAATAAAAATAAAAATAAACCAGAGACTGACCATAGCAAATACTGGGCCAGAGGACATGTATGTTATGAGCTGGTTGAAGAAGTCCTCCTTTTGATGTTCAACATAATGGGCCTCCAGCAGGTCCTTGCTTGGCTGGAAATAAAGAAAAGAGATACTGTTAGGATACCAGTTATACTGCTGGGGTTTGTCATAATGGGCCTCCAGCAGGCCCTTGCTTGGCTGGAAATAAAGAAAAGAGATACTGTTAGGATACCAGTTATACTGCTGGGGTTTGTCATAATTGTTTCGACTTTTGGCACAAGGCCAGCAATTACCCAGTGCATTACTGGTACTTTATTTTATCGACCCCGTAAGGATGAAAGGCAAAGTCAACCTCGGCGGGATTTGAACTCAAGATCGTAAAGGGACGTAACTATGCTGGAAAGCATGGCGTCCGGGCCTCCAGCAGGTCCTTGCTTGGCTGGAAATAAAGAAAAGAGATACTCTTAGAATCTGTCTGTCTTAAGCCAGAAGGCTCATTTGATCAGTGCTTATTCCAGTTTCATGGTGTGAAGGGACTGAGAGTATAAGACTCCCCCTTGGACAGGACACCAGTCCATCACAGGGTTAAACCCAAGCTATTGCTGGTACTCATTTTCAGCTGAGTATACTGGAGCAACGTGAAATGAAGTGTTTTGCTCAAGAACACAACACACAACCCAGGAATCGAACCCACGACATTATGATCCTAAGTCCAACACTCTTACCACTAGGCCACATGCCTACACTCTTAGAATACCAGTTATACTGTTGGGATTTGTCATAATGGGCCTGCAACAGGTCCTTGCTTGGCTGGAAAGAAATAATAAATAATTGTTTCTACTTTTGCCACAAGGCCAGCAATTATCCCAGTGTATTACTGGTACTTTATTTTATCGACCCCGTAAGGATGAAAGGCAAAGTTAACCTCGGTGGGATCTGAACTCAGACCATAAAGGGGTGTTGAAATAATATATAATTGTTTCTACTTTAGGCACAAGGCCAGCAATTACCCCAGTGCATTACTGGTACTTTATTTTATCGACCCCGTAAGGATGAAAGGCAAAGTCAACCTCGGCGGGATTTGAACTCAGATCGTAAAGGGACGTAAATTGAAATAATATATAATGTTAGAACATCGTCATTGTTTAACGTCTATCTTCCACGCTAGCATGGGTTAGACGGGTTTGTCCCACTTGAGGCAAGTTGAGTCAGGTGACCGTGTCTCGCTCAAAGAACTGTTGCTGGCTAGATTTCTACGACTGGATGCTCTTCCTAACTCCAACCACATTTACAGAGTGGACTGGGTGCTTTATGTCGTGACACCTACATGACCACATTACAGTGTGGACTGGGTGCTTTATGTCGTGACACCTACATGACCACATTACAGTGTGGACTGGGTACTTTTTGTTGTGACACCTACATGACCACATTACAGTGTGGACTGGGTGTTTTTTGTTGTGACACCTACATGACCACATTACAGAGTGGACTGGGTGTTTTTTGTTGTGACACCTATATGACCACTTTACAGTGTGGACTGGGTGTTTTTTGTTGTGACACCTACATGACCACATTACAGTGTGGACTGGGTGCTTTATGTCGTGACACCTACATGACCACATTACAGTGTGGACTGGGTGTTTTTTGTTGTGACACCTACATGACCACATTACAGAGTGGACTGGGTGTTTTTTGTTGTGACACCTACATGACCACATTACAGTGTGGACTGGGTGCTTTATATCGTGACCCCTACATGACCACATTACAGTGTGGACTGGGTGCTTTATGTCGTGACACCTACATGACCACATTACAGTGTGGACTGGGTGCTTTATATCGTGACCCCTACATGACCACATTACAGTGTGGACTGGGTGCTTTATGTCGTGACACCTACATGACCACATTACAGTGTGGACTGGGTGCTTTATGTCGTGACACCTACATGACCACATTACAGTGTGGACTGGGTGCTTTATGTCGTGACACCTACATGACCACATTACAGTGTGGACTGGGTGCTTTATGTCGTGACACCTACATGACCACATTACAGTGTGGACTGGGTGTTTTTTGTTGTGACACCTACACGACCACTTTACAGTGTGGACTGGGTGTTTTTTGTTGACACCTACATGACCACTTTAGAGTGTGGACTGGGTACCTTTTGTCATGACACCTACATGACCACTTTACAGTGTAGACTGGGTGATTTTTGTCTCGCCTCTTTCTGTTCAAACCGGTTGCTCATACTTATGTTAAGGTATTGTTCTCAAAATAAATATCAAAATCTCATAGATTCAATATTATGTGAGGTAAAGCTTTTACTGTGAAAACACAATAGTATATATAGAGTAATGTAAGTGTTATGTGAGATATTATGTGAAGTAAAGCCTTTACTGTGAAAATACAATAGTATATATAAAGTAATGTAAATGTTATGTGAGGTAAAGTCTTTACTGTGAAAATACAATAGTATATATAGAGTAATGTAAATGTTATGTGAGATATTATGTGAGGTAAAGCCTTTACTGTGAAAATACAATAGTATATATAGAGTAATGTAAATGTTATGTGAGATATTATGTGAGGTAAAGCCTTTACTGTGACAATACAATAGTATATATAGAGTAATGTAAATGTTATGTGAGATATTATATGAGGTAAAGCCATTACTGTGAAAAGTATATATAGAGTAATGTAAATGTTATGTGATATTATGTGAGGTAAAGCTTTTACCATATATAGAGTAATGTAAATGCTAAAGGGTTAAACAGGCTGATATATATATATATATATATATATATATATATATATATGTGTGTGTGTGTGTGTGTATCCCGGGTTCAATCGGGGTTAACCACAGTAAGTAAGGTACTCAATACATAGCAGAATATAAATATTTAATATAGAGATGGCTTCTACAGGACTAGAACTGTTTCATTTGAAGGAAATCATTAGGTCTTTCCAGATGATTTTTTCGAATGAAACAGTTCTAGTCCTGTAGAAGCCATCTCTCTATATATATTACATATTTTATTTAACAATGACAACAAAAGCAAGTTATTTTACCTATTCATATCATTGTTTTACGATCGTTTCGGAGGGTCGATAATATTGATATATTGACTGGTCTGTTGCAGAGAACTGTATACTGTCAGTCATAATATATGGGTTCGATCAAACCGACTTCTTTGGAAACAATTTACCTACGGTGTGGACCCTACCGCGAAAGGTTGACCACATAATGTAGCGTTTATATATATAAACAAAACCTGACAAGGACGGAAGAACTCGTAAGAGTCAACGGCCATCCAAAAGTGTGTAAATATGTATATAAACTTGTACATATGTGTATGCGTATGTACATGGCTGTATGTGTAAGTATATGCGCAGGGACATAGAAATAGTCGGGCTGGACACCCGATCACACGGTTAAACCACTGGGAGTGAAGGACCCCCTAACCTTTGTCATGTAACTGGGATAACTCCGATATAAAACCTGCGGCTCAGTTGTTACCGATGATGTTGATCTTTTCTTTTCGGGTTATAGCTACTGTCGCTCAGAGAGTGGGATTGGCTCAGTGCACAGTCTTTCCTCACTTTGAAAAATATCTTCATGCGCAGGCATTGCACGATAGAATTAATTATTAATCGTGGTATATCGTGAAATGGCTATACTCGATAACGAGGGCGCAGCTATCATATATATATATATATATATATATATATATTCTAGCATTGGTACCCGACGCTGCACGGGATAAGGAACGCGGGCCGCCAACAGACCTAATCGTGGAAATACTGCATGCCTTGACAATATGTAAAGAAAATAAACCGAATACTCTGATGGCTGGATAATCTAAGATTTTCCTCGATGAAACAGGAAAAATGTAGGTTTCACCTAATGCGGGGCCCTAGGCCATAAAAAAGTTGGATTTTCTTTGCTCACGGTATGAAGAAGAGACTGACTAAAACAGTTACAATTTCAAGGAAATAGGTCTGACGTAACTCCTCAAAAAACCCCTAAAAAGCTGAAAAAACGCAGTTTTCCACCTAATGCGGGCTCTGCGGGATCAAAAAGTTGAATTTTGTTAAGTGCATAACATTCCCTGAAACATAAGTAATACACATGTAAACTTTGAAAAAAATCGATTGGGTACTTCTCGAGTTTTAGGGATTCAAACTCACAGGCACACACACAGACAGACATCCTCAGTTATATAATATATATATATATAGAAGGAGCTTCTACAGGACTAGTACTGTTTCATTCAGATGAAATCTTCAGGAAGCTTCCTGAAGATTTCATCTGAATGAAACAGTACTAGTCCTGCAGAAGCTCATTCTATAAAATAAAAAAAATTTTACTCTGCCATGTATTGAGTACCTTACTTACTGTGGTTATCCCCGACTCAACCCGGGACCTACGTATATATATATATATAAGATCCCCCCCAAAAATGTATACTCACTTCAACAACATTATAATATAAGTGTATATACATTTTTTTAGGGGGGGGGGTACCCTGTATGTATGTATATAGATATTTATATGTGTGTGTGTGTGTGCCGGATTGAGGACAAATGAGGTCTTGTGCTAGTGAAGTGATGAGACCTGGCCCTGAAAGAGGTAGGCCTGCTTGGCCTCCACAGGTAGATGGGCCCGCCTCTGGCCTACGGGGCCCTGTGCTTAAGCACACCTAAGCACAATGGTAAATCCGGCATTGGGCCTGGTACCTATTTTTAAAAGAAAAATAAAGCCTAGTACTTTTTTTTTAGGGGAAAATTAAGGCCTAGTACTTTTTTTAGGCCTGTTTTATAAGAGGAAACAAGGTACTCACGTATAATAATTTAGAAGCTACTAATTTAAATCCTTTTCGTTCAAATTTTTTAAGAATTTGTCCACAGAGTCCTCGTTGGATTCCGTCGGGTTTAATAACAACAAAACTCCTTTCTTCTGGCACCTTTTCTTCAGGTGGGGTTTCAGTGGAAGGTCTAGAGCCCCATAATGAATAAGCATTGGAGAATAAAAGTAGCAATGTTGATATCATGTTGAGTGTATAGGTAGACTTGATCTGTTTCTTAGTCCGGTTACCATACACAGATATAACTGTGTATATATGTGCGTGTATATATGTATGTGTGTGTGTATATATACGTGCGTATATATATGTATGTGTGTGTGCGTTTATATATAAATGTGTGTATATATGTGCGTATATATATATATATATATATGTATGTGTGTTTATATGAGTATATATCTTTATATATACGCGAGTGTATATATGTGTATGTGTGTGTGTTTTTATATATTTGTATATATAAATATGTGCATATATATATATGTGTATATATATTATCCAATCACTTTTAAATCACTGTTAATTTTGTAATCCAACACGTGTGTGTATATATAAACATGTATATATATAAATATGTGTATATATATTTATTTATATATATATTTGCAGGATAATTTTTGAACGACAGTTCATTTTGGAACCCAATACGTGCTCGTTGTCGCTTGTATATATATATATATATATATATATATACTACACAGGTCGCCGCTGCTGTGGAGAGGGGTTTAGCTGATGTTTCTAGCAGCTCTTAATAACCATGTAGACTCCACGTCGCAGTTAAATTGACTTGCTGCCGGGTGAGTTAATACCTTAATTAGTTTTTTACGGGAGGTAAAAACTATTAGAATTAAGACAGATATGAAGAAAATACCGCTCCAACCGTGACCACCATCTCTTATATTTATTTAAATATTTCTTCTTTTAGACAATGTATCTCGGACTACATTGTTCAATGTGACCTTACATTCAGTTTTTTTTAAATCTGTGCACAGTTTGTGTAGTTTTTAGGGGTAATTTGATTGCTATTTTTAGCTAAGTCTACCGGCGAGTTAATATAGAGAACCCTTCTGTTAATACCGTGTACTTGGTTGTTGGATTATGAGGAGAGAGCGAGAACCTGGAAGACTTTCACGGAAGATCTTAAAACTTCGTCCGTCAAGAAACAGAAAGAAAACTGAATAAACAAAGGGAGGTAAATCTGGGAAACTAAAAGAATCTTCTTTGCCTTTTTCTTCTTCATCTTCTTTGACTTCTTCTTCACCCACCTATTCCTGAGAGAGGGGAAGGGCAGAGTATCTAAAAAACCTCGCAATTCAAGCCACTTTTTCCCACATAAAACAAAAGTAACATTCGAACTCCAGTCAGATGTGAGAAAAACCACAAAACCTCCATTTCAACTCTACTTTTGAAAAGCAGAAGAACTCTGAAACCAGTAAAGGAACCAAATAAATATTCTTAAAAAGACTCCAGTTGCATTTTCGATTTCTTTTCTTTATACATATATATATATTATACTCCAAAAACTGTTGAGTGCTTCTAATCTGTTTTAAATTAACTTTGTTGAATAATCAACAAAACAAATAACTCATTGTTTATATATATATATATACATATATATATATATATACTTGGGGAGGGTCATATTTGTGTAATAATATTGCCAGAATTAATAACAGAACACACTCACTGTTTGGTTGGTTTTCGCTTCTGTGTCCTTTATATCAGGTAATTTAATTTATTCAGTCCTCAATGTTGCCATTGACTGACCAACGGTCAAAAATACAGATAACATATAGACACAAATACATATATATATAGTCTAACAAAGTTCTTTCGTTGCACATCTGCAACATCGTCAGTGGTGCTATTATGTTTCCTCCCGTTGTATTGTATGTCTACGCCATCTTTATTTAGTCTGTTTATTTTTGTCTTCTCTGTTTGCATGTGTGTTCGTGTTTGGGTGACAGTGTATTGGTTATTGTATTCTATCTTAGTTTACAAGTGTGTGTTTATGTGTTTGTTGTTATTGTGCTTGTGTATGTATTTATTTATTTATACTTCTCTTAGGTCAGTGTTGTTTGTTTGGGTGTTGTTGTTATTCCATACATACATATACACAATATATATATATATATATATGTGTGTGTATGTGTGTATATATATATATATCATCATCATCATTTTACGTCCGCTTTTCCCTGCTTGCAAAGGTGGGACGGGTTTATTCAGTACAGCATCACTCCACTCGTCACGGTCCTTCGTCATCTCCACCGTGAGCTTCAGCGATCTGAGGTCTGTTCTCACCAACTCCACCCATGTTTTTCGTGGTCTACCTCTACCACGTCTTCCTTCAACTGGCATTTCCAGGCACTTCTTCACCCATCGGTCATCCTCTATGCGCATCACATGTCCATACCACCTCAGTCTCCTCTCCCGTACACTACATTCTATCCCT
>OZ024765.1:9093444-9125944 GCA_964016885.1 Eledone cirrhosa | reverse complement strand
TCTGCTGCCTCCAGTTACTCTACCAAACACGTCCCTATAATATCTGTCTGTATGTCTTGCTGTCTGCTGCCTCCGGTTAGTCTACCAAACGCGCCCCTATAATATCTGTCTGTATGTCTGACTGTCTGCTGCCTCCAGTTATTCTGCCACCCTTGTTCAAGACAAATCTCACACTCATTCCCCAAACAGTTTTAAGCTCCTTACGTTTTAAGCCACAGTGTTGCTTACTTACGTACCACCAGACCCTTACTTCTTTGCCAGCCGTGGTTGTGGCAATACTAAGCTTAGCTAAGGCAGTTATATATTTCACAATAACTTATCCCGTGCAATGCCAGGTACCACTGCTAGTTAATAATATATCATTAATTATAATAATAATTTTCTTTTCTGGTAGGGGGTGACAAGACTTTCGGACCACCCTGTATACATACATATATATATATATGTGACTGTATATATATATATATATATATATATATATATATATCCAGGGGGTGTAACTTGGAGTTACTGCAGGTTCACCCGGGAGAGCACTCGATGTTTAGGTTCACTTCTGTGATGAGGTGTAGAGCGATACAGAATGTAATCATCATCATCATCATCATCACCGCTTTACGTCCGTTCTTCCACGCTAGCATGGGTTAGACGGGTTGTCCTGTTGTGTGCAGTGTCTGGTCGGCTGACCATGCCTTGCTCATACAGGAACTGATCTGGCTTGATTTTTACAGCTGGATGCCCTTCCTAACACCAACCTCATTTACAGTGAGTGCTGGGTGCTTTTTTGCCGTGGCACCTACACGTCCACTTTACAGTGTGGGCTGGGTGCTTTTTTGCCGTGGCACCTCCACGACCACCTTGCGGTGGGGGGTGTGGGGGCATTATATATATATATATATATATATATATATATATATATATATATATATATATATATATATATATATATATACATGTGACTGTGTATAGATATATTTATTAGAATGATGTTGAATTGTGTATACATTTTTTGGGATACCCTACATATATATATATATATATATATATATATAAAAATACATATGTATGCATGTGTATTTATATATATATATATGTATGTATATATATATACACACACACATGTATACATATACATATATATACATATACACACACACAACTATATATGTACATATATATATATATAAACATTCATACATATGTCTATATATATATATATATATATATATATATATTTATATACACACACACACACATATGTATACATACACATACACAATTATATATGTACACACACACACATATGTATACATACACATACACAATTATATATGTACACACACACACACATATATATATATATGTATTTGTACACACGCACATAAATATATATATATATATACCCTTGCAAGTAGGGAAAAGCGGACGTAAAATGATGATGATGATGATGATGATGATACATACACACATAAAAATGTTAATTATATCTTCTTCATTTATGGAAATCATCGTGGTTCTTCTCCACTATGGCATTGTAACACTGCATTTGGTCCCGGTTTCGTCTCTTGAAGAATCCACACTGTTAAAGAAAGAAATTGAAACATTTTAACCCTCTTGTACCGTATTTCTAATTAAATACAACAGAGAACGCAGAGATATTTAGTAACGTAACTAACTAACTTTCTCATTAACTTGGTGTTTGAAATATAACTTAACTTACACGTTTTATAACTAACTTTCTCATCATTAAGTTGGTGCTTCGAACATAACTTAATAAACGTCTTGCATAAAATTATGACGGAAGGTTTTTAGATAAATATATTCACTTTAATCCTTTTTGCTACCATATTTCTAATGAAAGACACTGCCTATGTCATTAACCCTTTCATTACCATATTTCTACTGAAAGACACTGTCTATGTCATTAACCCTTTCATTACCATATTTCTACTGAAAGACACTGTCTATGTCATTAACCCTTTCATTACCATATTTCTACTGAAAGACACTGTCTATGTCATTAACCCTTTCATTACCATATTTCTAATTAAAGACACTGTATATATCATTAACCCTTTCATTACCATATTTCTAATGAAAGACACTGTATATATCATTAATCCTTTCATTACCATATTTCTAATGTAAGACACTGTCTATGTCATTAACCCTTTCATTACCATATTTCTAATGAAAGACACTGTCTATGTCATTAACCCTTTCATTACCATATTTCTAATGAAAGACACTGTCTATGTCTTTAACCCTTTCATTACCATATTTCTAATGAAAGACACTGTCTATGTCTTTCACCCTTTCATTACCATATTTCTAATGAAAGACACTGTCTATGTCTTTAACCCTTTCATTACCATATTTCTAATGAAAGACACTGTCTATGTCTTTAACCCTTTCATTACAATATTTCTAATGTAAGACACTGTCTATGTCATTAACCCTTTCATTACCATATTTCTAATGTAAGACACTGTCTATGTCATTAACCCTTTCATTACCATATTTCTAATGAAAGAACTGTCTATGTCATTAACCCTTTCATTACCATATTTCTAATGCAAGACACTGTATATATCATTAACCCTTTCATTACCATATTTCTAATGAAAGACGCTGTCTATGTCTTTAACCCTTTCATTACCATATTTCTAATGAAAGACACTGTCTATGTCTTTAACCCTTTCATTACCATATTTCTAATGAAAGACACTGTCTATGTCTTTAACCCTTTCATTACCATATTTCTAATGAAAGACACTGTCTATGTCTTTAACCCTTTCATTACAATATTTCTAATGTAAGACACTGCCTATATCATTAACCCTTCCATTACCATATTTCTAATGAAAGACACTGTCTATGTCTTTAACCCTTTCATTACCATATTTCTAATGAAAGACACTGTCTATGTCATTAACCCTTTCATTACCATATTTCTAATGAAAGACACTGTCTATGTCTTTAACCCTTTCATTACAATATTTCTAATGTAAGACACTGCCTATATCATTAACCCTTCCATTACCATATTTCTAATGAAAGACACTGTCTATGTCTTTAACCCTTCCATTACCATATTTCTAATGAAAGACACTGTCTATGTCATTAACCCTTTCATTACCATATTTCTAATGAAAGACACTGTCTATGTCTTTAACCCTTTTATTACCATATTTCTAATGAAAGACACTGCCTGTGTCTTTAACCCTTTTATTACCATATTTCTAATGAAAGACACTGTCTATGTCTTTAACCCTTTTATTACCATATTTCTAATGAAAGACACTGCCTGTGTCTTTAACCCTTTTATTACCATATTTCTAATGAAAGACACTGCCTATGTCTTTAACCCTTTCATTACCATATTTCTAATGAAAGACACTGTCTATGTCTTTAACCCTTTCATTACCATATTTCTAATGAAAGACACTGTCTATGTCATTAACCCTTTCATTACCATATTTCTAATGAAAGACACTGTCTATGTCTTTAACCCTTTTATTACCATATTTCTAATGAAAGACACTGCCTGTGTCTTTAACCCTTTTATTACCATATTTCTAATGAAAGACACTGTCTATGTCTTTAACCCTTTTATTACCATATTTCTAATGAAAGACACTGCCTGTGTCTTTAACCCTTCCATTACCATATTTCTAATGAAAGACACTGTCTATGTCTTTAACCCTTCCATTACCATATTTCTAATGAAAGACACTGTCTATGTCATTAACCCTTTCATTACCATATTTCTAATGAAAGACACTGTCTATGTCTTTAACCCTTTTATTACCATATTTCTAATGAAAGACACTGCCTGTGTCTTTAACCCTTTTATTACCATATTTCTAATGAAAGACACTGTCTATGTCTTTAACCCTTTTATTACCATATTTCTAATGAAAGACACTGCCTGTGTCTTTAACCCTTTTATTACCATATTTCTAATGAAAGACACTGCCTATGTCTTTAACCCTTTCATTACCATATTTCTAATGAAAGACACTGTCTATGTCTTTAACCCTTTCATTACCATATTTCTAATGAAAGACACTGTCTATGTCATTAACCCTTTCATTACCATATTTCTAATGAAAGACACTGTCTATGTCTTTAACCCTTTTATTACCATATTTCTAATGAAAGACACTGCCTGTGTCTTTAACCCTTTTATTACCATATTTCTAATGAAAGACACTGCCTATATCTTTAACCCTTTCATTACCATATTTCTAATGAAAGACACAGTCTATATCATTAACCCTTCCATCACCATATTTCTAATGAAAGACACTGTCTATGTCTTTCACCCTTTCATTACCATATTTCTAATGAAAGACACTGTCTATGTCTTTAACTCTTTCATTACCATATTTCTAATGAAAGACACAGTCTATGTCTTTAACCCTTTCATTACCATATTTCTAATGAAAGACACTGTCTATATCTTTAACCCTTTCATTACCATATTTCTAATGAAAGACACTGTCTATGTCATTAACCCTTTCATTACCATATTTCTAATGAAAGACACTGTCTATGTCATTAACCCTTCCATTACCATATTTCTAATGAAAGACACAGTCTATGTCTTTAACCCTTCCATTACCATATTTCTAATGAAAGACACTGTCTATGTCTTTAACTCTTTCATTACCATATTTCTAATGAAAGACACAGTCTATGTCTTTAACCCTTTCATTACCATATTTCTAATGAAAGACACTGTCTATATCTTTAACCCTTTCATTACCATATTTCTAATGAAAGACACTGTCTATGTCTTTCACCCTTTCATTACCATATTTCTAATGAAAGACACTGTCTATGTCATTAACCCTTTCATTACCATATTTCTAATGAAAGACACTGTCTATGTCTTTAACTCTTTCATTACCATATTTCTAATGAAAGACACAGTCTATGTCTTTAACCCTTTCATTACCATATTTCTAATGAAAGACACTGTCTATATCTTTAACCCTTTCATTACCATATTTCTAATGAAAGACACTGTCTATGTCATTAACCCTTTCATTACCATATTTCTAATGAAAGACACTGTCTATGTCATTAACCCTTCCATTACCATATTTCTAATGAAAGACACAGTCTATGTCTTTAACCCTTCCATTACCATATTTCTAATGAAAGACACTGTCTATGTCTTTAACTCTTTCATTACCATATTTCTAATGAAAGACACAGTCTATGTCTTTAACCCTTTCATTACCATATTTCTAATGAAAGACACTGTCTATATCTTTAACCCTTTCATTACCATATTTCTAATGAAAGACACTGTCTATGTCTTTCACCCTTTCATTACCATATTTCTAATGAAAGACACTGTCTATGTCATTAACCCTTTCATTACCATATTTCTAATGAAAGACACTGTCTATGTCTTTAACTCTTTCATTACCATATTTCTAATGAAAGACACAGTCTATGTCTTTAACCCTTTCATTACCATATTTCTAATGAAAGACACTGTCTATATCTTTAACCCTTTCATTACCATATTTCTAATGAAAGACACTGTCTATGTCATTAACCCTTTCATTACCATATTTCTAATGAAAGACACTGTCTATGTCATTAACCCTTCCATTACCATATTTCTAATGAAAGACACAGTCTATGTCTTTAACCCTTCCATTACCATATTTCTAATGAAAGACACTGTCTATGTCTTTAACTCTTTCATTACCATATTTCTAATGAAAGACACAGTCTATGTCTTTAACCCTTTCATTACCATATTTCTAATGAAAGACACTGTCTATATCTTTAACCCTTTCATTACCATATTTCTAATGAAAGACACTGTCTATGTCTTTCACCCTTTCATTACCATATTTCTAATGAAAGACACTGTCTATGTCATTAACCCTTTCATTACCATATTTCTAATGAAAGACACTGTCTATGTCTTTAACTCTTTCATTACCATATTTCTAATGAAAGACACAGTCTATGTCTTTAACCCTTTCATTACCATATTTCTAATGAAAGACACTGTCTATATCTTTAACCCTTTCATTACCATATTTCTAATGAAAGACACTGTCTATGTCATTAACCCTTTCATTACCATATTTCTAATGAAAGACACTGTCTATGTCATTAACCCTTCCATTACCATATTTCTAATGAAAGACACAGTCTATGTCTTTAACCCTTCCATTACCATATTTCTAATGAAAGACACTGTCTATGTCTTTAACTCTTTCATTACCATATTTCTAATGAAAGACACAGTCTATGTCTTTAACCCTTTCATTACCATATTTCTAATGAAAGACACTGTCTATATCTTTAACCCTTTCATTACCATATTTCTAATGAAAGACACTGTCTATGTCTTTCACCCTTTCATTACCATATTTCTAATGAAAGACACTGTCTATGTCATTAACCCTTTCATTACCATATTTCTAATGAAAGACACTGTCTATGTCTTTAACTCTTTCATTACCATATTTCTAATGAAAGACACAGTCTATGTCTTTAACCCTTTCATTACCATATTTCTAATGAAAGACACTGTCTATATCTTTAACCCTTTCATTACCATATTTCTAATGAAAGACACTGTCTATGTCTTTCACCCTTTCATTACCATATTTCTAATGAAAGACACTGTCTATGTCATTAACCCTTCCATTACCATATTTCTAATGAAAGACACAGTCTATGTCTTTAACCCTTCCATTACCATATTTCTAATGAAAGACACTGTCTATGTCTTTCACCCTTTCATTACCATATTTCTAATGAAAGACACTGTCTATGTCATTAACCCTTTCATTACCATATTTCTAATGAAAGACACTGTCTATGTCTTTAACCCTTTCATTACCATATTTCTAATGAAAGACACTGTCTATGTCATTAACCCTTTCATTACCATATTTCTAATGAAAGACACTGTCTATGTCATTAACCCTTTCATTACCATATTTCTAATGAAAGACACTGTCTATGTCATTAACCCTTTCATTACCATATTTCTAATGAAAGACACTGTCTATGTCATTAACCCTTTCATTACCATATTTCTAATGAAAGACACTGTCTATGTCATTAACCCTTTCATTACCATATTTCTAATGAAAGACACTGTCTATGTCTTTAACCCTTTCATTACCATATTTCTAATGAAAGACACTGTCTATGTCATTAACCCTTTCATTACCATATTTCTAATGAAAGACACTGTCTATGTCATTAACCCTTTCATTACCATATTTCTAATGAAAGACACTGTCTATGTCATTAACCCTTTCATTACCATATTTCTAATGAAAGACACTGTCTATGTCATTAACCCTTTCATTACCATATTTCTAATGAAAGACACTGTCTATGTCATTAACCCTTCCATTACCATATTTCTAATGAAAGACACAGTCTATGTCTTTCACCCTTTCATTACCATATTTCTAATGAAAGACACTGTCTATGTCTTTCACCCTTTCATTACCATATTTCTAATGAAAGACACTGTCTATGTCTTTAACCCTTTCATTACCATATTTCTAATGAAAGACACTGTCTATGTCATTAACCCTTTCATTACCATATTTCTAATGAAAGACACTGTCTATGTCATTAACCCTTTCATTACCATATTTCTAATGAAAGACACTGTCTATGTCATTAACCCTTTCATTACCATATTTCTAATGAAAGACACTGTCTATGTCATTAACCCTTTCATTACCATATTTCTAATGAAAGACACTGTCTATGTCATTAACCCTTTCATTACCATATTTCTAATGAAAGACACTGTCTATGTCATTAACCCTTTCATTACCATATTTCTAATGAAAGACACTGTCTATGTCATTAACCCTTTCATTACCATATTTCTAATGAAAGACACTGTCTATGTCATTAACCCTTTCATTACCATATTTCTAATGAAAGACACTGTCTATGTCATTAACCCTTTCATTACCATATTTCTAATGAAAGACACTGTCTATGTCATTAACCCTTTCATTACCATATTTCTAATGAAAGACACTGTCTATGTCATTAACCCTTCCATTACCATATTTCTAATGAAAGACACAGTCTATGTCTTTCACCCTTTCATTACCATATTTCTAATGAAAGACACTGTCTATGTCTTTCACCCTTTCATTACCATATTTCTAATGAAAGACACTGTCTATGTCTTTAACCCTTTCATTACCATATTTCTAATGAAAGACACTGTCTATGTCATTAACCCTTTCATTACCATATTTCTAATGAAAGACACTGTCTATGTCATTAACCCTTTCATTACCATATTTCTAATGAAAGACACTGTCTATGTCATTAACCCTTTCATTACCATATTTCTAATGAAAGACACTGTCTATGTCATTAACCCTTTCATTACCATATTTCTAATGAAAGACACTGTCTATGTCATTAACCCTTTCATTACCATATTTCTAATGAAAGACACTGTCTATGTCTTTCACCCTTTCATTACCATATTTCTAATGAAAGACACTGTCTATGTCATTAACACTTTCATTACCATATTTCTAATGAAAGACACTGTCTATGTCATTAACCCTTTCATTACCATATTTCTAATGAAAGACACTGTCTATGTCATTAACCCTTTCATTACCATATTTCTAATGAAAGACACTGTCTATGTCATTAACCCTTTCATTACCATATTTCTAATGAAAGACACTGTCTATGTCTTTCACCCTTTCATTACCATATTTCTAATGAAAGACACTGTCTATGTCTTTAACCCTTTCATTACCATATTTCTAATGAAAGACACTGTCTATGTCATTAACCCTTTCATTACCATATTTCTAATGAAAGACACTGTCTATGTCATTAACCCTTTCATTACCATATTTCTAATGAAAGACACTGTCTATGTCATTAACCCTTTCATTACCATATTTCTAATGAAAGACACTGTCTATGTCATTAACCCTTTCATTACCATATTTCTAATGAAAGACACTGTCTATGTCATTAACCCTTTCATTACCCATATTTCTAATGAAAGACACTGTCTATGTCTTTCACCCTTTCATTACCATATTTCTAATGAAAGACACTGTCTATGTCATTAACCCTTTCATTACCATATTTCTAATGAAAGACACTGTCTATGTCATTAACCCTTTCATTACCATATTTCTAATGAAAGACACTGTCTATGTCTTTCACCCTTTCATTACCATATTTCTAATGAAAGACACTGTCTATGTCATTAACCCTTCCATTACCATATTTCTAATGAAAGACACAGTCTATGTCTTTAACCCTTCCATTACCATATTTCTAATGAAAGACACTGTCTATGTCTTTCACCCTTTCATTACCATATTTCTAATGAAAGACACTGTCTATGTCATTAACCCTTTCATTACCATATTTCTAATGAAAGACACTGTCTATGTCTTTAACCCTTTCATTACCATATTTCTAATGAAAGACACTGTCTATGTCATTAACCCTTTCATTACCATATTTCTAATGAAAGACACTGTCTATGTCATTAACCCTTTCATTACCATATTTCTAATGAAAGACACTGTCTATGTCATTAACCCTTTCATTACCATATTTCTAATGAAAGACACTGTCTATGTCATTAACCCTTTCATTACCATATTTCTAATGAAAGACACTGTCTATGTCATTAACCCTTTCATTACCATATTTCTAATGAAAGACACTGTCTATGTCTTTAACCCTTTCATTACCATATTTCTAATGAAAGACACTGTCTATGTCATTAACCCTTTCATTACCATATTTCTAATGAAAGACACTGTCTATGTCATTAACCCTTTCATTACCATATTTCTAATGAAAGACACTGTCTATGTCATTAACCCTTTCATTACCATATTTCTAATGAAAGACACTGTCTATGTCATTAACCCTTTCATTACCATATTTCTAATGAAAGACACTGTCTATGTCATTAACCCTTCCATTACCATATTTCTAATGAAAGACACAGTCTATGTCTTTCACCCTTTCATTACCATATTTCTAATGAAAGACACTGTCTATGTCTTTCACCCTTTCATTACCATATTTCTAATGAAAGACACTGTCTATGTCTTTAACCCTTTCATTACCATATTTCTAATGAAAGACACTGTCTATGTCATTAACCCTTTCATTACCATATTTCTAATGAAAGACACTGTCTATGTCATTAACCCTTTCATTACCATATTTCTAATGAAAGACACTGTCTATGTCATTAACCCTTTCATTACCATATTTCTAATGAAAGACACTGTCTATGTCATTAACCCTTTCATTACCATATTTCTAATGAAAGACACTGTCTATGTCATTAACCCTTTCATTACCATATTTCTAATGAAAGACACTGTCTATGTCATTAACCCTTTCATTACCATATTTCTAATGAAAGACACTGTCTATGTCATTAACCCTTTCATTACCATATTTCTAATGAAAGACACTGTCTATGTCATTAACCCTTTCATTACCATATTTCTAATGAAAGACACTGTCTATGTCATTAACCCTTTCATTACCATATTTCTAATGAAAGACACTGTCTATGTCATTAACCCTTTCATTACCATATTTCTAATGAAAGACACTGTCTATGTCATTAACCCTTCCATTACCATATTTCTAATGAAAGACACAGTCTATGTCTTTCACCCTTTCATTACCATATTTCTAATGAAAGACACTGTCTATGTCTTTCACCCTTTCATTACCATATTTCTAATGAAAGACACTGTCTATGTCTTTAACCCTTTCATTACCATATTTCTAATGAAAGACACTGTCTATGTCATTAACCCTTTCATTACCATATTTCTAATGAAAGACACTGTCTATGTCATTAACCCTTTCATTACCATATTTCTAATGAAAGACACTGTCTATGTCATTAACCCTTTCATTACCATATTTCTAATGAAAGACACTGTCTATGTCATTAACCCTTTCATTACCATATTTCTAATGAAAGACACTGTCTATGTCATTAACCCTTTCATTACCATATTTCTAATGAAAGACACTGTCTATGTCTTTCACCCTTTCATTACCATATTTCTAATGAAAGACACTGTCTATGTCATTAACCCTTTCATTACCATATTTCTAATGAAAGACACTGTCTATGTCATTAACCCTTTCATTACCATATTTCTAATGAAAGACACTGTCTATGTCATTAACCCTTTCATTACCATATTTCTAATGAAAGACACTGTCTATGTCATTAACCCTTTCATTACCATATTTCTAATGAAAGACACTGTCTATGTCTTTCACCCTTTCATTACCATATTTCTAATGAAAGACACTGTCTATGTCTTTAACCCTTTCATTACCATATTTCTAATGAAAGACACTGTCTATGTCATTAACCCTTTCATTACCATATTTCTAATGAAAGACACTGTCTATGTCATTAACCCTTTCATTACCATATTTCTAATGAAAGACACTGTCTATGTCATTAACCCTTTCATTACCATATTTCTAATGAAAGACACTGTCTATGTCATTAACCCTTTCATTACCATATTTCTAATGAAAGACACTGTCTATGTCATTAACCCTTTCATTACCATATTTCTAATGAAAGACACTGTCTATGTCTTTCACCCTTTCATTACCATATTTCTAATGAAAGACACTGTCTATATCATTAACCCTTTCATTACCATATTTCTAATGAAAGACACTGTCTATGTCATTAACCCTTTCATTACCATATTTCTAATGAAAGACACTGTCTATGTCTTTCACCCTTTCATTACCATATTTCTAATGAAAGACACTGTCTATGTCTTTAACCCTTTCATTACCATATTTCTAATGAAAGACACTGTCTATGTCATTAACCCTTTCATTACCATATTTCTAATGAAAGACACTGTCTATGTCATTAACCCTTTCATTACCATATTTCTAATGAAAGACACTGTCTATGTCATTAACCCTTTCATTACCATATTTCTAATGAAAGACACTGTCTATGTCATTAACCCTTTCATTACCATATTTCTAATGAAAGACACTGTCTATGTCATTAACCCTTTCATTACCATATTTCTAATGAAAGACACTGTCTATGTCTTTCACCCTTTCATTACCATATTTCTAATGAAAGACACTGTCTATGTCTTTAACCCTTTCATTACCATATTTCTAATGAAAGACACTGTCTATGTCATTAACCCTTTCATTACCATATTTCTAATGAAAGACACTGTCTATGTCATTAACCCTTTCATTACCATATTTCTAATGAAAGACACTGCCTATGTCATAAGTCAACCCCAGTACATTACAGGTACTTTATTTTATGAACCCCGTAAAGATAAAACGCAAAGTAAACCTTTGTGCGATTAATAATAAAAATAACCAAAACAATGTCTGTACCTTCCATAAGAGGAATCCGAGGAGGCAGAGGAAAAGGAGTCCGACAAGAACGGCAATGAAGATAATCCACCAGGATACAGGTGGGGGTGGGGAGACATCAATATCTGGGATAGCAACTGTTACCACCTGGAATAACAACAACATTATAGCCACTACATGTAACCATACAATAGTATATAGAGAGTAATGTAAATGTTATGTGAGATATTATGTGAGGTAAAGCCTCTACTGTGAAAATACAATAGTATATAGAGAGTAATGTAAATGTTATGTGATATATTATGTGAGGTAAAGCCTTTACTGTGACAATACAATAGTATATATAGAGTAATGTAAATGTTATGTGAGATATTATGTGAGGTAAAGCCTCTACTGTGAAAATACAATAGTATATAGAGAGTAATGTAAATGTTATGTGAGATATTATGTGAGGTAAAGCCTCTACTGTGAAAATACAATAGTATATAGAGAGTAATGTAAATGTTATGTGAGGTATTATGTGAGGTAAAGCCTTTACTGTGAAAATACAATAGTATATATAGAGTAATGTAAATGTTATGTGAGATATTATGTGAGGTAAAGCCTTTACTGTGACAATACAATAGTATATATATAGAGTAATGTAAATGTTATGTGAGATATTATGTGAGGTAAAGCCTTTACTGTGAAAATACAATAGTATATATAGAGTAATGTAAATGTTATGTGAGATATTATGTGAGGTAAAGCCTTTACTGTGAAAATACAATAGTATATATAGAGTAATGTAAATGTTATGTGAGATATTATGTGAGGTAAAGCCTTTACTGTGAAAATACAATAGTATATATAGAGTAATGTAAATGTTATGTGAGATATTATGTGAGGTAAAGCCTTTACTGTGAAAATACAATAGTATATATAGAGTAATGTAAATGTTATGTGAGATATTATGTGAGGTAAAGCCTCTACTGTGGAAATACAATAGTATATATAGAGTAATGTAAATGTTATGTGAGATATTATGTGAGGTAAAGCCTTTACTGTGAAAATACAATAGTATATATAGAGTAATGTGAATGTTATGTGAGGTATTATGTGAGGTAAAGCCTTTACTGTGAAAATACAATAGTATATATAGAGTAATGTAAATGTTATGTGAGATATTATGTGGGGTAAAGCCTTTACTGTGGAAATACAATAGTATATATAGAGTAATGTAAATGTTATGTGAGATATTATGTGAGGTAAAGCCTTTACTGTGAAAATACAATAGTATATATAGAGTAATGTAAATGTTATGTGAGATATTATGTGAGGTAAAGCCTTTACTGTGAAAATACAATAGTATATATAGAGTAATGTAAATGTTATGTGAGATATTATGTGAGGTAAAGCCTTTACTGTGAAAATACAATAGTATATATAGAGTAATGTAAATGTTATGTGAGATATTATGTGAGGTAAAGCCTTTACTGTGAAAATACAATAGTATATATAGAGTAATGTAAATGTTATGTGAGATATTATGTGGGGTAAAGCCTTTACTGTGGAAATACAATAGTATATATAGAGTAATGTAAATGTTATGTGAGATATTATGTGAGGTAAAGCCTTTACTGTGAAAATACAATAGTATATATAGAGTAATGTGAATGTTATGTGAGGTATTATGTGAGGTAAAGCCTTTACTGTGAAAATACAATAGTATATATAGAGTAATGTAAATGTTATGTGAGATATTATGTGAGGTAAAGCCTTTACTGTGGAAATACAATAGTATATATAGAGTAATGTAAATGTTATGTGAGATATTATGTGAGGTAAAGCCTTTACTGTGAAAATACAATAGTATATATAGAGTAATGTAAATGTTATGTGAGATATTATGTGAGGTAAAGCCTTTACTGTGAAAATACAATAGTATATATAGAGTAATGTAAATGTTATGTGAGATATTATGTGAGGTAAAGCCTTTACTGTGAAAATACAATAGTATATATAGAGTAATGTAAATGTTATGTGAGATATTATGTGAGGTAAAGCCTTTACTGTGAAAATACAATAGTATATATAGAGTAATGTAAATGTTATGTGAGATATTATGTGGGGTAAAGCCTTTACTGTGGAAATACAATAGTATATATAGAGTAATGTAAATGTTATGTGAGATATTATGTGAGGTAAAGCCTTTACTGTGAAAATACAATAGTATATATAGAGTAGTGTAAATGTTATGCGAGATATTATGTGAGGTAAAGACTTTACTGTGACAATACAATAGTATATATAGAGTAATGTAAATGTTATGTGAGATATTATGTGAGGTAAAGCCTTTACTGTGAAAATACAATAGTATATATAGAGTAATGTAAATGTTATGTGAGATATTATGTGAGATAAAGCCTTTACTGTGAAAATACAATAGTATATATAGAGTAATGTAAATGTTATGTGAGATATTATGTAAGGTAAAGCCTTTACTGTGAAAATACAATAGTATATATAGAGTAATGTAAATGTTAAAGGATTAGTGTTGACATAATATCTTTTGACAAAGGGCTTCCAAGGTGACATTATGCACACGAACCTACAGGGGGAGACTACTCTGTGGAGCCTGAAGTTACCCATGTTGTATTAAGATTAATAATTATGTCATCACTTACGTGGTATTCATCGTTTGTTATGTCTGTTTGTTTAATGTCAATATTTTCGGCTGTAATTTCAAAATAGGCGCTGGACATAATGTTCACTTCATCAGCATTTCGGAACTCCTGTAATATAAAGTTAAAGAATACAAAACAGGCTTTTAACCTTTTCATTACCATATTTCTAATGAAAGACACTGTCTATGTCTTTAACCCTTTCATTACCATATTTCTAATGAAAGACACTGTCTATGTCTTTAACCCTTTCATTACCATATTTCTAATGAAAGACACTGTCTATGTCTTTAACCCTTTCATTACCATATTTCTAATGAAAGACACTGTCTATGTCTTTAACCCTTTCATTACCATATTTCTAATGAAAGACACTATCTATGTCTTTAACCCTTTCATTACCATATTTCTAATGAAAGACACTGACTATGTCTTTAACCCTTTCATTACCATATTTCTAATGAAAGACACTGTCTATGTCTTTAACCCTTTCATTACCATATTTCTAATGAAAGACACTGTCTATGTCTTTAACCCTTTCATTACCATATTTCTAATGAAAGACACTGTCTATGTCATTAACCTTTTCATTACCATATTTCTAATGAAAGACACTGTCTATGTCTTTAACCCTTTCATTACCATATTTCTAATGAAAGACACTGTCCATGTCTTTAACCCTTTCATTACCATATTTCTAATGAAAGACACTATCTATGTCTTTAACCCTTTCATTACCATATTTCTAATGAAAGACACTGACTATGTCTTTAACCCTTTCATTACCATATTTCTAATGAAAGACACTGTCTATGTCTTTAACCCTTTCATTACCATATTTCTAATGAAAGACACTGTCTATGTCATTAACCCTTTCATTACCATATGTCTAATGAAAGACACTGTCTATGTCATTAACCCTTTCATTACCATATTTCTAATGTAAGACACTGTCTATGTCATTAACCCTTTCATTATCAGCACCCTTTTGGACCCTCTAAACACCCCCTGTGATTACCTCTGCCCCCGTCATCAATATCAATACTTTCCTGAACTGCAGACAGTCTAAGCCTTGCTTGTGTACCTCTCATTACACGGGATTCATCACATGCTACTTTCATCGCAGAAATATAAAGATCCCTAGCCTCAGGTATTTTATTTAATGTTAACATAGAAAGAGTAATGACTGAAAGAATACGATTGTGAATACAAACGGCCTAAATGGGGTTCCTCCGAAGGGTCTTTGGAGTAACGTTACTTGATAGAGTGTGTAGCTCAGAGATCAGAGAGTCACTCCAGGTAGAGCTGCTACTTCTCTGAATTGAGAGATCATAGCTCTGATACTGTGGACATTTGATTAGAATGTCTCAGGAAAGAATCACTGAATTGAGAGATCACAGCTCTGATACTACAGACATGTGGTTAGAATGTCTTAAGAAAGTATCACTGGATGAATTTGTAGCTTGGAGATCGGAGAGTCACTCCAGGTAGAGCTGCTACTTCTCCTAATTGAGAGATCACAGCTCTGATACTACAGACATGGGGTTAGAATGTCTCAGGAAAGAATATCTGAATTGAGAGATCACAGCTCCGAAACTATGGACATGTGGTTGGAATGTCTCAGTAAAGAATCTCTGAATTGAGTGGTCACAGCTCTGATACTACAGACATGTGGTTAGAATGTCTCAGGAAAGAATCACTGAATTGAGAGATCACAGCTCTGATACTACAGACATGTGGTTAGAATGTCTTAGGAAAGAATCACTGAATTGAGAGATCAGAGCTCTGATACTATGGACATGTGGTTAGAACGTCTCAGGAAAGAATCACTGAATTGAGAGATCACAGCTCCGATACTATGGACATGTGGTTAGAATGTCTCTGCAAAGAATCTCTGAATTGAGAGATCACAGCTCTGATACTATGGACATGTGGTTAGAACGTCTCAGGAAAGAATCACTGAATTGAGAGATCACAGCTCCGATACTATGGACATGTGGTTAGAATGTCTCTGCAAAGAATCTCTGAATTGAGAGATCACAGCTCTCATACTATGGACATGTGGTTAGAATGTCTCAGTAAATAATCTCTGAATTGAGAGATCACAGCTCTGATACTATGGACATGTGGTTAGAATATCTCAGGAAAGAATCACTGGACAGATTTTACAGGCAAAACCAACAGGCATGAGACCCAGGGGTAGGCATCGAGCAAGATGGTTGGATAACATCCATGATCTTGGCTGGTCACGCTTGCGGATCCACCCGGATCAGTTGCAGACAGTTGCTTGTGACAGGACCTGCTTGGAGGAGTGTTTGAGGACTCTGTCACTACGACCCTCTCAGGAATAAGTGGGCGAGGAAAAACAAGAAAAAAAACAAAGAGGAAGAAGTCCAAGAAGAAGAAAAAGAAAAAGAAGAGGGAAAAGAAGAAGGAAAAGAAGAAGAAAGAAAAGAAGGAAAAGAAGAAGAAGGAGAAGAATAAGAATAATAAGAAGGAGGAGAAGAAAAAGCAAGAAGAAGGCGAAGAAGGAGAAGAATAAGAATAATAAGAAGAAGGAGAAGAAAAAGGCAAGAAGAAGGCGAAGAAGGAAAAGAAGAAGGCGAAGAAGGAAAAGAAGAAGGCGAAGAAGAAGAAGAAGAAAAAGCAGAAGGCGAAAAAGAAGAGATAAAAGAAGAAAAAGAAAAAGGTGAACGACAACAACAACAACAACAACAACAACATAGTAAAAATGCAGTCCTTTTACTTACATCTAATAAGGTGGCTTCCCAGAGACGGGACCGGATGACAATTACAGCACTCTCACCTTCCTGGAGACTTCCGATTTCACAGACAATCTTGTGACATTTCGCTCCATCGTTACAGGACTGACAAACAGAAATCAACTCTTTTAATATATAAAGAAACATACACTATATATATAATTGTTTCTACTTTTGGCACAAGGCCAGCAAATACCTCAGTGCATTACTGGTACTTTATTTTATCGACCCCGTAAGGATGAAAGGCTAAGTTAACCTCGGCGGGATTTGAACTCAGAATGGCAAGGGCCGTAACTCTATACGTCAAAGAATGGCATCCGACCCTCTACTGATTCTGCCAATCCACAAATTTATTTTCTTCACAAAATCCAAAAAGAATTTTTCTTAAAAAAAATTATTTTATAAATTAAGTTGTTCCCAACAACTTAATTTATAAAATAATTTTTTTTAAGAAAAATTCTTTTGGGATTTTGTGAAGAAAATAAATTTGTTGAAAGCACAAGTGAAGCCATTTTTTCTTCCCCCCTGTCTTAATATACCTAACTGTACCAAGGATTACACACATTTTCCAATATATATATATATATATTGGTTAGTTTCAGAAGATCCCGTTAAGAGTGAAAGCAGCGATTCTTTGCTTAAACTTTAATCTGTTATTTTAATAAATATATATATATACATATATATATATATATATACACACACACACGACTGTGTATTTATATATTTCATGTCACAGAAGGTGTGATACTTACAAGAGTTTGACTCTTCTTCCTCTTCGAAGATCCGACTCTCAGTTCCTTCGCCATTGGAACTGATCGACGCTTCCGTTCATAGGAAACGGTTTTGTCAGCTGCAGCTTTTCCTCCGATCAACTGGAAATACAACAACAGCATGAACAATTATCCTTCTTTTTTTAACAGATTGAAACATATGTGGATATCTTTACTGTGAAAATACAATAGTATATATAGAGTAATGTAAATGTTATGTGAGATATTATGTGAGGTAAAGCCTTTACTGTGAAAATACAATAGTAAATATAGAGTAATGTAAATGTTATGTGAGATGTTATGTGAGGTAAAGTCTTTACTGTGACAATACAATAGTATATATAGAGTAATGTAAATGTTATGTGAGATATTATGTAAAGTAAAGCCTTTACTGTGAAAATACAATAGTAAATATAGAGTAATGTAAATGTTATGTGAGATATTATGTGAGGTAAAGCCTTTACTGTGAAAATACAATAGTATATATAGAGTAATGTAAATGTTATGTGAGATATTATGTGAGGTAAAGCCTTTACTGTGAAAATACAATAGTGTATATAGAGTAATGTAAATGTTATGTGAGATATTATGTGAGGTAAAGTCTTTACTGTGAAAATACAATAGTATATATAGAGTAATGTAAATGTTATGTGAGATATTATGTGAGGTAAAGCCTTTACTGTAAAAATACAATAGTAAATATAGAGTAATGTAAATGTTATGTGAGATATTATGTGAGGTAAAGCCTTTACTGTGACAATACAATAGTATATATAGAGTAATGTAAATGTTATGTGAGATATTATGTGAGGTAAAGCCTTTACTGTGAAAATACAATAGTGTATATAGAGTAATGTAAATGTTATGTGAGATATTATGTGAGGTAAAGTCTTTACTGTGAAAATACAATAGTAAATATAGAGTAATGTAAATGTTATGTGAGATATTATCTGAGGTAAAGCCTTTACTGTGAAAATACAATAGTATATATAGAGTAATGTAAATGTTATGTGAGATATTATGTGAGGTAAAGCCTTTACTGTGAAAATACAATAGTAAATATAGAGTAATGTAAATGTTATGTGAGATATTATGTGAGGTAAAGCCTTTACTGTGAAAATACAATAGTGTATATAGAGTAATGTAAATGTTATGTGAGATATTATGTGAGGTAAAGTCTTTACTGTGAAAATACAATAGTATATATAGAGTAATGTAAATGTTATGTGAGATATTATGTGAGGTAAAGCCTTTACTGTAAAAATACAATAGTAAATATAGTGTAATGTAAATGTTATGTGAGATATTATGTGAGGTAAAGCCTTTACTGTGAAAATACAATAGTAAATATAGAGTAATGTAAATGTTATGTGAGATATTATGTGAGGTAAAGCCTTTACTGTGAAAATACAATAGTAAATATAGTGTAATGTAAATGTTATGTGAGATATTATGTGAGGTAAAGCCTTTACTGTGAAAATACAATAGTATATATAGAGTAATGTAAATGTTATGTGAGATATTATGTGAGGTAAAGCCTTTACTGTGAAAATACAATAATATATATAGAGTATGTAAATGCTAAAGGGTTAAAAAAAAAAATCACATAAAGCATTCACATAAATTGAGATAAAAAGTTTAAGTTCAAACCATTTGGTGATAAAAGAATAGATATAAAGGAAAATGGAAAAGATGATGCTTTATTAAACTATGTAAATTAAAAAACAAAACTAAATATCAAATGAAATAAAATAAAAGGATACAGTGGTGTAAAGAATGACAAAACTTTCTATAAATATTTATTGACATAAAAGGTGGGTGTTGTAGTAAATATATATACAAGCGGTGGTGGGTGTTGTAGTGAATATATACATACAAGATGTGAACAGGGTGGCGTGGGTTGTAGTGAATATATATATATATATATATATATATTGTTATACTTTGGGAGGGTCATGTTGCCAATAAGAAACACACGCACCAGTTGCTTTCACTTCAATTTATTATATATTTATAAACTTATAAATTTACAAATCTACAAATTTATAAATTTCTGGTTGGTTGGTTGGTTCCACAACCAGATAGTTGTTTATATATAGTCATAGTCCTTTCGTCACACACTCTGTGACCTCTTCAGTGACTGGGGATTCCTTTCTTTGTTTCTGTGCCTTTCCTTTCTTCTGTCCTACGCCATTTTGTTATATATATATATATATATATACAGGGGTTGGACAAAATAATGGAAACACCTAGCATCATAGCATCATAATTTTGAAATATCTATAAAACTGTCAAAAGCTTTTTTATTTTTATGCTTTTTGATTTATTATTATTGTTGCTTAATATGTTTTGTTAAAATTGCTGCTTCTTTTCAGATATCATCAGAAAAAGGTAATTAAAATTCATTAAAATGACAGATCTATCGTCAGAGGTCAAATTGTTGGTGCTCGTATGGCAGGCGCTAGGGTAACGAAAACAGCCGAAATGTTTGGTGTATCAAGAAGTACTGTCTCGAAAGTAATGCCAGCCTTTGAGAAAGAGGGAAAAACCTCCTCGTCGAAACAAAAGTCCGGAAGAAAACCAAAACTTTCAGATAGGGACCGTCGGACTCTTACGCGAATTGTTAGAAAGGATCACAAAAGTACGGCTCCCAAAATTACTGCAGAGCTTAATGACCACCTCGAGAACAATAAAAATAAACAAGCTTTTGACGGTTTTATAGATATTTCAAAATTATGATGCTATGATGCTAGGGGTTTCCATTATTTTGTACAGCCCCTGTATATATATATATATATATATATATATATATATATATATATATATACATACATAGATACAAGAGGTGAACAGAGTAGCTGGGGTTGTAGTGAATATATATATATAATATATATATATATTACTTTCATAATTCTTCGGCTCTGTTTAATTACATCGAGCTATACCTTTTACTGTCATTTCTATAATACGAAGAGGGTGTTTAACTCCAACACGCTCCAGTATTTTAATCCTTATATATATATATATATATATATATATATATATATATATATATATATATATAGTAATAATAATATAAATGTGAAGACTAAAATCGAAAGAGGGCTCGATAATGATAAATATATATCAAATATATAAACCATAAAGCAAATATTTTCAGAAGATCCCGTTAAGGGTGAAAGCAGCGATTCTTTGCTTAAACTTTAATCTGTTATTTTAATATCTCTCTCTCTATATATATATATATATAGCAAAAGAATAAAGAATAACATGGTCGGCTGTACAATAGGGTTTATTTAAAGTATCAACAATTGTTTCATTAATCAGGTGAGTCTTAAGATCACTGATCATTAGAAGTCACGTCACTTGATTATAATTACAGTTGATACCTGACCAAATCATCAGAATTCTTACACACACACATATATATATATATAAATATACAATATATTAACAAATGGAAACTATATTTATAAAACCATATTTATTTCATTATACATATTTCAAAGACACCAAGTTAAATTATGGTGTGCTTTCATCAGATAAAATATAATATAGAGCAGTTTTATAAATAAATATTGACATACCCTTAAAGAATGCAACCATTACTGTTGGAAGCTCCCGGGGGCTTCCAACTGATCTATATTATATTTTATCTGATGAAAGCACACCATAATTTAACTTGGTGTCCTTGAAATATGTATAATGAAATAAATATGGTTTTATAAATATAGTTTCCATTTGTTAATATCGTATAGAGAGAGAGAGAGAGAGAGAGAGAGAGAGAGAGAGAGAGAGAGAGGTAGAGAGAGAGAGAGAGAGAGAGAGAGAGAGAGAGAGGTAGAGAGAGAGAGAGAGAGAGATTTCGTATTTCTAAAGAAACACGTTATGTCAAGTCCAGCAGTTGCAACTGTGGCAAGGACCGTCCTGACGAAGACCACTCAAGTCTGAAATGCATGGATGTTTGTCCCCCTTGCTTCTGCTAGACACCACCAGAGGGCGTTAGCCCCGGTGCTTACATAGCCACGGCTTCCTATTTCTATACATAACTGTATACAGCTATATCCTATTTCTATTCTATATATATATATATATATACGATATTAAACAAATGGAAACTATATTTATAAAACCATATTTATTTCGTTATATATATTTCTGGGATATCATATTAAAAATATGGTATGCATTCCTTAGACAAAATACAATACATAAGCTGTTTTATAAATAATTTTTGACATACCTTATAATAATGCAACTTCCATTTAAAAAGTTGATTTGCATTATTATAAGGTATGTCAAAAATTATTTATAAAACAGCTTATGTATTGTATTTTGTCTGAGGAATGCATACCATATTTTTAATATGATATCCCAGAAATATATATAACGAAATAAATATGGTTTTATAAATATAGTTTCCATTTGTTTAATATCGTAAACCTACTCCAGAAACTGTTGAGTGCTTTTATATCAGCTATAAAATATTTACTCGTTGTAACCCAACAATCTTAAATAAAACTTTTGCATATATATATATATATATATATATTTCGTTTCTGAATTTGTTTAGCAAGATTCTTTATCTGAAAACAAAATGGCGTAGGACAGAACAAAGGAGAGGCACAGAAACAAAGAAAGGAATCCCCAGTCACTGAAGAGGTCACAGAGTGTGTGACGAAAGAACTATGACTATATATAAACAACTATCTGGTTGTGGAACCAACCAACCAACCAGAAATTTATAAATATATAATAAATTGAAGTGAAAGCAACTGGTGCGTGTGTTTCTTATTGGCAACATGACCCTCCCGAAGTATAACAATATATATACAAAAAGTGGTGCTGGGGGACGTAGTGTATATATATGTATGTATATATATATATATATATATGTGTGTAAGAAATAAATGGTGTAGTGGGGAGGGAAGGTTTGAGACTCCCCCCTCCCAGCCAGAAATAAACAATAAACATATTTTACTGAATCACTGAAGCATAAATGTGAGAGATTTATGTGAAGGTGAGCGGAGTGTGTGAGTGGAGTGGAGTGGTGTGGTGTGAGTGGAGTGGAGTGGAGTAGAGTGTGTGAGTGGAGTGTGTGTGTGGAGTGGAGTGGTGTGGTGTGAGTGGAGTGGAGTGTGTGAGTGGAGTGGAGTGTGTGAGTGGAGTGGTGTGGTGTGAGTGGAGTGGTGTGAGTGGAGTGGAGTAGAGTGTGTGAGTGGAGTGGAGTGTGTATGTGAAGTGGAGTGGTGTGGTGTGAGTGGAGTGGAGTGTGTGAGTGAGTGGAGTGGAGTGTGTGAGTGGAGTGGAGTGTGTGAGTGGAGTGGTGTGAGTGGAGTGGAGTGTGTGAGTGGAGTGGTGTGAGTGGAGTGGAGTGTGTGAGTGGAGTGGTGAGAGTGTGAGTGGAGTGTGTGAGTGGAGTGGAGTGTGTGTGTGTGAGTGGAGTGTGTGTGTGTGAGTGGAGTGGAGTGTGTGAGTGTGAGTGGAGTGTGTGAGTGAGATTCAAGCAAATGATGAAAATATAAAAAAAAAAAAAATGAACAAAAGAAGAAAAACATAACAACATCGACGGTGACCTCGAATGTGTTTCAACTGCTTTAAACCAGTTTCAAATGGCTGAATAATGGAACATTGTAGAATATATATACAGTGTATATATATATATATATATATAAATTAATAAAATAATGGATAAACAAAGAAGCAGTTCCTTATATTAAAAAAATTCATCATTTTACGACCGTTTCTAGGATATATATGTGTTAGAGTTGGTATGCATATTCTATAGATCTATGTACAATATTTATACAAACTATCAGAGGGAATATACATACCTACACATATATATGCTGTCTTCAGAAATAATGATATTTGTTTATTGAAAAAAACAAAGATTCAATACAATAGGTCTGTTTGGGAACAGGTTTTGAATTGACCAATAGAGAGATAGTGAGGGTCAGGATAGTAATATCTGAAGACAGCATATATATGTGTAGGTATGTATATTCCCTCTGATAGTTTGTATAAATATTGTACATAGATCTATAGAATATGCATACCAACTCTAACACATATATATCCTAGAAACGGTCGTAAAATGATGAATTTTTTTAATATAAGGAACTGCTTCTTCGTTTATTCATTATTTTATTAATTTATCTTGACTCTGTTTTCCGTTTATTTTTCACCGAAAGTAGTTTTTGAATGCATCTTCTCTTTTCATGATATCCGGATTACATTGAGTTCTTCATACGGATTGGACACTACCGTAAACTTTTGGTAGATTTATCTATATATATATATATATATATATTCATTTCATTTTACGTCCGCTTTTTCCCTGCTTGCAAGGGTGGGATGGGAACTGATTCTGGCTTGATTTCTACAGCTGGATGCCCTTCCTAACACCAACCTCATTTACAGTGAGTGCTGGGTGCTTTTTTGCCGTGGCACCTCCACGACCACTTTACAGTGGAATGATAGGGACCCCAGTCCCTACCATCTCATTTCTACAGCTGAGTAAACTGGAGCAATGTGAAATAAAGTGTCTTGCTCAAGGACACAACACATCACTCGGTCTGAGAATTGAACTCACAACCTTTCGATTGCAAGACCAATGTTCTAACCACTAAGCCATGTGCCTCCATATATATATATATATATATATATATATATATATATATATACTGTATATATATCTTAGTCTTAGATTCTGCCGCGCCGTACTGCGCATCGAGCTGTAGGTACTCGCGAACGGTCAAGATCAGCAACAGGTTTTTCGAGACCATGCCAGGTGATGTCGGCTGCCATCAGGTCCATCCGGAACGTTCGTCACCAGGTGGTCTTTGGGCAACCCTGCCTCCGTTTACCGCCAGGCAAAGTCCAGTTCATCGATGTTTTCGAATCCCGTTCATTTGGCAGACGCATAATATATATACTGTATATATACTATATATATATATATATATATAGATATATATATATAGGAACCAGTAAGACCCCGATGGCTGAGCTCAAGCCGTTTCGACGGCTAATTCTGGACTAAAAAGTCCAGAATTAGCCGTCGAAACGGCTTGAGCTCAGCCGTCGGGGTCTTACTGGTTCCTATTACCCACTCTACTACCCTAAGTATTGAGTACTTTGGTGGGTCATGGTCCACCTGGTTCCTTACCACACTTCCTTCGTTTTATATATATATATATATATATATATATATATATATAAATGGAAAAAATGAAACAAAATTTCATTTCCCACTCTTAGTACGGCTGTTACTTAAGTAAATACATATATGTATACAGACGTACAGTAGTATGTATATATATATATACATACATGCACACATATATATATGTACATATGGATTCACCGAACATTTATTATAACGCTTGGTGTGTTTGTAAACAAACATCCCGTATTAAGCCGTAGTGTCTAGCAACCATCGTTGCTCGTTTGTTCAACACTGACACTGTACTAGTTTCTGACGCTGTACTAGTTTCAAGCTTATTAGCTATCGTCAGCAACGTATGCCGGTTGAACACTCTATGCTCTTACAGAGCAGAGTATGATATAATAGGAAATGAAAAATCAGTGATGCATCTGAACTCAGTTTATTGTGTGTTACAATTGTTTCCCCGGCAGACAGCTCGAGACGCGATCATTGTGTGGATCTGTCTGATTCTGGACCCGCAGGTTCGATGGACACGTCTAATGAGTGAGAGAATATGCTCCGAAATCATTAGATGTGTCCGTCGAACCTGCGGGTCCAGAATCAGACAGATCCACACAATGATTGCGTCTCGAGCTGTCTGCCGGGGAAACAATTGTAACACACAATAAATTGAGTTCAGATGCATCACTGATTTTTCGTTTTATATTCTATATATATATAATGGAGGCACATGGCTTAGTGGTTTGAGCATTGGCCTTGCAATCGAAAGGTTGTGAGTTCAATTCTCAGACTGGGTGATGTGTGGTTTCCTTGAGCAAGGCACTTTATTTCACATTGCTCCAGTTTACTCAGCTGTAGAAATGAGATGATAGGGACTGGGGTCCCTATCATTCCACTGTAAAGTGGTCGTGGAGGTGCCACGGCAAAAAAGCACCCAGCACTCACTGCAAAGTGGTCGTGCAGGCGCCACGGAAAAAAAGCACCCAGCACTCACTGTAAATGAGGTTGGTGTTAGGAAGGGCATCCAGCTGTAGAAATCAAGCCAGAATCAGTTTCCGTCCCACCCTTGCAAGCAGGGAAAAGCGGACATAAAATGAAAAACAAAATATATATATGTGTGTCAGATATTTTCTGTCTGCTGAATCAATATATTTCTCCTTAAATTCAATTCAGTTGACGAATATTTCGGGTAACAAACGGGAACGAATTAAGTTTAATTTTAAGCTGATGAACCGAGGGGTTCCACTGTTTTATGGCATGTACGTTTTCTGTCGGTAAATTATATATATTATATTAAAGACTGTACAGTGTCATGTCCTTCTCGCATTTCTTGAGGTTCTTCTCTTCCTTTGCGGCCTTCAGGAGCTTCTCCATCCGGAGTTACCATTTTAAGAATACGATTGGGAATACATGGATAAGGAAAGCACGATCCAGAGGGGAATGGACGGCGAGCTGTGACTAGCGGCGCTGAATGGACGCCTGACAGACTGGTCGGTCAAGGTGATCAAGGTGATATAAAAGACAAACTGGTTTGAAAAACACTGTTGAACACAAACATAGAGGTTGGTGCAGAAGACAGAGAGAGAGAGATAGAGAGACTTACAGATGAACGACGGTGTCGTAGAATTGAGTAAGGGCTGTCCTGGTTTAGAGAAGACAGAAGAAACACAGGAATAGACTTTTTTTTTTTTTTGACACTTGTAGAAACTACAAACACCCACGTTTCTGGGTCCTTGTAACACTTAACTGCTATCAGGGTAGAACTGGTCACCCCTCAACTACCCCTCACCCCACTCCACAGAAGTGAGCTCCCTGAAGTGGATTAGCTTCTGATGTTCTAGGTCTTGGTAACACGTCCCTACCCCCTGGGGTAGTGATGTTAAGATGTAAAATCAGAAACATCAGGAACAGCCACCTTGTAAGTGGCTGAGCATTCCACAGAGATGTGTACCTTTAACATATTTCTCAGGGAGATTCAGTAAGCCAGTGTATGACATGGCTGAGTATTCCACAGATATGTGTACTTTTAACATATTTCTCAGGGAGATTCAGTAAGCCACAGTGTATGACATGGCTGAGTATTCCACAGATATGTGTACTTTTAACATATTTCTCAGGGAGATTCAGTAAGCCACAGTGTATGACATGGCTGAGTATTCCACAGATATGTGTACTTTTAACATATTTCTCAGGGAGATTCAGTAAGCCACAGTGTATGACATGGCTGAGTATTCCACAGATATGTGTACCTTTAACATATTTCTCAGGGAGATTCAGTAAGCCAGTGTATGACATGGCTGAGTATTCCACAGATATGTGTACTTTTAACATATTTCTCAGGGAGATTCAGTAAGCCACAGTGTATGACATGGCTGAGTATTCCACAGATATGTGTACTTTTAACATATTTCTCAGGGAGATTCAGTAAGCCACAGTGTATGACATGGCTGAGTATTCCACAGATATGTGTACCTTTAACATATTTCTCAGGGAGATTCAGTAAGCCACAGTGTATGACATGGCTGAGTATTCCACAGATATGTGTACCTTTAACATATTTCTCAGGGAGATTCAGTAAGCCACAGTGTATGACATGGCTGAGTATTCCACAGATATGTGTACCTTTAACATATTTCTCAGGGAGATTCAGTAAGTTTTAACATAGTAATAATGTCAATAATAAAAGTAATAATAATAATTGTTTCTACTTTTGGCACAAGGCCAGCAATTATCTCAGTGTATTACTGGTACTTTATTTTATCGACCCTGTAAGGATGAAAGGCAAAGTTGACCTCGGCGGGATTTGAACTCAGGCCGTAAAGGGCCATAACTCTATGTTGCAAATAACAATGGTTTCTTATATAGGCACAAGGCCATCAAATTTTTTTTTTGGGGGGGGGGAGATTTAATGGACCCCAGTGCGTGACTGGTACTTAATTTAATAATAGCAATGTGGCTTACCTTGATTGATGCTGGATTAATGATGGTGGGATGGTGACAGGTGACAGAATTCCCTCGTTCTACCTGAAATAAAGCATCATCATCATCATTGTAATCATTGTAATCATCATCATCATCATCATCATTGACAATCACCATCCATACACATCACACATGTCGATACCAGTGCAGTCTTCTCTCCTACATACCGCATCTGAATCCTCATATACCCACAACACCACCACACCACTACCACCACAACAACGCTACCACCACAACACCACCACCACCACCAACATCAACAACACTACCACACAACATCACCACCACTACCACCGACACCACCACAACTACCACCACCATTACACCACCACTACCACTAGCACCATTACACCACCACCACTACCAACACCACTACCACACAACACCACCACCACCACCACCACCATTACATCACCACTACCAGCACACCACTACCAACAGCACTACCACACAACACCACCATTACACCACCACTACCACTAGCACCATTACACCACCACCACTACCACACAACACCACCACCACCACCACCATTACATCACCACTACCAGCACACCAATACCAACACCACTACCACTACCAACAACACTACCACACAACACCACCACCAATAGCACCATTACACCACCACTACCACTAGCACCATTACACCACCACTACCACCACTACCACACAACACCACCACCACCACCACCATTACATCACCACTACCAGCACACCAACACCACCACACAACAACAACAACAACAACAACACCAACACAGCTAACCTTTGGTGGTTGCATTAAATACAGAAGATGCTTTCCATGAGCTTCGTCACTTGCTAACTCATAGGGCCAATGGATCGTTAACTTTGACCGAGGCACAGTTCCGGATGCTTTGTTGTACACCTAATTAGGGAGAGAGAAAGAGAGAGAGAAAATAAATTAGTCATGACACTTGGCTAACGAACAAAAGAATTCAAGGACAGAGTGGTATTTATATGTCGGGTCACTCTCGAGTGCTACTGGTAGCATGTAACCCAGTACAACCTGTCGCATGGTCGGGTCGTCGGCGACTAAACTGGCAACCCCACCAAGTTTACTTGGTGAGGAGGGTGATTTTGGACACCCTGCAGGACAAAAAACAAAACCTGACAAAGGGCAGAAGAACTCAAAAGAGTCAACAGCCATCTAAAAAAAAAAATTTTTAATCCTACCAAATCAATAGGTGGCAGTAGTTCCAGCTGCACACATAGAAAGACTGGTGTAGTGGTTCTGAGAACAATGGCGGCTTTGCAGATGATCAATGTAAATTGACAATGGAGAGCTGCTTCAAGAGAAGCAGTGACCCCTGATTGTATTCAGCAACCCAAACAAATATGAAGTACACCAAATCCAATGCTCCTAGAGGCAGCCCTGGTTCTTCTTATTTGAGAGTGTAAACTCGGTCAGATTAGATTAGATTAGATTGATATCAAAATGGAGTCAGGAATAATTTAGGGTTCATGAAGAAAAATAAGGTACTCACATCATAAATATGGTTTACAACAGGACCAATGTCAACTTCACTTTTCATGGCACTTTCTCCAAGAGCGTTGCCTGTATATACAACTTGTTCCGGAGATGATTGGCTAGAAGACAAACAGACACATACATGTATATATGTGCGTGAACGACCAAGTATAGATGAGTTGAGAGAGAAACTGTGTATAAGAGGGATAAGTTGTAGTGTGCGAGAGAGAAGACTGTGTTGGTATGGACATGTGATGCGCATGAAGGATGACCACTGGGTAAAGTAGTGCCAAGAAATCCCAGTAGAAGGAAGACGCAGTAGGTGAAGACTACGAAAATCATGGGCGGAGGTGGTGAGAGCAGACCTCAGATCGCTGAAGCTCACCTAGGAGATGACGAAGGACCGTGACAAGTGGAGAGATGCTGTGCTGAATAGGACCCGTCCCACCCTTGCAAGCAGGGCAAAGCGGACCTAAAATGATGATGATGATAGTAAAAGAATGAAGAATAATATGGTCGGCTGTACAAAAAGGGTTTATTTAAAGTATTAACAATTGTTTCATTAATCAGGTGAGTCTAAAAGCCGCTGATAGCTAGAAATTACGTCACACGACCTTAATTACAGTCTGTGTCTCTGATGAAATCATCGGAATACTGATGTGTGTCTATACACATAGATCTATAGATATCTATAAATACCATCACAGGGTTAAACCCCCAGCTATTGTTGGTACTTATCCCAGTTTCATGGCATGAAGTGACTGAGAGTACAAGACTCCCCCCCTGGACAGAACACCAGTCCATTGCAGGGTTAAACCCCCAGCTATTGCTGGTACTCATTATCAGCTGAGTATACTGGAGCAACGTGAAATGAAGTGTTTTGCTCAAGAACACATCACACAACCCAGGAATTGAACCCACGACATTATGATCGTAAGTCCAACACTAGGCCACGTGCCTCCACTACCTCCATGTTTATATGTATATAAACATCATCATCATCATCACCATCATCACCATCATCAATGTTTTACATCCATTCTTCCACGCTAGCACAGGTTGTCCAGTCTTGCTCATACAGAACTGATTCTGGCTTGATTTCTACAGCTGGATGCCCTTCCTAACACCAACCTCATTTACAGTGAGTGCTGGGTGGTTTTTTTGCCGTGGCACCTCCACAACCAAATGAGATGATAGGGACTGGGGTCCCTATCATCTCATTTCTACAGCTGGGTAAACTGGAGCAATGTGAAAAAAAGTGTCTTGCTCAAGGAAACAACACATCACCCGGTCTGAGAATTGAACTCACAACCTTTTGGTTGCAAGCCCAATGCTCTAACCACTAAGCCATGTGCCCCTATATATATATATATATATATATATATATATATATATATATATATATATATATATATATATATATATATATATATATATATATATATATATATATATATATATATATATATATATATATATATATATATATATTTTATATATATATATATATTTTATATATATATATATATATATATATATATATATTTTATATATATATATATATATATATATATATATATATATATATATTTTATACCTAGGTGACCGAATTAGCAACGGAGGTGGGTGCTCAGAAAGTACAATAACTAGGGTAAGAACGGGATGGAAGAAGTTTAGGGAACTACTACCACTGCTAGCTGCAAAAGGCTTCTCCCTCAGAATGAAAGGCAGACTGTATGATGCGTGTATCCGAACAGCGATGTTGCATGGTAGTGAGACCTGGGCGCTGAAGGTGGAAGACTTACGTAGATTAGAGAGAAACGAAGCCTGCATGCTCCGATGGATGTGTAACAGTAATATACGTGAACGACAAAGCATAAATGAATTGAGAGAGAGACTGAGCATAAGAGGAATCAAATGCTGCGTGCAGGAGAGGCGGTTACGCTGGTATGGACATGTGATGCGTATGAAGGATGACAGCTGCATAAAAAGGTGCAGAGCACTAGAAGTTGATGGAAACCGCGGAGTGGGGAGACCCAAGATGACTTGGGATGAGGTGATAAGAGCCGACCTTACCCAACTACACCTCTCAAAGTCAATGACACACGACCGTGACTTCTGGCGTCACGCAGTAATACAGGGTACCCGACCTCCCATGGGTACATGCTGAAGCATATAAACAATATGCCCCCCCCCCCCCACCGCAAGGTGGTCGTGGAGGTGCCACG
>OZ024765.1:9040944-9088444 GCA_964016885.1 Eledone cirrhosa | reverse complement strand
TACTTATTTCGGTTTCATGGCGTGAAGCGACAGAGTACAAGACTCCCCCCTGGACAAGACGCTAGTCCATCGCAGAGTTAAACCCCCAGCTATTACTGGTACTCATTTTCAGCTGAGTATACTGAAGCAATGTGAAATAAGGTGTTTTGCTTAAGAACACAACACACAACCCAGCCCAGGAATGGAACGCACAACATTATGATCGTAAGTCTAACACCCTTACCAGTAGACCACATGACTAATATATATAGAGTAATGTAAATGCTAAAGGGTTAAAAAATATATAGTTAGCAAAATTTAAATTTAAAAAAAAAAACACCTGGCAAAAACAAACAAAAAATTTTTAAATAATGGGATGGTCATGGTTGGAATGTCTTGTAAGATAAAGGAAGATGTGAGTAGGTCTTACCATTCCATAGTCAACACCTTGGTATATTATGTTGTCAGGAACATCAATGTTTAGTTTGGTATCGTAAGCTGGTTCATTGATGTTTTTCACTTTAAACTGGATCAACAGAGAATTGCTGTCCTTACTGCTGAGGATGTAATGCTGGCCGTCTTTGTTCCTGGGAAGTAGGGGACAGAATGGGGACATTTAATATTTACATACTTGGGGGAGAGGACAGAATGACAGACATTTGATATTTACATACTTGGGGGAGGGGACAGAATGACAGACATTTAATATTCACATACTTGGAGGAGGGGACAGAATGACAGACATTTAATATTCACATACTTGAGGAGGGTGGGTGGACAGAATGGAGACATTTAATATTTACATACTTGGGAAAGGGGACGAAATGACAGACATTTGATATTTACATACTTGGGGGAGGGGACAGAATAACAGACATTTAATATTCACATACTTGGGGGAGAGGACAGAATGACAGACATTTAATATTTACATACTTTGGGAAGGGGACGGAATGACAGACTTTTGATATTCATATATTAATCCTTTAGCATGTAAACCGGCTGTAACTGGCCACTCATACTGATGTTAAGGTATTGTTCTCAACATAAATAATATCAAAATCTCATAGATTTGATATTATGTGAAATAACTATGTGAGGTAAAGCCTTTAGTGTGAAAATATAATAGTATATATATCATTATATAATAAAGTAAGGAGTGCGGGACTGTGTCCTGAATATATTTTTTTATCCAGTTAGTAAAATAAGTTGGATTACTTTGAATAAATCATGAATGAATATTACATAATTTATCTCCTAAATTTCATAACTGTTGATTAAACATAAATATTCTTATATTATGTTTTTTTATATTGCTTATTTTAAGATTCACTTCTTTTAACATTTTCAAATGTCTACACTTCCAGTTATGATATAATGGACGCTATATCACATCACTTATATAAACGTTCATATATTTGCATCGTTTTTCGTTTTCTTTACATTTCACTGTAATGCAGTTTATATATATATCTCTTTTAAATGTACCTTGCTCACCTGCACCTCTGTTAAGACAATGACACTGGATCGAGACCTTTGGCGCCATGCAGTTGTACAGAAGACCCGACGGCCATTGCATACAGACCTACAGTAAGTACACACCTCTTAACCCAATGTACATCCCATCCCCCCTCTCCCGTTCCATCCACTGTGTCGATGACACAACAGTCCACATTGTAAGATGGTCGTGTGGGAGACACAGTAAAAAGGCTCCCAGTCCACACTGTAAAGTGGTCGTGTAGGAGACACAGTAAAAAGGCTCCCAGTCCACACTGTAAAGTGGTCGTGTAGGAGACACAGTAAAAAGGCTCCCAGTCCACTCGGTAAGGTGGTCGTGTAGGAGACACAGTAAAAAGGCTCCCAGTCCACACTGTAAGGTGGTCGTGTAGGAGACACAGTAAAAAGGCTCCCAGTCCACTCTGTAAGGTGGCCGTGTAGGAGACACAGTAAAAAGGCTCCCAGTCCACTCTGTAAGGTGGTCGTGTAGGAGACACAGTAAAAAGGCTCCCAGTCCACTCTGTAAGGTGGTCGTGTAGGAGACACAGTAAAAAGGCTCCCAGTCCACTCTGTAAGGTGGCCGTGTAGGAGACACAGTAAAAAGGCTCCCAGTCCACTCTGTAAGGTGGTCGTGTAGGAGACACAGTAAAAAGGCTCCCAGTCCACTCTGTAAGGTGGTCGTGTAGGAGACACAGTAAAAAGGCTCCCAGTCCACTCTGTAAGGTGGCCGTGTAGGAGACACAGTAAAAAGGCTCCCAGTCCACATTGTAAGGTGGCCGTGTAGGAGACACAGTAAAAAGGCTCCCAGTCCACTCTGTAAGGTGGTCGTGTAGGAGACACAGTAAAAAGGCTCCCAGTCCACTCTGTAAGGTGGTCGTGTAGGAGACATGGTAAAAAGGCTCCCAGACCACACTGTAAATGTGGTTGGTGTTAAGAAGAGCATCCAGCTGTAAAAACCTGCCAGAGACACTTCCGTGAGAGCGAGACACGGTCTCCCGACCGTTCCCGATCAAATGTAACAAAACCGTCTAACCCATGCTAGCATGGAAGATGGATGTTAAACGATGATGATGATGATGATGATGATGATGATCATCATCATGAATTACTTTACTGATTACAGAAGACCATGTAAAACAGTCTCTCTTCAATTTCTGTGTATATTGTCAATTATGATTTCATTTGACGTATCATAACTACATGTATATATATCATCTTCGTTTAACGTCTATCTTCCATGCTAGCATGGGTTAGACGGGAGTTGTCCCACTTGAGCCATGATTGGTCAGGTGACCATGTCTCGCTCATATAGGACTATCTGGCAGGTTTTCTATGGCTGGATGCCCTTCCTAACACCAACCACATTTACAGTGTGGAACTGGGAACTTTTTACCGTGTTACCTACACGGCCACATTTACAGTGTGGACTGTGTGTTATTTTGTCGTGACACCTACATGACCTCATTAGTTTGGACTGGATGTTGTGGTACCAACATAACTTTACAGAGAAAGGGTGGTGTTGGTGGGAGTGGAAGGATGAAGTAGGGGTAGTAGGTTGGGGTGTGTGTTTGGTTTGGAGGTTCCTACTGACTGTAGGTTAACTTTGTACGTAGGGAAGATGGTTCTTCTGTATTACTGCGTGGCGCCTATATTTGTGGATAATATCAATATGTACATTACACATGCTAGAAGGGGACAGCAAAGAACATTTAATATTTATGGCAGGATTTGAACTCAGAATATAAAGGGACGTAACCCTATGCCAAAAAATGTTTGATGCTCCACCAATTCTGCCAATCCTCCATCCTATTTACATACAAAATATTAAACCCTTTACATATTAAATAACCTGACACCATCACTGCTGGTTGGCTTTGTCCCTGGGGAGAAGGGGACAGAATAGAGACATTTAATCTTTACAAATTAAGCCACTTCATATCGTCAGCCCTGGCTATTTTTTGTCCCTGGCGACAGGGAAGCAATGGAATATTTAATTTTTGCATAAAGCCTGTCTCAAACCAGAAGACTTGTTAGACTGGTGAGAGTACAAGACTTTTCCCCCTGGATAGGGGGCCAGTCCATCGCAGAGTTAAACCCCTAGCTATTGCTACTGGTTCTCATTTTCAGCTGATAGGTTTCTTGGATATTTTAATGATAGGTTTAGCTGGCCTATTACAAGGTTATATCTCAAAGAGGGCTTCTTGGGTGTTTTAATGAAAGGGACCCCAGTCTTATCATTTTGTTACAGCTCACACCTATGTAGGTTTAACTGGCCTATTACAAGGTTATATCTCAAAGGGGGTTTCATTGGGTATTTTAATGATAGGGACCCCAGTCCTATCATTGTGTTGAAACAGCTCACACCTATGAAGGTTTAGCTGGCTTCTCAGAAGGTTACAGCAACAACAACAACAGTAATAATGACATACTTACAAGGTAAGGTTCACAGGAGGAGCAGTTAAACTTAAATCTGACTGGCAAACATTGTCTGATCCACATTCTTTGAGGATGTCAATCTGGAAACATACAGGAAGAAAAATATATGACAGGCTGAATAGGTTGGTGTCCAGAACCCAACGAAACTTAAGTACCTGTTTATGTCACTGTTGTAATTATATATATATATATATATATATATATATACGTGGTAACAGATTATTGTTATAGGTAGTCCACTTAAGTGTAGTCCAGTTATGGTACTCCGGGTAGCGATCTCTAGACCTACCAGTTCAGAGAAACAATTGTCAGCAATGAGATTAAAAAACTTTTTTGTATAGCAAACCATGTCACTCTTCTTTCCTGATTTATCATCATCATCATTTCATTTTACGTCCGCTTTTTCCCTGCTTGCAAGGGTGGGACGGGAACTGATTCTGGCTTGATTTCTACAGCTGGATGCCCTTCCTAACACCAACCTCATTTACAGTGAGTGCTGGGTGCTTTTTTTCCGTGGCGCCTCCACGACCACTTTGCAGTGGAATGATAGGGACCCCAGTCTCTATCATCTCATTTCTACAGCTGAATAAACTGGAGCAATGTGGAATAAAGTGTCTTGCTCAAGGAAACAACACATCACCCGGTCTGAGAATTGAACTCACAACCTTTCGATTGCAAGGACAATGCTCTAACCACTAAGCCATGTGCCTATATATATATATATACGCATATATATATACACAGGGTGGGCTATAAGTTGCGCACAAAAAGCATTAAAAACAATTTAGTATACAAATATATTGTATTGTATTAATAACAAAAACTATATTGAAATAACTGTTTCTACTTTAGGCACAAGGCCAGCAATTACCCAGTGCATTACTGGTACTTTATTTTATCGACCCCGTAAGGATGAAAGGCAAAGTCAACCTCGGCGGGATTTGAACTCAGATCATAAAGGGACGTAACTCTGCTGGAAAGCATGGCATCCGACCCTCCACCGATACTGCCAATCCACCGCCCTAAAACTATATTGAAATAACAAAGGTATGTATGATTCTGACCATCCTATAATCTGGGATTTTAAGGTACTGAGTGTGTCCAATAGTTGACATTTTGCAAGACAGCTCTCACTTTTGGTGCCTGATTTCAGGCCCACCCAGTGTATATATGTTTCCATCATCATTGTTTAACGTCTTCCACGCTAGCATGGGTTAGACGGGAGTTGTCCCATTTGAGGTAACATTGGTTGGGTGACCATGTCTCGATCGTATAGGACTGTATATATATATATATATATATATATATTATATTTACATTATATTTATGTGGATCGGCAGTATCGGTAGAGGGTCGGACGCCATGCTTTGACGTATAGAGTTACGGCCCTTGCCATTCTGAGTTCAAATCCCGCCGAGGTTAACTTTGCCTTTCATCCTTACGGGGTCGATAAAATAAAGTACCAGTAATGCTCTGGGTTATTGCTGGCCTTGAGCCAAAAGTAGAAACAATTATATTTATAAGTTATATATACATATAACATCATCATCATCGTTTAACGTCTATCTTCCACGCTAGCATGGGTTAGACAGGAATTGTCCCATTTGAAGCAAGATTTATCAGGTGACTGTGCCTCGCTCGTATAGGACTATCTAAACTTTTCTACAGCTAGATACCCTTCCTAACACCAACCACATTTACAGTGTGGACTGGGAGCTTTTTGTCGTGTTACCTACATGGCCACATTACAACATGGACTGTGTTTTTTTTATTTTTTATATAAATGAGTATATGAGGTGTGTGTGTATATCATCATCATCATTTTACATCCGCTTTTCCCTACTTGCAAGGGTGGGACAGGTCCTATTCAGCACAGCATCTCTCCACTTGTCACGGTCCTTCGTCATCTCCTCCATGAGCTTCAGCGATCTGAGGTCAGCTCTCACCACGTCTGCCCATGTTTTTCGTGGTCTTCCTCTACTGTGTCTTCCTTCCACGGAGATTTCTTGGCACTTCTTCACCCAGCGGTCATCCTCCATGCACATCACATGTCCATACCACCGCAGTCTTCTCTCCCGCACACTACAACTTATCACTCTTATACACAGTTTCTCTCTCAACACATCACATGTCCATACCATCTCAGTCTTCTCTCCCGCACACTAGTTTATCCCTCTTATACACCCAGTATATATATGTTTCCAGTTTTATATATGAGTATATAAGGTGGTGTTTGTGTGTGTGTATATGTATACATATAATTTATTTTTGGCACATATTTCTCGACTTGGGAAATAAAGAGAAATGATTTCAGCACTCACCTCTTTTACTTCCGTTGTGTCTTCAGCTGTTGTCAGATCTAAGATGGGAAAGGCATTAATCTTTGGCAGATTATTAGTACGTTTTAGAGGCTTGCTTATCAATTTGTAGCTGAATTGGAGTTTGATAGGGCTTAACTTGTCTCGGAATGAACTCTGAAATAGTAAAATATATGTCATTAATCTTTTCATTACCATATTTCTATTGAAAGACACTGTCTATGTCATTAACCCTTTCATTACCATATTTCTAATGAAAGACACTGTCTATGCCATTAACCCTTTCAGTACCATATTTCTAATGAAAGACACTATGCCATTAACCCTTTCATTACCATATTTCTAATGAAAGACACTATCTATGTCATTAACCCTTCCATTACCATATTTCTAATGAAAGACACTGTCTATCTCATTAACCCTTTCATTACCGTATTTCTAATGAAAGACACTACCTATGTCATTAACCCTTTCATTACCATATTTCTAATGAAAGGCACTGTCTATGTCGTTAACTCTTCCATTACCATATTTCTAATGAAAGACACTGTCTATGTCATTAACCCTTTCATTACCACTTTTCTAATGAAAGACACTGTCTATATCATTAACCCTTTCATTACTATATTTCTAATGAAAGACACTGTCTATGTCTTTAACCCTTTCATTACCATATTTCTAATGAAAGACACTGCCGATGTCTTTAACCCTTCCATTACCATATTTCTAATGAAAGACACTGTCTATGTCTTTAACCCTTTCATTACTATATTTCTAATGAAAGACACTGTCTATGTCTTTAACCCTTCCATTACCATATTTCTAATGAAAGACACTGTCTATGTCATTAACCCTTTCATTACCATCTTTCTAATGAAAGACACTGTCTATGTCATTAACCCTTTCATTACCATATTTCTAATGAAAGGCACTGTCTATGTCGTTAACTCTTCCATTACCATATTTCTAATGAAAGACACTGTCTATGTCATTAACCCTTTCATTACCATATTTCTAATGAAAGACACTGTCTATGTCATTAACTCTTTCATTACCATATTTCTAATGAAAGACACTGTCTATGTCATTAACCCTTTCATTACCACTTTTCTAATGAAAGACACTGTCTATATCATTAACCCTTTCATTACTATATTTCTAATGAAAGACACTGTCTATGTCTTTAACCCTTTCATTACCATATTTCTAATGAAAGACACTGCCGATGTCTTTAACCCTTCCATTACCATATTTCTAATGAAAGACACTGTCTATGTCTTTAACCCTTTCATTACTATATTTCTAATGAAAGACACTGTCTATGTCTTTAACGCTTCCATTACCATATTTCTAATGAAAGACACTGTCTATGTCATTAACCCTTTCATTACCATCTTTCTAATGAAAGACACTGTCTATGTCATTAACCCTTTCATTACCATATTTCTAATGAAAGACACTGTCTATGTCATTAACCCTTTCATTACCATATTTCTAATGAAAGACACTGTCTATGTCTTTAACCCTTTCATTACCATATTTCTAATGAAAGACACTGCCGATGTCTTTAACCCTTCCATTACCATATTTCTAATGAAAGACACTGTCTATGTCTTTAACCCTTTCATTACTATATTTCTAATGAAAGACACTGTCTATGTCTTTAACGCTTCCATTACCATATTTCTAATGAAAGACACTGTCTATGTCATTAACCCTTTCATTACCATCTTTCTAATGAAAGACACTGTCTATGTCATTAACCCTTTCATTACCATATTTCTAATGAAAGACACTGTCTATGTCTTTAACCCTTTCATTACCATATTTCTAATGAAAGACACTGTCTATGTCTTTAACCCTTTCATTACCATATTTCTAATGAAAGACACTGTCTATGTCTTTAACCCTTTCATTACCATATTTCTAATGAAAGACACTGTCTATGTCTTTAACCCTTTCATTACCATATTTCTAATGAAAGACACTGTCTATGTCTTTAACCCTTTCATTACCATATTTCTAATGAAAGACACTGTCTATGTCTTTAACCCTTTCATTACCATATTTCTAATGAAAGACACTGTCTATGTCTTTAACCCTTTCATTACCATATTTCTAATGAAAGACACTGTCTATGTCTTTAACCCTTTCATTACCATATTTCTAATGAAAGACACTGTCTATGTCTTTAACCCTTTCATTACCATATTTCTAATGAAAGACACTGTCTATGTCTTTAACCCTTTCATTACCATATTTCTAATGAAAGACACTGTCTATGTCTTTAACCCTTTCATTACCATATTTCTAATGAAAGACACTGTCTATGTCTTTAACCCTTTCATTACCATATTTCTAATGAAAGACACTGTCTATGTCTTTAACCCTTTCATTACCATATTTCTAATGAAAGACACTGTCTATGTCTTTAACCCTTTCATTACCATATTTCTAATGAAAGACACTGTCTATGTCATTAACCCTTTCATTACCATCTTTCTAATGAAAGACACTGTCTATGTCATTAACCCTTTCATTACCATATTTCTAATGAAAGACACTGTCTATGTCTTTAACCCTTTCATTACCATATTTCTAATGAAAGACACTGTCTATGTCTTTAACCCTTTCATTACCATATTTCTAATGAAAGACACTGTCTATGTCATTAACCCTTTCATTACCATCTTTCTAATGAAAGACACTGTCTATGTCATTAACCCTTTCATTACCATATTTCTAATGAAAGACACTGTCTATGTCTTTAACCCTTTCATTACCATATTTCTAATGAAAGACACTGTCTATGTCTTTAACCCTTTCATTACCATATTTCTAATGAAAGACACTGTCTATGTCATTAACCCTTTCATTACCATCTTTCTAATGAAAGACACTGTCTATGTCATTAACCCTTTCATTACCATATTTCTAATGAAAGACACTGTCTATATCATTAACCCTTTCATTACTATATTTCTAATGAAAGACACTGTCTATGTCTTTAACCCTTTCATTACCATATTTCTAATGAAAGACACTGCCGATGTCTTTAACCCTTCCATTACCATATTTCTAATGAAAGACACTGTCTATGTCTTTAACCCTTTCATTACTATATTTCTAATGAAAGACACTGTCTATGTCTTTAACGCTTCCATTACCATATTTCTAATGAAAGACACTGTCTATGTCATTAACCCTTTCATTACCATCTTTCTAATGAAAGACACTGTCTATGTCATTAACCCTTTCATTACCATATTTCTAATGAAAGACACTGTCTATGTCATTAACCCTTTCATTACCATATTTCTAATGAAAGACACTGTCTATGTCTTTAACCCTTTCATTACCATATTTCTAATGAAAGACACAGCCATGTCTACCCTTATGCTGTGAAGTGAATTCCTTAACCACACGGCCATGTCTACAAATATATATTTCTTATTTTGTGTAGAGAAACTTTCTGACCTACCACGAGGAAAGCGTCATGTCTGACACAGAATCTGGTGCCTATCTTTTTCGTACCGGAAATCTTATGAGATGGTGGCAAGTTGTTATTATAAAAGAGAACACGACTCTGGATGACTTTCAGGTCAAATCTCTCCGCAATTATCGTGTATGAAATTTCTGGGTCTTCACTTAATCTAAATCAAAAAAATAAACAATGAAATAAAATCAGTCAAGTGAGGAAGATGGTGGGTGAGTAGTGTGGCCCAGTGGTAAGTGTTGGGCCTACTATCAATGTCGTGGCTTCAATTCCTGGGCTGGGCTGTGTGTTTTATTCTTGAGCAAAAACATATATATACATACATATATTTATATATACATATATCATCATCATCATCGTTTAACGTCCATCTTCCACGCTGGCATGGGTTGGACGGGAATTGTCCCATTTGAGGCAAGATTAGTCAGGTGCCCGTGTCTCGCTCATATAGGACTATCTGGTAGGTTTTCTACGGCTGGAGGACCTTCCCAACACCAACCACATTTACAGTGTGGACTAGGAACTCATTTCCGTGTAACCTACACGGTATATATATATATATATATATACATCCACATATATATATATGATGGCTGCCCCCTCGTTATCGAGTATGGTCATTGCACGATATACCATTATTAATAATTATTAATTAATTCTATCGTGCAATGCCTGTGCGTGAAGATATATTTTAAAGTGAGGAAAGACTGTGCACTGAGCCAATCCCACTCTCTGAGAGACAGTAGCTATAACACTTAGTTGACATTGGATGTCAACTAAGTGACAGGTTTTATATCAGAGTGACCTTCTCCTACAGAGATGTCTTAACCCTTTAGCATTTACATTACTCTATATATACTATTGTATTTTCACAGTAAAGGCTTTACCTCACATAACATTTACATTACTCTATATATACTATTGTATTTTCACAGTAAAGGCTTTACCTCACACAATATAGAATCTATGAGATTTTGATATTATTTATTTTGAGAACAACACCCTAATGTCAGTATGAGTGCCTGGTTACAGCCAGTTTTAACAGAAAGAGCCAAGATAATTCTGGTTGGATATATCCGGTTTAAATGCTAAAGGGTTAATGAAGACTAGGCTTTTCTCGTTTCACAAAAAAAAAAATCATTATTGGATGGCCGTTGATTCTCCTAAGTTACTCTGCACTTTGACAGGTTTTGTTTTCCATGCTGCAGGGAGTGCAAAATCTCTCCTCACCAAGCAAACTTGGTGGGGTTGCCAGTTTAATCACCAATGACCCAATCATGCACAGGTTGTACTGGGTTACATGTTACTAGTAACACTGAAGAGCGACCTGACATAAGTAAATACATGAATATACATACATATATACACACTTCTTCTTCACCCACTTATTCCTGAGACGGTTGTGGAGAAAAAGTCCTCAAACACTCCTCCCAGCAGGTCCTGTCAGGTGCAACCGTCTCCAACTGATCTGACCGGATCCCCAAGCGAGACCAGCTAAGCTCATGGATGTTATCCAACCATCTTGCTCAGGGTCTACCACTGGGTCTCCTGCCAGTTGGCTTTGCCTATAAAATCTGTCCAGTGATTCTTTCCTGAGACATTCTAACCACATGTCCATAGTATCAGAGCTGTGATCTCTCAATTAGGAGAAGTAGCAGCTCTACCTGGAGTGACTCTCCGATCTCTGAGCTACAAATAAGTCCAGTGATTCTTTACTGAGACATTCTAACCACATGTCCATAGTATCAGAGCTGTGATCTCTCAATTCAGAGAAGTACCAGCTCTACTTGGAGTGACTCTCTGATCTCTGAGCTACAAATAAGTCCAGTGATTCTTTACTGAGACATTCTAACCACATGTCCATAGTATCAGAGCTGTGATCTCTCAATTAGGAGAAGTAGCAGCTCTACCTGGAGTGACTCTCCGATCTCTGAGCTACAAATAAGTCCAGTGATTCTTTACTGAGACATTCTAACCACATGTCCATAGTATCAGAGCTGTGATCTCTCAATTAGGAGAAGTAGCAGCTCTACCTGGAGTGACTCTCCGATCTCTGAGCTACAAATAAGTCCAGTGATTCTTTACTGAGACATTCTAACCACATGTCCATAGTATCAGAGCTGTGATCTCTCAATTAGGAGAAGTAGCGGCTCTACCTGGAGTGACTCTCCGATCTCTGAACTACAAATAAGTCCAGTGATTCTTTACTGAGACATTCTAACCACATGTCCATAGTATCAGAGCTGTGATCTCTCAATTAGGAGAAGTAGCAGCTCTACCTGGAGTGACTCTCCGATCTCTGAGCTACACACTATCCAGTAACGTTACTCCAAAGACCCTTCAGAGGAACCCCATTTCGGCCGTTTGTATTCACTATCGTATTCTTTCGATCATTACCCAAAATTTATGACCATATACACACAAATGTACACATACATATATATATATATACACAAATATCTATATACTAGTAAAACTCTGTGATTCCTTGCTTGCTTGTCTGTAATGTAATACAGCCAAAATGGCGCATAATGGGAAAATGCTGTGAAAGGAAGTTGACCCCGAAATGGGAATACAAATGGAATAAAACAAGTTTCGCGTAAATCAGACCACGCGTTTCCGAGATATGGGGTTTATTCTGGGTACCTTCATAAACAGAGAAAGGATAGAGAGGAAGAGATAGTGGTTGTGAGAGAGTAGATTGAAAGAGAGACATAGAGGGAGAGGAGAGAGAGAGAGCTGATGGTGTTGTTGTGTGTGTATATATATATATGTGAGTGTGTGTGTGTGTGTGTGTGTGTGTATATATATGTGTGCGTGTCTGACCAGTGTATATAGATCACAGACATACACACATACATATATATATATATATATATATATATATGTATGTATACAAACACACACATTTATATATATACATACACACACATATATATATATGGGCCTTCCAGTTTCATTTCACATTATATATATATACATGTCTGTGTATATTTTAATTATTTAAAAATTATTTTTAAGTGAACATGATTTTAAAAAAAATATGCAATGGCTGTAGAGAAATGAAGCAAGCAGGCTCCATTGGATGTGCAATGTCAATGTGAGTGAACGATCAAGCATGGACGAGTTGAGAGAGAAACTGTGTATGAGGAGGATAAGTTGTGGTGTGTGGGAGAGAAGACTGAGATGGTATGGACATGTGATGAGTTGAGAGAGAAACTGGGTATAAGAGGGATAAGTTGTAGTGTGCGGGAGAGAAGGCTGAGATGGTATGGACATGTGATGAGTTGAGAGAGAAACTGGGTATAAGAGGGATAAGTTGTAGTGTGCGGGAGAGAAGGCTGAGATGGTATGGACATGTGATGAGTTGAGAGAGAAACTGGGTATAAGAGGGATAAGTTGTTGTGTGCGGGAGAGAAGACTGAGATGGTATGGACATGTGATGAGTTGAGAGAGAAACTGGGTATAAGAGGGATAAGTTGTGGTGTGCGGGAGAGAAGACTGAGATGGTATGGACATGTGATGAGTTGAGAGAGAAACTGGGTATAAGAGGGATAATTTGTAGTGTGCGGGAGAGAAGACTGAGATGGTATGGACATGTGATGAGTTGAGAGAGAAACTGTGTATAAGAGGGATAAGTTGTAGTGTGCAGGAGAGAAGACTGAGATGGTATGGACATGTGATGAGTTGAGAGAGAAACTGGGTATAAGAGGGATAAGTTGTGGTGTGCGGGAGAGAAGACTGAGATGGTATGGACATGCGATGAGTTGAGAGAGAAACTGGGTATAAGAGGGATAAGTTGTAGTGTGCGGGAGAGAAGACTGAGATGGTATGGACAAGTGATGAGTTGAGAGAGAAACTGGGTATAAGAGGGATAAGTTGTAGTGTGCAGGAGAGAAGACTGAGATGGTATGGACATGTGATGAGTTGAGAGAGAAACTGTGTATGAGGGGGATAAGTTGTGGTGTGTGGGAGAGAAGACTGAGATGGTATGGACAAGTGATGAGTTGAGAGATAAACTGGGTATAAGAGGGATAAGTTGTTGTGTGCGGGAGAGAAGACTGAGATGGTATGGACATGCGATGAGTTGAGAGAGAAACTGGGTATAAGAGGGATAAATTGTAGTGTGCAGGAGAGAAGACTGAGATGGTATGGACATGTGATGAGTTGAGAGAGAAACTGGGTATAAGAGGGATAAGTTGTAGTGTGCGAGAGAGAAGACTGAGATGGTATGGACATGTGATGAGTTGAGAGAGAAACTAGGTATAAGAGGGATAAATTGTAGTGTGCAGGAGAGAAGACTGAGATGGTATGGACATGTGATGAGTTGAGAGAAAAACTGGGTATAAGAGGGATAAATTGTAGTGTGCAGGAGAGAAGACTGAGATGGTATGGACATGTGATGAGTTGAGAGAGAAACTGGGTATAAGAGGGATAAGTTGTAGTGTGCGGGAGAGAAGACTGAGATGGTATGGACATGTGATGAGTTGAGAGAGAAACTGGGTATAAGAGGGATAAGTTGTAGTGTGCGGGAGAGAAGACTGAGATGGTATGGACATGTGATGAGTTGAGAGAGAAACTGGGTATAAGAGGGATAAGTTGTAGTGTGCGGGAGAGAAGACTGAGATGGTATGGACAAGTGATGAGTTGAGAGAGAAACTGTGTATAAGAGGGATAAGTTGTAGTGTGCAGGAGAGAAGACTGAGATGGTATGGACATGTGATGAGTTGAGAGAGAAACTGGGTATAAGAGGGATAAGTTGTAGTGTGCAGGAGAGAAGACTGAGATGGTATGGACATGTGATGAGTTGAGAGAGAAACTGTGTATAAGAGGGATAAGTTGTAGTGTGCAGGAGAGAAGACTGAGATGGTATGGACAAGTGATGAGTTGAGAGAGAAACTGGGTATAAGAGGGATAAGTTGTAGTGTGCAGGAGAGAAGACTGAGATGGTATGGACATGTGATGAGTTGAGAGAGAAACTGTGTATGAGGGGGATAAGTTGTGGTGTGTGGGAGAGAAGACTGAGATGGTATGGACATGTGATGAGTTGAGAGAGAAACTGGGTATAAGAGGGATAAGTTGTAGTGTGCAGGAGAGAAGACTGAGATGGTATGGACATGTGATGAGTTGAGAGAGAAACTGTGTATGAGGGGGATAAGTTGTGGTGTGCTGGAGAGAAGACTGAGATGGTATGGACATGTGATGAGTTGAGAGAGAAACTGGGTATAAGAGGGATAATTTGTAGTGTGCGGGAGAGAAGACTGAGATGGTATGGACATGTGATGAGTTGAGAGAGAAACTGTGTATAAGAGGGATAAGTTGTAGTGTGCAGGAGAGAAGACTGAGATGGTATGGACATGTGATGAGTTGAGAGAGAAACTGGGTATAAGAGGGATAAGTTGTGGTGTGCGGGAGAGAAGACTGAGATGGTATGGACATGCGATGAGTTGAGAGAGAAACTGGGTATAAGAGGGATAAGTTGTAGTGTGCGGGAGAGAAGACTGAGATGGTATGGACAAGTGATGAGTTGAGAGAGAAACTGGGTATAAGAGGGATAAGTTGTAGTGTGCAGGAGAGAAGACTGAGATGGTATGGACATGTGATGAGTTGAGAGAGAAACTGTGTATGAGGGGGATAAGTTGTGGTGTGTGGGAGAGAAGACTGAGATGGTATGGACAAGTGATGAGTTGAGAGATAAACTGGGTATAAGAGGGATAAGTTGTTGTGTGCGGGAGAGAAGACTGAGATGGTATGGACATGCGATGAGTTGAGAGAGAAACTGGGTATAAGAGGGATAAATTGTAGTGTGCAGGAGAGAAGACTGAGATGGTATGGACATGTGATGAGTTGAGAGAGAAACTGGGTATAAGAGGGATAAGTTGTAGTGTGCGAGAGAGAAGACTGAGATGGTATGGACATGTGATGAGTTGAGAGAGAAACTAGGTATAAGAGGGATAAATTGTAGTGTGCAGGAGAGAAGACTGAGATGGTATGGACATGTGATGAGTTGAGAGAAAAACTGGGTATAAGAGGGATAAATTGTAGTGTGCAGGAGAGAAGACTGAGATGGTATGGACATGTGATGAGTTGAGAGAGAAACTGGGTATAAGAGGGATAAGTTGTAGTGTGCGGGAGAGAAGACTGAGATGGTATGGACATGTGATGAGTTGAGAGAGAAACTGGGTATAAGAGGGATAAGTTGTAGTGTGCGGGAGAGAAGACTGAGATGGTATGGACATGTGATGAGTTGAGAGAGAAACTGGGTATAAGAGGGATAAGTTGTAGTGTGCGGGAGAGAAGACTGAGATGGTATGGACAAGTGATGAGTTGAGAGAGAAACTGTGTATAAGAGGGATAAGTTGTAGTGTGCAGGAGAGAAGACTGAGATGGTATGGACATGTGATGAGTTGAGAGAGAAACTGGGTATAAGAGGGATAAGTTGTAGTGTGCAGGAGAGAAGACTGAGATGGTATGGACATGTGATGAGTTGAGAGAGAAACTGTGTATAAGAGGGATAAGTTGTAGTGTGCAGGAGAGAAGACTGAGATGGTATGGACAAGTGATGAGTTGAGAGAGAAACTGGGTATAAGAGGGATAAGTTGTAGTGTGCAGGAGAGAAGACTGAGATGGTATGGACATGTGATGAGTTGAGAGAGAAACTGTGTATGAGGGGGATAAGTTGTGGTGTGTGGGAGAGAAGACTGAGATGGTATGGACATGTGATGAGTTGAGAGAGAAACTGGGTATAAGAGGGATAAGTTGTAGTGTGCAGGAGAGAAGACTGAGATGGTATGGACATGTGATGAGTTGAGAGAGAAACTGTGTATGAGGGGGATAAGTTGTGGTGTGTGGGAGAGAAGACTGAGATGGTATGGACATGTGATGAGTTGAGAGAGAAACTGGGTATAAGAGGGATAAGTTGTAGTGTGCAGGAGAGAAGACTGAGATGGTATGGACATGTGATGAGTTGAGAGAGAAACTGTGTATGAGGGGGATAAGTTGTGGTGTGTGGGAGAGAAGACTGAGATGGTATGGACATGTGATGTACATGGAGGTTGACCGCTGGGTAAGGAAGTGCCAAGAAATCCCAGTAGAAGGAAGACGCAGTAGAGGAAGACCACGAAAAACATGGGCGGAGGTGGTGAGAACAGAGCTCAGATCGCTGAAACTCACGGAGGAGATGACGAAGGACCGTGACAAGTGGAAGAGATGCTGTGCTGAATAGGACCAGGCCCACCCTTGCAAGCAGGGAAAAGTGGACGTAAAATGATGGTGATGATGATTTTGAAGTGAACGTGTCAGACCACGGGTGGTCTAGTTTATATTAAAAACTTACATAATAGTTGCATTATATTTAAGACAGAGCGTAACCTCGATACAATGCTTAGCGTTGATGTTGCTGGGACAATTCTTCTGAGCGTTCAGATCAATAGCACTTGGGGATAGTGTGATCGACGAAGTAAGGGTTAATATGGGACGCGACAAAAGAAGGGCCAAAGAATCAGACTCAAATGCCCCAATCAAGACATCAGGGTAACCATTTTCATCTATGTCCATTCCAGTACCGAACGATGAACCAAACGCCTTGAAAGAATGGTGCTCCAAGTTACTGGCAGCTATTCTCTGAAACAACAATAAAAGATGGGATATTATATATATATTATATATATATATATAATATATATATATATATATATATATATACTAGCAGTGGTACCCGGCGTTGCACGGGATAAGGTATTTTCGAACGTGGGCCGCCAATAGACCTAAAAATTGCATGCCTGGACAATATGTAAAGAAAATAAACTGAATACTCTGATGGCTGGATAATCTTTAAGATTTTCCTCAATGAAGTAGGAAAAATGCAGGTTTTCACCTAATGCGGGCCCTAGGGGATCAAGAAAATGAATTTTTTTTATGTGCATAATATGCCTTGAAATTTCGGGATAATCGGCTAGATGTAACGCCTCCAAAAAGCCCTAAGGAGTTGAATAAATGAAGTTTTTCACCTAATGCGAGCCCGAGGCCATAAGAAAGTTGGATTTTCTTTGCTTACGGTATGAAGAAGAGACTGACTAATACATAGTTACAATTTCAATGAAATCGGTCTGACATAACGCCCCAAAAAACCCCCTAAAAATTTTAAACAACGCAGTTTTTCACCTAATGTGGGCTCTAGGAGATAAAAAAAAGTTGAGTTTTTTTATGTGTATAACACTCCCTGAAACATAAGTAATACACATGTAAAGTTTGAAAAAAATCAGTTGGGTACTTCTCGAGTTTTAGGGATTCAAACTCACAGACACACACACACACAGACAGACATCCTCAGAGAAGTGACGTAATGCAGACAGCCAGACATACAGACAGATATTATAAGGGCACGACGTTATATGTATGTATCTATCTAAAAAGAGAAAGACTAAGAATTATAGAGAGAGATCGCTACATCGCCTAATGCGGTCCCTAGGGCATTGAAAATTTGAAATTTTTTTTGCTCAGAACACTCCCTGAAACATAAGTATTACATGTGTAAAGTTTGAAAACAGTCGGTTGGGGTGGTTCTCGAGTTTTAGGGTTTCAAACTCACACACATACAGACAGACATCCTCTGTTTTATATATATATAGATAATTGGTGTGTGTGTATATATATATATATATACATGTGTATGTATATATATATATATGTAATCTGTGTGTATATATATATACTTAATGTGTGTGTGTATATATATATATATATACATACATAATCTGTGTGTATATATATACATAATGTGGGTGTGTGTATATATATACATACATAATGTGTGTGTATATATATACATACATATGTCATCATCATCATCATCATCTTATGTCCACTCGTCATGGTCCTTCGTCATCTCCACCGTGAGCTTCAGCGATCTGAGGTCTGTTCTCACCACCTCCGCCCATGTTTATCGTGGTCTACCTCTACCACGTCTTCCTTCAACTGGCATTTCCTGGCACTTCTTCACCCATTGGTCATCCTCCATGCGCATCACATGTCCATACCATCGCAGTCTCCTCTCTCGCACACTACATTCTATCCCTCTCAGACACAGTTTCTCTCTCAACACATTCATGCTGGGTCGTTCACGCACATTGACATTGCACATCCAACGGAGCATGCTTGCCTCATTTCTCTCCAGCCGTCGCATATCCTCTGCAGTTGCTGCCCATGTCTCACTACCATGCAGCATCGCGCTCCTCACACAAGCATCATATAACCGGCCTTTCATAAGCAGGGAGAAACCCTTTTTCGTCAGCAGAGGAAGCAGCTCCCTAAACTTCTTCCAACCCGTCCTTATTCTAGATACTATGGCCTCGGAACACCCCCTACCATGTTAATCTGATCTCCTAGGTACTGGAAGCTACCCACCTCTTCTATAGCACCTGCCTGCATTTGAAAAATGTATCTATCAATGCAACTTCTACTGTCTAATTTCCCTGTACATACACACATTATGTATATATATATACATATATACACACATACATATCTTTTGTTGTCTTACCTGTGTTGGTTTTTTGATAATTCCATTTTGTGATCCATGGAAGACATAAACAGCTCCATCACCCTCATAGGGGGCTCCGACCAGGAGGTCTGAAATAGAAATATGTAAATATATATATTGCTCATAGCTTCGTACTTACATGCACACACACTATTTTACTCACATATACACACATTTCTTCTTAGTTTCGTATGGACATATAGTAACACACACACACACACACACACATTCTCACACATGTGCACAAGTATAGATCTTTTTACAAAACGTTTTTTTTTTCCATTTCAGGTAGACGCGCTCCATCATCCACTTTTCTAAAAAAAACAAATCATACACAAAACGCCAGCACCAACAGTTTTGCAAGAGATGTCAACATGAATGGACCTGTTATTTTTATCTAAAGACATTTTTTTCTAATTCCATCCCGCCCGTCCCCTCAATCTATCTTATTTCTCATTCTTTCTTCTGATGAAGGACTAGCGTCTGAAACGTTAAGACCCTCTTCCTGCTATATCAAGCGTTAACCTAATATATCCCTTCCATATACTGTACCGATTGTGTTGTTATTTCTGTTTACCTTTTTTATATATATATATATATATCTATATATATATATGCCCTCACACCCTCCCACTGCAAAGTGGTCATGGAGGTGCCACGGCAACAAAGCACCCAGCACTCACTGTAAATGAGGTTGGTGTTAGGAAGGGCATCCAGCTGTAGAAATCAAGCCAGAATCAGTTCCCGTATGAGCAAGACAAGGTCAGCCGACCAGACACTACCCACAACAGGACAACCCGTCTAACCCATGCTAGCGTGGAAGAACGGACGTAAAACGGTGATGATGATGATGATATATATATATATATATATATATGTAGATAAATCTACCAAGAGTTTACGGTAGTGTCCAATCCGTATGAAGAACTCAATGTAATCCGGATATCATGGAAAGAAGAGATGCATTCAAAAATCACTTTCGGTGAAAGATAAACGGAATACAGAGTCAAGATAAAATATTAAAAAAATAATGAATAAAACAATGAAACAGTTCCTTATATTAAACAAAAAAAGTTCATTATTTAACGATCGTTTCTAGGATATATATGTGTTAGAATTGGCATGCATATTCAACAGATCTATGTACAAAATTATACAAAATTATACAAACTATCAAAATTAAATATACATACCAAACACATATATTTCTGAAGACGGCATATATATGTGTTTGGTATGTATATTTAATTTTGATAGTTTGTATAATTTTGTATAATTTTGTACATAGATCTGTTGAATATGCATGCCAATTCTAACACATATATATCCTAGAAACGATCGTTAAATAATGAACTTTTTTTGTTTAATATAAGGAACTGTTTCATTGTTTTATTCATTATTTTTTAAATATTTTATATATATATATATATATATATATATATATATATATATATATACATACATACATACATGATGATGATGACACACACACACATATATACACATCATCATTATCTTCCTTTTTACATCCATTTTTCCACGTTTCCATGGGTTGGACAGGTCGTTCTCAGTATAGCATCCCTCCACACTATGTTCCTTCGTCGTCTTTTCTGTGAATTTCAGTAATTTGAGGTCAGCTCTCACCACCTCTGCCCAGGTCTTCCTAGGTATCCCTCTACTGTGGCTTCCTTCCACTGGTATTTCCTGGTACTTGTTCACCCAGTGATCAACATCCATACACAACACATATCAATACCACCGCAGTCTTCTCTCCTTCACACCACCTCGGGTTCCTCTTAAACCCAGCTTCTCCCTCAGTACAAGCTCTGCCTTTCTCTCACACTTACATTGTACATCTAACAGAGCATGGTTGCTTCATTTCTCTCCAACCTACGCATGTTCTCTGCAGTCACATCCCATGTTTCACTACCATGTAGCACCATGTGTCTTCTACAGTCACAGTCCATGTTTCACTACCATGTAGCACCACACGTCTTCTACAGTTACAGCCCATGTTTCACTACCATGTAGCACCACATGTCTACAGTCACAACCCATGTTTCACTACCATGTAGCACCACATGTCTACAGTCACAGCCCATGTTTCACTACCATGTAGCACATGTCTACAGTCAGAACCCATGTTTCTCTACCATGTAGCACTATGTGTCTTCTACAGTCACAGCCCATGCTTCACTACCATGTAGCACCACATGTCCTCAGCAGTCACAGTCCATGTTTCACTACCATGTAGCATTGCACTTCACACACGTGTCATACAACCGTCTTTTTGTAGGTAGATCATCATCATCATTTTACGTCCGCTCTTCCCTGCTTGCAAGGCTGGGACGGGTCTTATTCAGCACAGCATCTCTCCACTTGTCACGGTCCTTCGTCATCTCCTCAGTGAGCTTCAGCGATCTGAGGTCAGCTCTCACCACCTCCGCCCATGTTTTTCGTGGTCTTCCTCTACTGCGTCTTCCTTGGCACTTCGTCACCCAGCAGTCAATCTCCATGCGCATCACATGTCCATACCACCGCAGTCTTCTCTCCCGCACACTACAGCCTATCCCTCTTATACCCAGTTTCTCTCCTAACTCGTCTATGCTTGGTCGTTCACATACATTGACATTGTACATCCAACGAAGCATGCTTGCCTCAGTTCTCTCCAGCCGGCGCATATCCTCTGCAGTTGCTGCCCTTGTCTCGCTACCATGCAGCATCGCACATCTCACACAGGCATCATATAACCGTCCTTTTCTTGATAGAAATAGAAAAATTGGTGGTCAACAGTGGGAGTAGCTCTCTAAACTTCTTCCAGCCTATCCTTATTTTAGCTATTATCTTATTGGAACACCCACCTCCATTGCTAATTACGACTCCTAGACAACAGAAGCTATCAAACTTGTTATCGTGTAGATCATCAAAGGTAGGGAAACTGCCATGCCCTTCACATAACTGAAGGGTCCTTCTAACCCTTTGTTTAGCAACCTTTGCTATCACATACAATATTACAGAGTGTACTGGGCGCATTTATTGTGTAGGTCACCAACACTAGGGAGGTAATCATGTTCTTGACACGAGCGAAGGGTCCTTCTATCCCTTTGTTTAGCAACCTTTCTACGGGTGGATGCTCTTCCTATCACCCATCACTTTACAGAATCTACTTGGTGTATTCATTGCATGGATCAAGACTAGAGAGGTCCTCATGCCCTTGACACAACAGAAGGGTCCTTCACACTCTTTGTTAGGAAAAAACACGTGACATATAGATGTGAGCTTACCTTGAAAGCCATCTTGATTTAAGTCATCAGCGTTGGCCAGGGCCGCACCAAATCTGGCATGTTCACAGTGCAGTGTTTTACATTCCTGCTCATTCATTGTACGACTTAGAATCTTCACAGGAACCGTCTGCTCTGTCATTTCCTGAAATAACAATTTACTAAGATGAACCCTTTCATTGCCATCTTGATGTGTAACAGTCATATACTGAGGTACCCCCTCATTCACTTTAACCCTTTCATTACCATATTTCTAATGAAAGACACTGTCTATGTCTTTAACCCTTTCATTACCATATTTCTAATGAAAGACACTGTCTATGTCTTTAACCTTTTCATTTCCATATTTCTAATGAAAGACACTGTCTATGTCTTTAACCCTTTCATTACCATATTTCTAATGAAAGACACTGTCTATGTCTTTAACCCTTTCATTACCATATTTCTAATGAAAGACACTGTCTATGTCTTTAACCCTTTCATTACCATATTTCTAATGAAAGACACTGTCTATGTCTTTAACCCTTTCATTACCATATTTCTAATGAAAGACACTGTCTATGTCTTTAACCCTTTCATTACCATATTTCTAATGAAAGACACTGTCTATGTCTTTAACCCTTTCATTACCATATTTCTAATGAAAGACACTGTCTATGTCTTTAACCCTTTCATTACCATATTTCTAATGAAAGACACTGTCTATGTCTTTAACCCTTTCATTACCATATTTCTAATGAAAGACACTGTCTATGTCTTTAACCCTTTCATTACCATATTTCTAATGAAAGACACTGTCTATGTCTTTAACCCTTTCATTACCATATTTCTAATGAAAGACACTGTATATGTCTTTAACCCTTTCATTACCATATTTCTAATGAAAGACACTGTCTATGTCTTTAACCCTTTCATTACCATATTTCTAATGAAAGACACTGTCTATGTCTTTAACCCTTTCATTACCATATTTCTAATGAAAGACACTGTCTATGTCTTTAACCCTTTCATTACCATATTTCTAATGAAAGACACTGTCTATGTCTTTAACCCTTTCATTACCATATTTCTAATGAAAGACACTGTCTATGTCTTTAACCCTTTCATTACCATATTTCTAATGAAAGACACTGTCTATGTCTTTAACCCTTTCATTACCATATTTCTAATGAAAGACACTGTCTATGTCTTTAACCCTTTCATTACCATATTTCTAATGAAAGACACTGTATATGTCTTTAACCCTTTCATTACCATATTTCTAATGAAAGACACTGTCTATGTCTTTAACCCTTTCATTACCATATTTCTAATGAAAGACACTGTCTATGTCTTTAACCCTTTCATTACCATATTTCTAATGAAAGACACTGTCTATGTCTTTAACCCTTTCATTACCATATTTCTAATGAAAGACACTGTCTATGTCTTTAACCCTTTCATTACCATATTTCTAATGAAAGACACTGTCTATGTCTTTAACCCTTTCATTACCATATTTCTAATGAAAGACACTGTCTATGTCTTTAACCCTTTCATTACCATATTTCTAATGAAAGACACTGTCTATGTCTTTAACCCTTTCATTACCATATTTCTAATGAAAGACACTGTCTATGTCTTTAACCCTTTCATTACCATATTTCTAATGAAAGACACTGTCTATGTCTTTAACCCTTTCATTACCATATTTCTAATGAAAGACACTGTCTATGTCTTTAACCCTTTCATTACCATATTTCTAATGAAAGACACTGTATATGTCTTTAACCCTTTCATTACCATATTTCTAATGAAAGACACTGTATATGTCTTTAACCCTTTCATTACCATATTTCTAATGTAAGACACTGTCTATGTCTTTAACCCTTTCATTACCATATTTCTAATGAAAGACACTGTCTATGTCTTTAACCCTTTCATTACCATATTTCTAATGAAAGACACTGTCTATGTCATTAACCCTTCCATTACCATATTTCTAATGAAAGACACTGTCTATGTCTTTAACCCTTTCATTACCATATTTCTAATGAAAGACACTGTCTATGTCATTAACCCTTCCATTACCATATTTCTAATGAAAGACACTGTCTATGTCATTAACCCTTTCATTACCATATTTCTAATGAAAGACACTGTCTATGTCATTAACCCTTCCATTACCATATTTCTAATGAAAGACACTGTCTATGTCATTAACCCTTCCATTACCATATTTCTAATGAAAGACACTGTCTATGTCTTTAACCCTTCCATTACCATATTTCTAATGAAAGACACTGTCTATGTCATTAACCCTTCCATTACCATATTTCTAATGAAAGACACTGTCTATGTCTTTAACCCTTTCATTACCATATTTCTAATGAAAGACACTGTCTATGTCTTTAACCTTTTCATTTCCATATTTCTAATGAAAGACACTGTCTATGTCTTTAACCCTTTCATTACCATATTTCTAATGAAAGACACTGTCTATGTCTTTAACCTTTTCATTTCCATATTTCTAATGAAAGACACTGTCTATGTCTTTAACCCTTTCATTTCCATATTTCTAATGAAAGACACTGTCTATGTCTTTAACCCTTTCATTACCATATTTCTAATGAAAGACACTGTCTATGTCTTTAACCTTTTCATTTCCATATTTCTAATGAAAGACACTGTCTATGTCTTTAACCCTTTCATTACCATATTTCTAATGAAAGACACTGTCTATGTCTTTAACCCTTTCATTACCATATTTCTAATGAAAGACACTGTCTATGTCATTAACCCTTTCATTACCATATTTCTAATGAAAGACACTGTCTATGTCATTAACCCTTTCATTACCATATTTCTAATGAAAGACACTGTCTATGTCATTAACCCTTCCATTACCATATTTCTAATGAAAGACACTGTCTATGTCATTAACCCTTTCATTACCATATTTCTAATGAAAGACACTGTCTATGTCTTTAACCCTTTCATTACCATATTTCTAATGAAAGACACTGTCTATGTCTTTAACCTTTTCATTTCCATATTTCTAATGAAAGACACTGTCTATGTCTTTAACCCTTTCATTACCATATTTCTAATGAAAGACACTGTCTATGTCATTAACCCTTTCATTACCATATTTCTAATGAAAGACACTGTCTATGTCATTAACCCTTTCATTACCATATTTCTAATGAAAGACACTGTCTATGTCTTTAACCCTTTCATTACCATATTTCTAATGAAAGACACTGTCTATGTCTTTAACCTTTTCATTTCCATATTTCTAATGAAAGACACTGTCTATGTCTTTAACCCTTTCATTACCATATTTCTAATGAAAGACACTGTCTATGTCATTAACCCTTTCATTACCATATTTCTAATGAAAGACACTGTCTATGTCATTAACCCTTTCATTACCATATTTCTAATGAAAGACACTGTCTATGTCTTTAACCCTTTCATTACCATATTTCTAATGAAAGACACTGTCTATGTCTTTAACCCTTTCATTACCATATTTCTAATGAAAGACACTGTCTATGTCACAACTCCTCTCAGACGGAGGAAGATGAAATAAAATATTTCACTGAAGAACCCAATAATGCTGATTTGATCCAGGAATCGAACCTTCAAACTTGTGATTCAGGGACCAACACTTTAACCACTGAGCCAGTGTCTCCACAAATAAAAGGAATTGTTAACAAAACAGAACAGAAAGGAAGATACTAACCCCATTTGCAACACCCATATAAATATAGATGGCTCCACCTGTCTTGGGATGTTGGTAGAAGGGAGCACTGACTACTAGGTCATCAAAACTAAAGAAAAACAAAGGAAAAATCAATGAAAACAACATCAACACCACCAACAACCGCCCACCCACCCACCACTACTACCAACACCACCACTACACCCACCATCATCACCTCCAACAACCCCCCACCAGCACTACTACCAACAACCCCACCACTACCCCCATCACCCCAAACCACCACCCCCATCATCACAAACACAGCACCACCACAATCAACACCCCACAACCACAACCATCACCCCAACCCCCACCAATACCCCCACCCCATCATCACAAACCCCCCCCCCCCCACGCCCTCATCTAAAATATGGTGAAAATAAAAAATAAAAAGAAGGGAGGGGTTTGAAGCGAGGAGTAGTAATATAAAACTTACCCATCTTTGTTGAGGTCAACAGAGGTGACACTGTAGCCAAACGAAGAACCAAACTGGTCCCCAGTGAGGGTCTTTATGGGGTTGTATTCAAGGTAGTCAATCTTTGGTTGCCGATGGTTGATAAGAAGCACCTGTCCGATTCCTTTCGACCTGGGAGCTCCCGTGGCGTAGTATTTGCTTTTCGAATCAAACTGACCCGTCGTCATGGAGTAACCTGGAAGGAGGTGAAGCACAACGGTGATGAAGAGGAAGAACTACTGTTAGTTTGCCCCTTACTTTATTAGCCATACTAGCAGAAAACCACCCTTGCTCACTTACACCTCTCTAAGACAATGTCCGTGGATTGATTGAGATCTTTGGCGCCATGCAGTTGTACAGAAGACCCACCTTCCCTTGCATACAAACCTACAGTCAGTAGGCCCCTCTTAACCCAATATACACCACACCCCACACACCCTACCCCATCCTCCCATTTCCATCCATAGTGTCGGTGACACAACGTAAAAAGGCTCCCAGTCCACACTGTAAGGTGGTCGTGTAGGAGACACGGTAAAAAGGCTCCCAGTCCACACTGTAAGGTGGTCGTGTAGGAGACACAGTAAAAAGGCTCCCAGTCCACACTGTAAGGTGGTCGTGTAAGAGACACGGTAAAAAGGCTCCCAGTCCACACTGTAAAGTGGTTCTGTAGGAGACATAGTAAAAAGGCTCCCAGTTCACTGTAAAGTGGTTCTGTAGGAGACACAGTAAAAAGGCTCCCAGTCCACACTGTAAAGTGGTCGTGTAGGAGACACGGTAAAAAGGCTCCCAGTTCACACTGTAAAGTGGTCGTGTAGGAGATACAGTAAAAAGGCTCCCAGTCCACACTGTAAAGTGGTCGTGTAGGAGACACAGTAAAAAGGCTCCCAGTCCACACTGTAAAGTGGTCGTGTAGGAGATACAGTAAAAAGGCTCCCAGTCCACACTGTAAAGTGGTCGTGTAGGAGATACAGTAAAAAGGCTTCCAGTCCACACTGTAAAGTGGTTGTGTAGGAGACACAGTAAAAAGGCTCCCAGTCCACACTGTAAAGTGGTCGTGTAGGAGACACAGTAAAAAGGCTCCCAGTCCACACTGTAAAGTGGTCGTGTAGGAGATACAGTAAAAAGGCTTCCAGTCCACACTGTAAAGTGGTTGTGTAGGAGACACAGTAAAAAGGCTCCCAGTCCACACTGTAAAGTGGTCATGTAGGAGACACAGTAAAAAGGCTCCCAGTCCACACTGTAAAGTGGTTCTGTAGGAGATACAGTAAAAAGGCTCCCAGTCCACACTGTAAAGTGGTTGTGTAGGAGATACAGTAAAAAGGCTCCCAGTCCACACTGTAAAGTGGTTGTGTAGGAGACAGTAAAAAGGCTCCCAGTTCACTGTAAAGTGGTTCTGTAGGAGACACAGTAAAAAGGCTCCCAGTCCACACTGTAAAGTGGTCGTGTAGGAGACACGGTAAAGAGGCTCCCAGTTCACACTGTAAAGGTGAGTGGTGTTAAGAAGCGCATCCAGCCATAGAAAACCTGCCAGAGACACCTGTACCAGAATGGGAGAAAGTGTAAAGTAAAAGAAACTGAAATGACCGTGACTTACCAATAAATGAATTGGCTTTGATGTTATCCCCTATTCGAGATTCCTTCATTCTTGTATCACTAGCTGAGAAATCTATAATTTTGGAATAGATTGTACCTGAAAAGCATAATATATGTATATATATATATATTAAGTGTTTCCATAGAAAAGGAGAGTGCTCTATATAGGCTACAGAGCTATTTAGTTATGTAATAAACAACATAAGACAATTATTCCATATATATATATATATATATATATATATTGGGTTGGCAAGAAATTAATTTCAGTTTTTTAGAGTGAAATAAAAGTAATTCTTTTTCATACAAATATGAACTTTAATCAATTATATATTTTCCATTTTGTTCGATGACTTTTTGCCATCTTTCTGGCAACTTCATGATTCTGCGCTCATAGAAATTCTGGTCCTTATCAACCAAAAACTGAAGCATGTGCGATTTCAGGTCATCCTCATTATTGAAAGTTTTACCATTCAAAGAATTTTGCAAACTTCTAAATAAATGGTAATCTGATGGTGCAAGTGACGTGACATCACTGCCCAACCAAGCTCCAATAATTTTTCACGAGTTAACAAAGACGTGTCTGGTCTAGCGTTGCCATAATGGAACACGATTCCTTCATGATTTGCCAATTCTGGCTGTTTTTCTTTGATTGCTTCCTCCAGTTTCATTAGTTCTTCACAGTAAACATCTGAATTGATCGTTTGGTTCCTTGGAAGCAGCTCAAAATACACAACACCTTTGTAATCCCACTAAATTGACAGCATGACCTTTTGTTGATGCAATTCAGCTTTCGATGTGGTTTGTGTTGGTTCATTACGCTTGGACCATGATTGTTTTCGATTGATGTTATTGTAGACAATCCATGTGCGTGTTTGTAGGTAGGTTCAATACATTTATTGACACGCGACTGATCAGCTAAAGGCTCGATCTGTATCGATCGGGCACGACTCTGTAATCAAAAGCACGTCAGACTTCTGTTATGGTAATGAAAAACAGAGCAAACAGACAATCCTATCTTAAGTGATGGTCAACTTCAACAATAAAGGAAACATGTTTTTGCTGTAGTGGAGTCTGTGCTGCTGTACAGGTCTGAGACTTGGACACTGACCAAGAAACTCACTCAGATGGTGGATGGGTGCTACTCGAGAATACTGAGGATGGCTCTGAAAATTAATCAGTATACACTGAGGATGAAGAACCCGTAGTTGTACAGAAGCCTCCCAAAAGTCAGCTCATAAGTGACACAGAGGAGACTGAGGTTAGCTGGACATGCTCACCGACATCCAGAGTTGACACTGCACTCAGTGCTCCTATGGGAGCCCCTACATGGACACACTGGAAGAGGAAGACCGAGGTTGACATATGTTGATGCCCTAAGGACAGACACTGGTCTGTTAGAGACGCAGGACATGGCAGCGATAATGAGGGACAGAGACCGCTGGAGAGAACTCGTCCATGGATCTCGGGAATTTTACCCGCCCTAGATAGATATATATACTCAATCTCTCTTAGTATTATTTTGAATGGACATGGGGCTGATGATGATGATAAGGGCGATGATGATGATAAGGGCAATGGTGATGATGGGGTCCCCCTTGTTACACCTTACCTCGCCAATTCAAGACTCCAGGAGCTCCCACACCAAATGCTTGAGCCTGAAAAATACCAAATGAAAATAATAGAATAAAATAAGACTAACAGACAATATATCTCTCACTATATATATATAAATAAATATATATATATAGGATAACAATAAATGTTAAAGGTAATCCGATAAGTGTCTGTGAAAACTACTTATCATGGACAGTTTAAGCGTACGGTGCAATGCGACTCAACAAGAGGTTTACTTGGGTGACAAATTTATGACTTCTCTTGTATTCCTATGTAAATATATCTTGGAGTAATAAAAAAGTGAGGAATAACATGGTTAACAGTACAGATAAGTATATTTATTTACAGTCTAACAATTGTTTCCATGATAGAGTTTTCTATAAATTGCTAAACACTGGAGACAGCGTAATTCAATTTAAAATACATATAAGTTCTATCATTTCATCAGAAACTCTCAAGAAATACAAAATACATGCGTAACGGTAAACTTACAAATTTAAATTACTATATCAATAATAGTATTAATGATAAATAAATAAAGAAAGGAAAGGGGACATATGGAAATGAGAGAGAAAGAAAGAAAATGACGAAAGAAGGAACGAAGATATAGTTAAAAGTATAACCGGCAAATTTACGAAATCAAACTATCACATCAAAATAAATGTAATATTAATAATAAAGATATAGATAGAAAGAAGGAAGAGGGATATAGTACAGGCAAAGAGGAAGGATGATGAGAAAGAGATAGATGAAGATTAAGAGGGAGGAGGAAACAGAGAGTGGTAAAAATTAATCATGAATACAGGATATGAAGGAAAGAGAAATGAAATAAAGAGACGGACGAATATATATTACTAGGTAAAATAGCTAGTATGAGATGTATTATACGATAAAATGATCGAGATAAAATATGTTTAAGTGGAGAAATGTAAAGACAAATAGTGAAAGATAATAAATGACTTAAATACAAATAAAATAACAATAATGATATAAATACAAATGTTTTGAGGTTAATCTTTTGTAATTATAGAGTTTGTGATAATTTGATATCGTAATAGGTGCTAATGGTATAAAAAGGAATAAGGAGTAGAAAATATAGTTAAGTTGGTCTAAAGTTCAGGAATTTGGTTGCTGATTTATGCTGGCAAAATATAGTTCGTTCAATTCTGCTGTTAAGAAGGGTTTTATTAAAATTAAGAATTTGGAAGAGCTCCATATTACAGAGCCTACAATGGGACATACCAGTTTGATAGGCCTTGGCAGTTGATAGTATTTTCCAGCTGATCTCGTATTCAATGCCAGCATTCCTGAGTTGCCCTATTTTGTTTGCAAGAGTAGTTGTATTTGATTGATTCTTATTAATCATAGAATGTCTGTGCACGTACCACGGTTTTTTTAAAGACACCAGCTGTGGGACCAATGTAATACCAAGCCAAGCTACCTGAGTTGATAGTACACAAGTATACTACATTTTTTTCCCCGGCATCTGTTTAGTAGAGGGCATTTGTCAGGTAAGTGGCACCTTATTGACTTCGTTTTAACGAGAAAACGTGATATCAGGGATATCACATTGGTTCGTGTATTGCAAGGCACGGAATGTTGGACTGATCATCGTCTGGTGCGCGCCAAGTTTCAATTTGTTATGAAGCCCAAAGTAAGGGGGAAGTTGCACTTCCAAAGCAACTAAACGTGGCTCGTCTGAAAACAGAGAAAGTCAGAGCTGAGCTGTCGAGGTCCCTTGAGTCCATGGAATGTGAAAACACTTGGGAATCATTGAAGAAAACCGTCTATGATGTTAGTGCTGGAGTTTTGGGTCATACCAATAGAAAGCATAAAGCCTGGTTCGATGAAAATGATCCAGTGATCCAGACCTTGCTTGAAGAGAAACAAAAAGTGCTGACATCATTGTTGTGTGAGACACGTTCTGACAGGCGTAACCGGACCCTCAGGCAGATCAAGGCACGTGTGCAACATCGATTGAGAGCCATGCAGGATACCTGGTGGAACCAAAAGGCTGATGAAATCCAGAAGGCCTGAGATAGACATGATACAAAGCTCCTATACAGTCTGCTCAGGGAGGTATATGGTCCGACCGGTTCACGAATATCACCACTTCACTCTGGGGACGGCAAGGAATTGCTCAGAGATCTGAAGGAAATCCTGATCAGGTGGCATGACCACTTTGATGAGCTTCTCAACAGACCATCAGAAATTGATGATGAGTTCATCCGGTCGATTCCATCCAGACCTACAAAGCTGGCAATGGCTGATCCTCCTTCATTTGATGAGGTGGCGAAGGCCATTACCAAATTAAACAGCGGCAAGTCACCTGGAATGGATGGACTGAGTGCCGAGATTTTCAAGTGTGCTGGTGATAACTTCTTAAACCGCCTCACTGATCTCTTTGTGAATGCTTGGAATGAAGAAGATGTGCCACGAGATTGGAAAGATGCATTGATGGTGGTACTTTACAAATGAGAGGGAGCCAAGGATGACTGTGGCAACTACAGAGGTATTTCACTGCTATCTGTGGCTGGGAAGATCTTGTGCAGGATATTGGACAGATTGATGCAGCATATTGCTGTTGAGGTACTTCCCGAGTCCCAATATGGCTTTAGGAATGGCAGAGGCACTGTTGACAACTTCTTGCTGTTAAGCAGCATTTTGTCATATTTTAAAATATGGAGCAACTCCATATTGCAAAGTAAATATCTTCCCCAATTGGTAATGATGATGATAATGATGGTGGTGATGATGGTGATGATGATAATGATGGTGATGATGGTGATGATAATGATGGTGATGATGGTGATGATGATAATGATGGTGATGATGGTGATAATGATGGTGATGATGATAATGATGGTGATGATGGTGATGATGACAATGATGATGAAGATGGTGATGACGGCGATGGTGATGGTGACAATGATGATGATGTCAATGATGTTGACAATGATGATGAAGATGGTGATGACGGCGATGATGATGGTGATGGTGACAATGATGATGATGATGGTGATGATGGTGGTGGCGACAATGATGATGATGATGATGATGATATACTCACATCTTCCTTACTGGGAACAAAGACGGCACTGGTCCCTGTCTGAGAGGAGCCGTACTTTGTGTGGTCCCCTTGTACTTTAGTTATGAGGCTCTGGGGTGTGGTCAGATCGTTCTCCAGGATGTAACAGATCCCATGAAAATTGACCGCCTCATAGAATCGATGGGCACAGACCTGCAACAAACAACAACAACAACATTACTGATTAGCTAACTATGGAAACATAGAATTGCAACAATATATACACGCAAAGACTAAAGTCCTAGTGTGTAGAAAGGAAAACAGGGCACAAGGACGAAAACTGTATAAAAAAAGTGCAGGGCAACGAAAACTGATGGAAGCTATGCAGTGGGTAGACCAAGAAAAACCTGGGACGAGGTGATAAACACTGACCCTGCTTACCTACACCTCTCTAAGAAATACCTCTAAGACAAGACAATGGATCGGGACCTTTGGCGCCATGCAGTTGTACAGAAGACCCGACTACCATCGCATACAGACCTACAGTAAGTAGGCACCTCTTAACCCAATGTACACCCCACATCCTACCCCATCCTCCCTGTCCCGTTCCGTCCACTGTGTCGATGACACAACAGTCCACACTGTAAGGTGGTCATGTAGGAGACACAGTAAAAAGGCTCCCAGTCCACACTGTAAGGTGGTCATGTAGGAGACACAGTAAAAAGGCTCCCAGTCCACACTGTAAAGAGGTCATATAGGAGACACAGTAAAAAGGCTCCCAGTCCACACTGTAAAGTGGTCGTGTAGGAGACACAGTAAAAAGGCTCCCAGTCCACACTGTAAAGTGTTCGTGTAGGAGACATGGTAAAAAGGCTCCCAGTCTACACTGTAAGGTGGTCATGTAGGAGACACAGTAAAAAGGCTCCCAGTTCACACTGTAAAGTGGTCATGTAGGAGACACAGTAAAAAGGCTCCCAGTCCACACTGTAAAGTGGTCGTGTAGGAGACACAGTAAAAAGGCTCCCAGTCCACACTGTAAAGTGTTCGTGTAGGAGACATGGTAAAAAGGCTCCCAGTCTACACTGTAAGGTGGTCATGTAGGAGACACAGTAAAAAGGCTCCCAGTCCACACTGTAAGGTGGTCATGTAGGAGACACAGTAAAAAGGCTCCCAGTCCACACTGTAAGGTGGTCATGTAGGAGACACAGTAAAAAGGCTCCCAGTTCACACTGTAAGGTGGTCATGTAGGAGACACAGTAAAAAGGCTCCCAGTCCACACTGTAAAGTGGTCGTGTAGGAGACACAGTAAAAAGGCTCCCAGTCCACACTGTAAGGTGGTCGTGTAGGAGACACAGTAAAAAGGCTCCCAGTCCACACTGTACGGTGGTCATGTAGGAGACACAGTAAAAAGGCTCCCAGTTCACACTGTAAGGTGGTCATGTAGGAGACACAGTAAAAAGGCTCCCAGTCCACACTGTAAAGTGGTGTTGTAGGAGACACAATAAAAAGGCTCCCAGTCCACACTGTAAGGTGGTCATGTAGGAGACACAGTAAAAAGGCTCCCAGTCCACACTGTAAAGTGGTCATGTAGGAGACACGGTAAAAAGGCTCCCAGTCCACACTGTAAGGTGGTTGTGTAGGAGACACAGTAAAAAGGCTCCCAGTCCACACTGTAAAGTGGTCATGTAGGAGACACAGTAAAAAGGCTCCCAGTCCACACTGTAAGGTGGTTGTGTAGGAGACACAGTAAAAAGGCTCCCAGTCCACACTGTAAGGTGGTTGTGTAGGAGACACAGTAAAAAGGCTCCCAGTCCACACTGTAAAGTGGTTGTGTAGGAGACACAGTAAAAAGGCTCCCAGTCCACACTGTAAGGTGGTTGTGTAGGAGACACAGTAAAAAGGCTCCCAGTCCACACTGTAAAGTGGTCATGTAGGAGACACAGTAAAAAGGCTCCCAGTCCACACTGTAAGGTGGTTGTGTAGGAGACACAGTAAAAAGGCTCCCAGTTCACACTGTAAAGTGGTTGTGTAGGAGACACAGTAAAAAGGCTCCCAGTCCACACTGTAAATGTGGTTGTGTAGGAGACACAGTAAAAAGGCTCCCAGTCCACACTGTAAAGTGGTCATGTAGGAGACACAGTAAAAAGGCTCCCAGTTCACACTGTAAGGTGGTCATGTAGGAGACACAGTAAAAAGGCTCCCAGTCCACACTGTAAAGTAGTCATGTAGGAGACACAGTAAAAAGGCTCCCAGTCCACACTGTAAAGTAGTCATGTAGGAGACACAGTAAAAAGGCTCCCAGTCCACACTGTAAGGTGGTCGTGTAGGAGACACAGTAAAAAGGCTCCCAGTTCACACTGTAAGGTGGTCATGTAGGAGACACAGTAAAAAGGCTCCCAGTCCACACTGTAAAGTAGTCATGTAGGAGACACAGTAAAAAGGCTCCCAGTCCACACTGTAAAGTGGTCATGTAGGAGACACAGTAAAAAGGCTCCCAGTTCACACTGTAAGGTGGTCATGTAGGAGACACAGTAAAAAGGCTCCCAGTCCACACTGTAAAGTAGTCATGTAGGAGACACAGTAAAAAGGCTCCCAGTCCACACTGTAAGGTGGTCGTGTAGGAGACACAGTAAAAAGGCTCCCAGTCCACACTGTAAAGTAGTCATGTAGGAGACACAGTAAAAAGGCTCCCAGTTCACACTGTAAGGTGGTCATGTAGGAGACACAGTAAAAAGGCTCCCAGTCCACACTGTAAAGTGGTCGTGTAGGAGACACAGTAAAAAGGCTCCCAGTCCACACTGTAAGGTGGTCATGTAGGAGACACAGTAAAAAGGCTCCCAGTCCACACTGTAAAGTGGTTGTGTAGGAGACACAGTAAAAAGGCTCCCAGTCCACACTGTAAAGTGGTCGTGTAGGAGACACAGTAAAAAGGCTCCCAGTCCACACTGTAAGGTGGTCATGTAGGAGACACAGTAAAAAGGCTCCCAGTTCACACTGTAAGGTGGTCATGTAGGAGACACAGTAAAAAGGCTCCCAGTCCACACTGTAAGGTGGTCATGTAGGAGACACAGTAAAAAGGCTCCCAGTTCACACTGTAAGGTGGTCATGTAGGAGACACAGTAAAAAGGCTCCCAGTCCACACTGTAAAGTGGTTGTGTAGGAGACACAGTAAAAAGGCTCCCAGTCCACACTGTAAAGTGGTTGTGTAGGAGACACAGTAAAAAGGCTCCCAGTCCACACTGTAAAGTGGTCGTGTAGGAGACACAGTAAAAAGGCTCCCAGTCCACACTGTAAATGTGGTTGGTGTTAGGAAGGGCATCCAGCTGTAGACAGAGACACTTCTGTGCCAGAGACACTTCCGTGCAAGTGAGACACAGTCTCCCGACCATTCCCGCATCAAATGGAACAAAACCGTCTAACCCATGCTAGCGTGGAAGATGGACGTTAAATTGTAATAATGATGATGATGATGATGATTATATATATACTAGCTGAGGTACCCAGCTTTGCCGAGGAGAACAGTTAATAGAAGAGGGTTAAAAGCGAAAACGACTGTATTGGATGTGTTGACTGGTATGAGGTGAGACTAATGTTTGTCTGAGAGATTCATAAACAAATCAATCATAACACTTCCTTATAAGGCTGGGGCAGTAAACTGCCGATTAAATGGTAGCATTGGCCTTGGATTTTAAATGTGAAATAACCATAGTCAGTATGATCTTTTTCAGCTCCAAAGGACCTCATCTGAAACACAGCAATATACCACATAACATTGCTTCTGAAGTGTTTAGCTTCGTTAGTAGGGTCTGTAAGTAGTATATAGATAAAAGCTGGAGGGTAGATTAATTCAGGTGAAACTTAAATGGAAAGGGACACAGATTATGGAGGCTTTAGTTAAAGTTTACAGTACTACTGCTCCAAAGATAACTGCTGTCTACAAGTGGATTCAGCGATTCAAACAAGGGAGAGACGACCTTGAAGACGACCATCGCAGTGGAAGACTAGGAACATCAAAAAATGACCAAAATGTTGAGGCTGCTCAGACTTTAATTGAAGAAGATCGAAGAATAACAGTTAATCAGTTAGCTAAGTCCCTAGACATTTCATATGGTTCGGCAAATTCAATTCTGCACAATAATTTGGGACTAAGCAAGCTTTCAGCGCAATGGGTCCCAAAACCGTAGCGCCCAGATCAGCTGATTCTTCGAAGTGATCTGTCTTTGGCGATATTAAACAAAATTGAAGTTGATGAAGAGCATTTCCTGACCAGAATCATCACCGGAGATGAAACCTGGATCTATCAGTATGATCCTGAATCCAAACAGCAGTCAAAACAGTGGCTTCCACGTGGATCATCGGGGCCAATCAAGTTCAAATCTCAAAAGTCGGATCTAAAAGTGATGGCCACCATTTTCTGGGATTCAGATGGGGGTGATACTAATAGATTATCTTGAAGGTCAAAGAACTGTGACAGGAGCTTACTATGCAAATGTTTTAAGGAAGCTGAAAGAGGCATTAGTCAAGAAACGAAAAGGGAAACTTCATGGTGGGATCTTGTTTGACCATGACAATGCACCCGCGCATTCTGCGCGGGTTACAAAAGAAGTTCTTCGAGAATTTCGATGGGAAGTGCTTCCTCACCCATCCCACTCCCCACCCTCTCCTACCACCTGAAAATATATAAATACCACTACATTTATTTTTGTAAAGTCAGATCCCTGATGATTTCTAAAGAATGAAACAGTTCTAGTCCTGTAGAATCTCATCTATATTAAAACTAATATATATATATAATATATATACAATATATATATAGATATAATATATATATATATATATAATATAATATATATAATATAATATAATATATATAATATAATATAATATATATAATATAATATATATATATAATATAATATATATATAACGAGTGGCTGAGTGGATTAGAGAATTGCATTCGCAATCATGAGGTTGTGAGTTCGATTCCTGGACCAGGCGATGCGTTATGTCCTTGAGCAAGACACTTTATTTCACGTTGCTCCTTCTACCTGGAGTTGCGACCGATAGATAGTATTAGCAATTGGAAAGACCAACGAAACAATGGTCCAATTTGACGAAAGTCGATCGTTCTTAAAATATATATAATATATATATATATATATATAGGGGCACATGGCTTGGTGGTTAGAGCATTGGGCTTGCAATCGAAAGGTTGTGAGTTCAATTCTCAGACCGGGTGATGTGTTGTTTCCTTGAGCAAGACACTTTATTTCACATTGTAGAAATGAGATGATAGGGACTGGGGTCCATATCATTCCACTGCAAAGTGGTCGTGGAGGTGCCACGGCAAAAAAAGCATCCAGCACTCACTGTAAATGAGGTTGGTGTTAGGAAGGGCATCCAGCTGTAGAAATCAAGCCAGAATCAGTTCCTGCAAGCAGGGAAAAGCGGACGTAAAATGATGATGATGATGATATATATATATATATATACGTATATGTATATATATACAAACACACAGATATAGACATATACATACACCCATACACAGGATGAGTTCCCTTATAATTAGTCTAAGGAAAGCCTGTAGTATAAAGACATCGACCATGTGAGATATTATGTGAGGTAAAGCCTTTACTGTGAAAATACAACAGTAAATATAGAGTAATGTAAATGTTATGTGAGATATTATGTGAGGTAAAGCCTTTACTGTGAAAATACAACAGTATATATAGAGTAATGTAAATGTTATGTGAGATATTATGTGAGGTAAAGCCATTACTGTGAAAATACAATAGTATATATAGAGTAATGTAAATGTTATGTGAGATATTATGTGAGGTAAAGCCTTTACTGTGAAAATACAACAGTAAATATAGAGTAATGTAAATGTTATGTGAGATATTATGTGAGGTAAAGCCTTTACTGTGAAAATACAACAGTAAATATAGAGTAATGTAAATGTTATGTGAGATATTATGTGAGGTAAAGCCTTTACTGTGAAAATACAACAGTAAATATAGAGTAATGTAAATGTTATGTGAGATATTATGTGAGGTAAAGCCTTTACTGTGAAAATACAACAGTAAATATAGAGTAATGTAAATGTTATGTGAGATATTATGTGAGGTAAAGCCTTTACTGTGAAAATACAACAGTAAATATAGAGTAATGTAAATGTTATGTGAGATATTATGTGAGGTAAAGCCTTTACTGTGAAAATACAACAGTAAATATAGAGTAATGTAAATGTTATGTGAGATATTATGTGAGGTAAAGCCTTTACTGTGAAAATACAACAGTAAATATAGAGTAATGTAAATGTTATGTGAGGTATTATGTGAGGTAAAGTCTTTACTGTGAAAATACAACAGTAAATATAGAGCAGGGTTTCCTAAACTTTTTTTCAAATGTGGAACCATTTTCACTTCAGAAACTTTGGGGTTACCCCAAAGTCTAATAGTGTTATAACCCCAGACACTCCTTTGCAAAACCCATATTGGGAACCCCTGCTATAGAATAATGTAAATGCTGAAGGGTGAAAGTGAAATTACTTACAATGACACTGGCCCTAGCTTTTTTCTTCTCTGACAATAGTGTCACACCAAGCCACTGGTTCTTTTTGGGTTTATCACCTGGATAAAATAAACAACACATAGATGTCACGTGTGTGATAAAAGAACTTTGAAAGACTATATATATATGGAGGCACATGGCTTAATGGTTAGAGCATTGGCCTTGCAATCGAAAGGTTGTGAGTTCAATTCTCAGACCGGGTGATGTGTTGTTTCCTTGAGCAAGACACTTTATTTCACATTGTTCCAGTTTACTCAGCTGTAGAAATGAGATGATAGGGACGGGGGTCCCTATCACTCCACTGCAAAGTGGTCGTGGAGGTGCCACGGCAAAAAAGCACCCAGCACTCACTGTAAATGAGGTTGGTGTTAGGAAGGGCATCCAGCTGTAGAAATCAAGCCAGAATCAGTTCCCGTCCCACCCTTGCAAGCAGGGAAAAAGTGGACGTAAAATGAAATGATGATGATATATATATATAGAATTCACAAGAATCAAAGCTATGTTCAAAGCATTTATTCACTTACAATTGATTCTTGTGAATTCTATATAAGTGCACTGTAGAACAACTGATGTTATTACATTGAGCTATTTATCTTACTGGGAATAAGGTAGTAATAAATGACTGACCTTTCCTGTTTATAGTATATACATAACTATAAATAGTATCCTTAATATTATATATATATATATATAAATATCTAAGCAGAAGGGATATTCAATTGGTTGGTATGGTAATTCAACAAATATAAATGTTTATAACTGATTCAGAGCACTCAACAGATTTTCTGGAGTATAATATACAAAGAAATTAAATAAAAGGAAACTATATTTATAAAACCATATTTATTCTATTATATATATTTCAAGGGTACTAAAGTTTTTGGTACCCTTGAAATATATATAATAGAATAAATATGGTTTTATAAATATAGTTTCCATTTATTTAAATTCATTGAATATATAAATATATATATAAGGTTTTGCGTATGCTTGTGTATGTACGTATTTGTTTGCGTGTATGTATTCATTTATTTCTATTACTTCTGTATTGTATTTATTTACTTTGTTCTTAACTCTGTAGCGGAGATTCATTTGGCCTCCTAGTTAGAATTTTAGTCTACGACTTCTGCTATACCATTTACGTGGTTTTGTCTTTGCGTGGTTTTGTTCTTCACGCTCCACATATGACGTATTATCTTCGTTTTTTCGTTCATTGCCACCACCTAAGAGAACATTAGTCTATGACCTCTTTTATACCAGAAAACGTGGTTCTGTCTTTGCGCGTAATTGTTTTTCACCGTTCCTATTAATGACGTATTATATTCGTTTTTTCCCGTTCTTTGCCAGCGAACGTTTCCACGAACCAAAGTATCGTCTTCCTGTCTTCCTCCGGTTGCAACGTTTATTGAAATATCCAGTTCTGCGTTTACAGATTGACTTTGTTAGTTTCAGAAGATCCCGTTAAGGGTGAAAGCAGCGATTCTTTGCTTAAACTTTAATCTGTTATTTTAATAAATATTTGCTCTACGGTTCTTATATATTTGATATATATTTTCCTTATTGAGCCCTCTTTGGATTTTAGTCTTCAAATTTATTATTATTACTAAATATATATATATATATTTATAGATGTGACATGTGTGATGAAAGAACTTTGATATGTGAGAGAATTCTGGTCGGATATGGCCAATTTGAAGAGAATTCTGGCCAGATATGGCCAGTTTAAACAGAAAGAGGTGAGAGAATTCTGGCCGGATATGGCTGGTTTGAACAGAAAGAGGTGAGAGAATTCTGACTGGATATGACCAGTTTGAACAGAAAGAGGTGAAAGAATTCTGGCTGGATATGACCAGTTTGAACAGAAAGAGGTGAAAGAATTCTGGCTGGATATGACCAGTTTGAACAGAAAGAGGTGAAAGAATTCTGACTGGATATGACCAGTTTGAACAGAAAGAGGTGAGAGAATTCTGACTGGATATGAGCAGTTTGAACAGAAAGAGGTGAGAGAATTCTGGCTGGATATGACCAGTTTGAACAGAAAGAGGTGAAAGAATTCTGGCTGGATATGGCTGGTTTGAACAGAAAGAGGTGAGAGAATTCTGGCTGGATATGACCAGTTTGAACAGAAAGAGGTGAGAGAATTCTGACTGGATATGAGCAGTTTGAACAGAAAGAGGTGAGAGAATTCTGACTGGATATGACCAGTTTGAACAGAAAGAGGTGAGAGAATTCTGGCCGGATATGACCAGTTTGAACTGAAAGAGGTGAGAGAATTCTGGCCGGATATGACCAGTTTGAACAGAAAGAGGTGAGAGAATTCTGGCTGGATATGACCAGTTTGAACAGAAAGAGGTGAGAGAATTCTGGCCGGATATGACCAGTTTGAACAGAAAGAGGTGAGAGAATTCTGACTGGATATGACCAGTTTGAACAGAAAGAGGTGAGAGAATTCTGACTGGATATGACCAGTTTGAACAGAAAGAGGTGAGAGAATTCTGGCTGGATATGACCAGTTTGAACAGAAAGAGGTGAGAGAATTCTGACTGGATATGACCAGTTTGAACAGAAAGAGGTGAGAGAATTCTGGCTGGATATGACCAGTTTGAACAGAAAGAGGTGAGAGAATTCTGACTGGATATGAGCAGTTTGAACTGAAAGGGGTGAGAGAATTCTGACTGGATATGAGCAGTTTGAACAGAAAGAGGTGAGAGAATTCTGACTGGATATGAGCAGTTTGAACAGAAAGAGGTGAGAGAATTCTGGCTGGATATGACCAGTTTGAACTGAAAGAGGTGAGAGAATTCTGACTGGATATGACCAGTTTGAACTGAAAGAGGTGAGAGAATTCTGACTGGATATGAGCAGTTTGAACAGAAAGAGGTGAGAGAATTCTGGCTGGATATGACCAGTTTAAATGCTAAAGGGTTAAAATGAGAAATATTTTCAGATTGACTGAAAGAGGAAGCTTGGCAGCAAAGGAACAATGATTTAATTATAGGTAATTTGGGGTGGAAGAGGAGAAGAAATGAGGCTTTATGGATAAAGTTTATGTGGGGTGTTGTCTCTGTCTAGTATTTTATTATTAGAAGCTGTGTGTGTGTGTGTGTATGTTTTTGTGTGGGGTGTTGTCTGTCTATTATATTTTATTGGTTGGTTGTGTCTGTATGAGTGTGTCTGTGTGTCTCTCTGTGTGTCTATGTGTATGTGTGTGTGTGTTTGTCTATGACAGTGTGTGTGCGTGTCTATGTATGTGTGTGTGTCTGTCTATGTCAGTGTGTGTGTGTCTATGTATGTGTGTGTCTGTGTATGTCTGTCTGTCTCTGTGTGTGTGTCTCTGTGTGTGTGTGTGCGTGTCTGTAACTCACCCACAAATTCCAGTTTTATAGCAAAGATCTCATCAATGTATAACAGGGTTTTATATATTCTACCACCACCACCACCACCACCACCACCACCACCACCACCAACTGACACCACTCCTGGTTCTATCATACAAAAGTCTTTGTTTTAAAATGTTTATATTTATCTAAAACCGTTCCTTCCATCATAATTTTATGTAGGAACCTTTAAGTTACATCCCAAACACCCCTGGTTCTATGATACAAATCTGTTTTTAAATGTCTATATTTATCTAAAAACCTCCCATCAACCTAATTTTATGTAGGAACCTTTAAGTTACATCCCAAACACCCCTGGTTCTATGATACAAATCTGTTTTTAAATGTCTATATTTATCTAAAAACCTCCCATCAACCTAATTTTATGTAGGAACCTTTGTTAAGTTATGTTCCAAACACCAACTTAATAATTGTTTCTACTTTTGGCACAAGGCCAGCAATTACCCCCAGTGTATTACTGGTACTTTATTTTATCGACCCCCCCCCCTCCGTAAGGATGAAAGGCAAAGTTAACCTCGGCGGGATTTGAACTCAGATCGTAAAGGGACGTAACTATGCTGGAAAGCATGGCGTCCGACCCTCTACCGATACTAAAAATCCACCACCATGCTAGTTATTAAATAATAATTTCCAGTTGCTTAAGCAAATGGATACAATATTTTAGCCATGCTGAAATGCACAGAAAAATGAATAGATAAATAATATATTCATATTGTTGACTTCTTTATAATTTTGTCTCCTCTTCCTCTCTCTCTATACTAGCAAATACAATTCCAAAAAATGATTTTGATATATTAAGAACTTGTTAAGAGTAACTTATTCACTATTTTGAAAATTTGGATGTGTACAACAATTATTATTGAGTGGCTGCTATTTGCAGTATAGCATTATATATGGAGGCATATGGCTTAGTGGTTAGAGCATTGGCCTTGCAATCGAAAGGTTGTGAGTTCAATTCTCAGACCGGGTGATGTGTTGTTTCCTTGAGCAAGACACTTTATTTCACATTGCTCCAGTTTACTCAGCTGTAGAAATGAGATGATAGGGACTGGGGTCCCTATCATTCCACTGCAAAGTGGTCGTGGAGGTGCCACGGCAAAAAAGCACCCAGCACTCACTGTAAATGAGGTTGGTGTTAGGAAGGGCATCCAGCTGTAGAAATCAAGCCAGAATCAGTTCCCGTCCCACCCTTGCAAGCAGGGAAAAGTGGACGTAAAATGAAATGATGATGAAATGATGATGAAATGATGATGATTGTTATACTTGGGGAGGGTCATATTTGTGTAATATTGCCAGAATTAATTATATATATATATATATATATATATATAAGTATTGAAATTTCCGTTGAAAACAGCAAAGGTCATAGAAGTGAAGAGTGCTCTATGTAAGTACCAGAGCAAAATTTAATGTATAAAAATCAATACAATATAATTACCTCATTACTAGAGGTTTCCCGAATGAGGAGAATACGAAAGAATCGTCTTCATTCTTTCGTATTGATTTTTATACATTATATATATATATATATATAGAAGTTCTATTTAAATTGTTGGGATACAACCAACAAGTAAATATTTTTATAACTGATATAAAGCACTCGACAAGTATTTGGAGTAGATATACGATATTAATAAATGGAAACTATATTTGTAAAACCATATTTATTTCATTATACATATTTCAAGGATACCAAGTTAAATTATGGTATGCCTTCATCAGATAAAATACAATATAAAACTGATATATATAGTATTTTGTCTGATGAAGGCATACCATAATTTAACTTGGTATCCTTGAAATATGTATAATGAAATAAATATGGTTTTATAAATATAGTTTCCATTTATTAATATCGTATATATATATATGTATATATATATATATATATATATATTATATATATATATTATATATATATATATTATATATATATATATATTATATATATATAATATATATATATATATATATTAAATATATATATATTATATATATAAATGAAAGGTATAGAAAGTATTGTAGCAAGAAGCCAACAGTATTCCATAATATATAAGTGACTATAGCGTCAAAATGGGAAAATAGTTAACGTAAGATGTGCGAAAAATAATTCAAACTCAATTCAAAAAGAATCAGGATATAGATTTATCCAACAGAATTTAGTGAAATCCAGGGAAAAATCAATAGAGCCTTAACTCATGATAAAATAAAGTTTAAAATACTCATCCTTCAATTTGGGACAACTACAAATGCTCTGTATATACTATATATTATATATATATACTATATATTATATATATATCATCATCATCATCATCATTTAACGTCCATCGGCCACGCTAGCATGGGTTTGGACGGGAATTTTCCCACTTGAGGCAAGATTGGTTGTCTTGCTCGTATAGTACTGTCTGGCGGGTTTTTTACAGCTGGATGCCCTTCCTAACACCAACCACGTTTACAGTATATATATATATATATATATTATATATATATTAAAGACTTAAACAAGATTCAATGAGTATATCAAAGAATGAGTTTTACAGTAGATTAGAAGCACTCTACGGTAAATAATTTTCCAGAGTTATTAATATTAAAATACAAATATTAATAAAATATTTGTATTTTAATATTAATAACTCTATAATATAAATAACTCTTTAATATAAATAACTCTTTAATATAAATAACTCTTTAATATAAATAACTCTTTAATATAAATAACTCTTTAATATAAATAACTCTTTAATATTAATAACTCTATAATATAAATAACTCTTTAATATAAATAACTCTTTAATATAAATAACTCTTTAATATTAATAACTCTTTAATATAAATAACTCTATAATATAAATAACTCTATAATATAAATAATTCTTTAATATAAATAACTCTATAATATAAATAACTCTTTAATATTAATAACTCTTTAATATTAATAACTCTTTAATATAAATAACTCTTTAATATAAATAACTCTATAATATAAATAACTCTTTAATATAAATAACTCTTTAATATTAATAACTCTTTAATATAAATAACTCTTTAATATAAATAACTCTTTAATATTAATAACTCTTTAATATAAATAACTCTATAATATAAATAACTCTATAATATAAATAACTCTTTAATATAAATAACTCTTTAATATAAATAACTCTTTAATATAAATAACTCTTTAATATAAATAACTCTTTAATATAAATAACTCTTTAATATAAATAACTCTTTAATATAAATAACTCTTTAATATAAATAACTCTTTAATATAAATAACTCTTTAATATAAATAACTCTTTAATATTAATAACTCTTTAATATAAATAACTCTTTAATATAAATAACTCTTTAATATAAATAACTCTTTAATATAAATAACTCTTTAATATAAATAACTCTTTAATATAAATAACTCTTTAATATAAATAACTCTTTAATATAAATAACTCTTTAATATTAATAACTCTTTAATATAAATAACTCTTTAATATAAATAACTCTTTAATATAAATAACTCTTTAATATTAATAACTCTTTAATATAAATAACTCTTTAATATAAATAACTCTTTAATATAAATAACTCTTTAATATAAATAACTCTTTAATATAAATAACTCTTTAATATAAATAACTCTTTAATATAAATAACTCTTTAATATAAATAACTCTTTAATATAAATACTACCTTGATTAAATCTTAACCATTTAACATCTCAGGGTATGTCATGTATCATTTTATTTTATCTGATGAGGACGTACTGTTGTACATCCGAAATATGTATAATAAAATTTAATTGATCACAAGAACATCTATTTTATTAATATTTGTATTTTAATATTAATAACTCTGGAAATTATTTTTTTCTGTAGAGTGCTTCCAATCTACTGTAAAACTCATTCTTTGATGTACTCATTGAATCTTGCTTAACTCTTTAATATATATATATATATATATATATATATATATATATATATATATATATATATATATATATATAAAAGGTAAACAGAAATAGCAACACAAACGGTACAGTATATGGAAGGAATATATTAGATTAACGCTTGAAATAGCAGGAAGAGGGTCTTAACGTTTCAGATGCTAGTCCTTCATCAGAAGAAAGAATGAGAAATTAGAAAGATTGAAGGGATGGGCAGGCTGATGCATATATATATATATATATATATATATATATATATATATATATATATATATATATATATATATACGTATTGCCTGCTGTATATACATACATCATCATCATCAGGTTTAGCGTCCGTGTTCCACGCTTGCATGGGTTTGGACGGGGGTTTTCCCACTTGAGGCAAGAGTGGTTGTCTTGCTCGCATAGGACTGTCTGGCGGGTTTTCTACAGTTGGATGCCCTTCCTAACACCAACCACATTTACAGTGTGGGGCTGGGAGGTTTTTACCGTGTTGCCTACACGGTAAAATACATACATACATTCACAAACAGGTGTATACATACCTAGTTTAGTGGTTAACTTTTCACAGGTCTCATCAAGGGAGAAG
>OZ024765.1:9025944-9033444 GCA_964016885.1 Eledone cirrhosa | reverse complement strand
TTCCGTGGCACCTACACGTCCATTTTACAGTGAGTGCTGGGTGCTTTTTCGTGGCGCCTACACGTCCACTTTACAGTGAGTGCTGGGTGCTTTTTCGTGGCGCCTACACGTCCACTTTACAGTGTGGGCTGGGGGATTTTTTGCCGTGGCACCTCCACGACCACCTTGCGGTGGGGGGTGTGGGGGCATATTGTTTATATGCTTCAGCATGTACCCATGGGAGGTCGGGTACTCTGTATAAATGAAGTAATTCCGTCAGACTTTTCTGACGGAATTACTTCATATATATATGTGTATGGTAAACGACTTGGAGTGGTTGATCAGTTTGTCTACCTGGGAAGCACTGTCAATCGATACAGCAACCTTGATAATGAAATTCCACACAGGATTAGGACAGCAAGTGATGATTTCGGAAAGCTAGTAAGACACCTACATATACAAATATCCATCTCTTCGCTGCTGTACAGGTCTGAGACTTGGACACTGACCAAGAAACTCACTCAGATGGTGGATGGGTGCTACACGAGAATGTTGAGGATGGCTCTGAACATTAATCAGTATACACTGAGGATAAGCAGGGAAAAACGGCTGTAAAATGATGATATATAGATATACACACATATATTTATATATATATATACACATATATATCTATACACATACACACACATATATATATATATATATATACACACACACACACACATATATATCTATACACACACACATATTTATATATATATACACACATATATCGATACACACACACACACACATATATATATAAGCAGGGAAAAAGCAGACGTAAAATGAAATGATGATGATGATGATATATATATATATACACACATATATTTATATATTTACACATATTTATATATATCTATACACACACACACATATATATATATACACGCATATATATAACTATACACACACACACACACACACACTTATAGGTGTGAGGTGTTCTAGTGGAAGGGTTTGTTTAATAACATTACACCCCACCACCCTCCCCACCACCACATCAGCAGTTGCCCCCCCCCCCCCGTCCCAGGTGTCTTGGTGCAACTGAATCAAACAGGCTGATTCACATACACCCCCCCTCCAAATACACCACCACCACCACCACCACTACTACTTATGTGGTTGTGGTGGTGGTGGTGGTGGTGGTGATGGTAATGATGGTTGTGGTGGTGGTGGTGGTGGTGGTGGTATATGGTGATGATGGTAATGATGGTATTGATAGTAGTGGCGGTGGTGGTGGTGGTATATGGTGATGATGGTATTGATAGTAGTGATGATGATGATGGTGGTGGTGGTGGATGTGGTGGTAGTGGTGGTGGTGGTGTATCAGACAGGAAGTGGTATATAGTGATGGTGGTGTATGTGGTAGCGGCGGTGGTGGTATTGGTGGTGGTGGTATGTGGTGGTGTATGTGGTGGTGGTGGTATGTGGTGGTGGTGTATGTGGTGGTGGTGGTATGTGGTGTGTGGTGGTGGTGGTGTATGTGGTGTGTGGTGGTGGTATGTGGTGGTGGAGATGGTATGTGGTGTGTGGTGGTGGTGGTGTATGTGGTGTGTGGTGGTGTGTGGTGGTGGTAGTGTATGTGGTGGTGGAGATGGTATGTGGTGTGTGGTGGTGGTAGTGTATGTGGTGGTGGTGGTGGTGTATATGGTATTGGTGGTGGTGTGTGGTGGTGGTAGTGTATGTGGTGGTGGAGATGGTATGTGGTGTGTGGTGGTGGTAGTGTATGTGGTGGTGGTGGTGTATGTGGTGGTGGAGATGGTATGTGGTGTGTGGTGGTGGTAGCGTATGTGGTGGTGGTGGTGTATGTGGTGGTGGTGGTGGTGTGTGGTGGTGGTAGTGTATGTGGTGGTGGTGGTGTATGTGATATTGGTGGTGGTATGTGGTGGTGGTAGTGTATGTGGTGGTGGTGGTGTATGTGGTGGTGGTGGTGTATGTGGTGGTGGTGGTAGTGGTGTATGTGGTGGTGTATGTGGTGGTATGTGGTGGTGGTAGTGTAATGTGGCGGCACGGCAGTGGTGGTGTATGCGGTGGTATGTAGTGGTATGTGGTGTAGGTGGAGGTGGTGGTGGTGTATGTGGTGGTATGTGGTGGTATGTGGTGTAGGTGGAGGTGGTGTATGTGGTGGTATGTGGTGGTATGTGGTGGTGTAATGTGGCGGCACTGCAGTGGTGGTGTATGTGGTGGTATGTGGTGTAGGTGGAGGTGGTGGTGGTGTATGTGGTGGTATGTGGTGGTATGTGGTGGTGTATGTGGTGGTATGTAGTAGTGGTGGTGGTGGTGGTGGTGTACCAGCTAGTGGAGAAGCTAGAACTAATTAAAATAATGTTTTCACACCCAAATCTTTTCATGGTTTAATCTTTACCTTTGATATTTACCACCTGGAGAACTGACAGTGTGTGTTTCCTTGTTTTGCTATTGTAATGGCTGGCTTTGCCTGCCGCAATTTTCAATTTGTCAAGTTATCTAAACATATGTTATTACTCTAAGGGCCTACCCTTATTGAGTGCTTTGCTACTCATTCCTTATTGTAGGTTGATTTTGCTTGGCTGCAGCCAATTCTTCGATTTTACTAAGCTTCCACTTGTTAAAACTGCACTATCCACAAGTGTTTTTTAGCCTTCATATCATGTTCTCCTGTTTTATCTGATGAAAACACAAATATTATTGCATGATGATGTTTGTTTTTGAAATGCGCATAATAAAATACATGGAACTCCTTTAACCATCTTTTGATCTTATATATTATATACATATATATATAGAGATCCCGTTAAGAGTGAAAGCAGCGATTCTTTGCTTAAACTTTAATCTGTTATTTTAATATATATATATATATATATACATACATATATATATATATATATATATATATACATATACATACACACACACATATATATATATACACACACACATATATATATATACACACACACATATATACATACATAAATATATATATATATATATATATACATACATATATATACAAACATATATATATATATATATATATGTATGTATATATATGTATGTATATATATATATATATATATTTATGTATGTATATATGTGTGTATATATATATATATATATGTGTGTATATGTATATATATATGTATGTATATATATGTATGTATATATATATATATATTTATGTATGTATATATATATGTGTGTATATATATATATAGATGTGTGTATATGTATATATATATATGTATGTATATATATGTATGTATATATATATATTTATGTATGTATATATGTGTGTGTATATATATGTGTGTGTGTATATGTATATATATATATGTATATATACACATATATATATATACACATATATATATATCCACAGTAATTAGATAGCAGAGACATCACCAATGGAGTTAGTTATCAGATGATATCAAATATCTTAAATGGTGACTGTATCAATATATACATACATGTGTGTGTAACATATATATATATATATATATATATATATATATACATACATGTATAATACACACACACACACAGACACACGGAGAGAGACAGACAGACACACACACACACACAGAGACACACGGAGAGAGACAGACACACACACACAGACACACGGAGAGAGACAGACACACACACACAGACACACGGAGAGAGACAGACAGACACACACACACACACACACAGTCAGACACACACACACACACACACAGCAGTAGGTGAGTCAAGAATTCTCCACTTTCACCAGACACACACACACAGACAGTCAGACACACACACACACACACACAAAGACATACACACACACACACACACACACAGTAGTGGGTGAGTCAAGAATTCTCCACACTTTCACCAGACACACACACAGTCACACACACAGTCACACACAGTCACACACAAAGACATACACACACACACAGCAGTAGGTGAGTCAAGAATTCTCCACTTTCACCAGACACACACACACAGACAGTCAGACACACACACACACACACAAAGACATACACACACACACACACACACACAGCAGTGGGTGAGTCAAGAATTCTCCACACTTTCACCAGACACACACACAGTCACACACACACACACACACACACAAAGACATACACACACACACAGCAGTAGGTGAGTCAAGAATTCTCCACACTTTCACCAGACACACACACAGACACACACACACACACACACACACAAAGACATACACACACACACACACACAGCAGTGGGTGAGTCAAGAATTCTCCACACTTTCACCAGAGACACACACACACACACACACAAAGACATACACACACACACAGCAGTGGGTGAGTCAAGAATTCTCCACACTTTCACCAGAGACAGACACACACACACACACACACACACAGCAGTGGGTGAGTCAAGAATTCTCCACACTTTCACCACAACATATCTTTAGGTTTGTCTATCTTCAGCTCCTGTGTGGCTACAGTTGGTGCTGCTGTGGTCATGTGATGTAGTCACATGATGCGGTCACGTGATGGTAAGTTTGGGCTTGAGCCAAGCCTGTTGCCTTACTGCTGTTACAGAGTAAACATGGCACTCCCACTACACAGCACACCACCACCGCCACCACCACCACCACCACCGCCGCCGCCACCACCAATAACACAAACAACACCACCAACAACAACAACACCACCAATAACAACACCAACACCACCACCACCAACAACAACACCAACACCACCAACAACAACACCACCAACAACAACAACACCACCAATAACAACACCAACACCACCACCACCAACAACAACACCAACACCACCAACAACAACACCACCAACAACAACAACACCACCAACAACACCACCAACAACAACAACACCACCAACAACACCACCAACAACAACACCAACACCACCAACAACAACACCAACACCACCAACAACAACACCACCAACACCACCAACAACAACACCAACAACAACACCAACAACAACACCACCAACAACAACAACACCAACACCACCAACAACAACACCACCAACAACAACAACACCAACACCACCAACAACAACACCACCAACACCAACAACAACACAACCAACAACAACAACACCAACACCACCAACAACAACACCAACACCACCAACAACAACAACACCACCAACACCACCAACAACAACACCACCAACAACAACAACACCACCAACAACAACACCAACACCACCAACACCACCAACAACAACACCACCAACAACAACAACACCAACAACACCAACACCAACAACAACACCACCAACACCACCAACAACACCAACAACACCACCAACAACAACAACACCAACAACAACAACACCAACACCACCAACAACAACACCACCAACACCACCAACAACAACACCAACACCAACACCAACAACAACACCACCAACAACAACAACACCAACACCACCAACAACAACACCAACACCACCAACAACAACAACACCAACACCACCAACAACAACACCACCAACAACAACAACACCAACACCACCAACAACAACACCACCAATAACAACAACCACACCACCAACATCGCAAACAACACCAACACCACCCCCACCGCCAACAACAACACCATCACTACCACCACCACTATCACCAACAACCCCACCACCACCACCACCAATACCCCTCCCCCCCACACCACCACCACCACCATCACTACCACCACCACTATCACCAACAACAACCCCCCCCACACCACCACCACCACCATCACTACCACCACCACTATTACCAACAACAACCCCACCACCACTAATAACATCAACACCACTAATAACATCAACATCACCACCACCACCGCCAACATGACTACCAACAACAACCCCCACACCACCATCACACTCCCACAGCACCAATAACACCACCACCACCACCACCAGCCCCACCATAAGTAGACACAGTATTACATTATGTTTGTTTAACTAATTACCTCCCAAACTGTAATTAGTCCCCTAATGAGGCTGGAAAAATATTCTTAATTACTGCCAAATACACCTCTCTTTTCCTGAATAACATACACACACACACATATATATATATACATATATATATATATATACATATATATATACATATATATATATATATGTATATATATTTTATTATGCGCATTTCGAAAACAACATCATCCTGGATATTTTTGTCCCAGGACATTGTTTTAGAAATGCGCATAATAAAATATATGGAACTTCTTTAACCACCTTTTAATTTCTTCTTATATATATACTCCAGTTCTACCAACTGTTGGGTGCTACTTATCTGATATATGCATAGTTTTATTGTTCTACATATATGTATATATATATAACGCCACCCCGTTCTATGTAAAGTTATGTTGGTGCCACAACATCCAGGCCGAAACAAATGAGATCGTGTAGGTGTCACGACAAAAAAACACACAGTCCACGCTGTAATGTGGCCGTGTAGGCAACACGGTAAAAACCTCCCAGACCCACACTGTAAATGTGGTTGGTGTTAGGAAGGGCATCCAACTGTAGAAAACCTGCCAGACAGTCCTATGCGAGCAAGACAATCACTCTTGCCTCAAGTGGGACTACCCCCGTCCAAACCCATGCAAGCGTGGAACACGGACATTAAACGTTGATGATGATGATGATGATATAAGTATTAATATAGATGCGATTCAACAGGACTAGAACTCAAAAATCAAATACCATATTTATTTTTTGATACCCAGATTCCTGATGATTTCTAAAGAATGAAACAGTTCTAGTCCTGTAGAATCTCATCTATATTAAAACTTTTATACTCTGCTATGTATTGAGTACCTAACTGTGTTTACCTCCGATATATATATATGTGTGTGTGTCCCAAGGCTCTGAAACCATCAACACCAAATACACAGAGCTGGCATATCTAAGAACCGAACCGACTAACTGCCTGATGAGGTCATAGCCATTCAATGGCTATCATCGAAATATATATAGCAGTAAATAAAGGATTATGAGTTCATGCAATTGACTTATGTTTCGTCACTATATATAAATATATATGTGTATATATATAAATATATGTATATATATGTATATATATATATATATATATATATATATATATATATATACATATATTTATATATAATATATTTCATTCGCACCGTTTCCTTTCGCTATATGTCTCTCCACCACTCCCCTACACACTTCTCACCTGAAGAAGGGCTTATGCCCGAAACGTCGTCCCCCACCTACCCCCCACTCTCCTGAGCGTGAATTTAATAAACATTTATCGTACTGCCTCTCTGTTCTGTCCCTGTTCAATTTTTCATTATATATATATATATATATATATATATATATATATATAGTAATAATAATAAATTTGAAGACTAAAATCCAAAGAGGGCTCGATAAGGATAAATATATATTAAATATATAAGAACCATAGAGCAGCAGCGATTCTTTGCTTAAACTTTAATCTGTTATTTTAATAAATATATAT
>OZ024765.1:8990944-9018444 GCA_964016885.1 Eledone cirrhosa | reverse complement strand
GAGAGAGAGAGAGAGAGAGAGAGAGAGAGAGAGAGAGAGAGCGAGAGAGAGAGAGAGAGAGAGAGAGAGAGAGAGAGAGAGAGAGAGAGAATCTGTGGCGCCAGGAGGTTTTGGCCTGTAGCAGGCCAAAACCTCTTCAGGGGCCTCACCAGCAGGATTTTGTGGTGGTGGTGGTGGTGTTGATGATGTTGGTGGAAGTGGTGGTGTTGTTGGTGGTGTGATAGTGGTGGTATAGTAGTAGTGTTGGTGTTGTGGTGGTGTTGGTAGTGTTGATGTGATAGTGGTGGTGGTAGTAGTGGTGCAGTGGTGGTAGTAGTGGTGTTGTGGTGGTAGTAGTGGTGTTGTGGTGGTGTTGATGGTGTTGGTGGTAGTGGTGGTGGTGTTGTTGGTGTGATAGTGGTGGTATAGTAGTAGTGTTGGTGGTAGTGGTGGTGTTGGTAGTGTTGATGTGATAGTGGTGGTGGTAGTAGTGGTGCAGTGGTGGTGGTAGTGGTGTTGTGGTGGTAGTAGTGGTGTTGTGGTGGTGTTGATGGTGTTGGTGGTAGTGGTGGTGGTGGTGGTGTTGTTGGTGTGATAGTGGTGGTATAGTAGTAGTGTTGGTGGTAGTGGTGGTGTTGGTAGTGTTGATGTGATAGTGGTGGTGGTAGTAGTGGTGCAGTGGTGGTGGTAGTGGTGTTGTGGTGGTAGTAGTGGTGTTGTGGTGGTGTGGTAGTGTTGATGTGATAGTGGTGGTGGTAGTAGTGGTGGTGGTAATGGTGGTGGTGGTAGTGGTGTTGTGGTAGTGGTAGTGTTGTGTGATAGTCGTGGTGTTGGTAGCAGTGTTGTGGTGGCGTTGGTAGTAGTGGGGGTGGTATTGTTGTGGTGATGGTGGTGGTGGTAGTAGTAGTAGTGTTGTTGTGATGGTGGTGGTAGTTGTCATGGTGAAGCTGGTAGTGGTAGTGTTGTGTGATAGTGGTGGTGTTGGTAGCAGTGTTGTGGTGGCGGTGGTAGTAGTTGGGGTGGTATTGTTGTGGTGATGGTGGTGGTGGTAGTAGTAGTGTTGTTGTGATGGTGGTGGTAGTTGTCATGGTGAAGCTGGTAGTGGTAGTGTTGTGTGATAGTGGTGGTGTTGGTAGCAGTGTTGTGGTGCCGGTGGTAGTAGTAGTGGAGGTATTGTTGTGGTAGTGGTGGTGGTAGTAGTAGTAGTGTTGTTGTGATGGTGGTGGTAGTTGTCATGGTGAAGATGGTAGTGGTGGTGGTAGCGTTGGTAGTAGTGGTGGTGTTGGTAGTGGTGGTAGTGGTAGGGGTGGAGGTGAAGAAATACCTCTGCTAAATTATCTATTATCTCGTTAAAAGCTAGAGAGTAATTGCTGTTGTTTCATGTCATGTCTAATTACATCTGGTAAACATCTCACACCCCCTCCCCACCCCACGTCAGCCATCTTGGTGGGGTGTGGGAGTACTATAGCCTTGCCAGAGAAAAATTGGTGGACAGAAACAGTTTGGAAGCCTGTTTTTACTGTACCTGTAATTCTGTAAATCAAAGGACAAGCCTTGTTGTCATACAGTATGTGATACCGAATCTCCCTGAGAACTATGTTAAGGGTACACATGTCTGTGGAATACTCAGCCACTTACAGTGTGGACTGAACCATTTTATACATACATACCTTCTCACTCACACACACACACACACATATATATATATATATATATATGCCCCCACACCCTGCCACTGCAAAGTGGAGGTGCCACGGGAAAAAAGCACCCAGCCTACACTGTAAAGTGGACGTGTAGGCGCCACAGTTATGCAGAATGACCCGAGGAGGCGTTGGGTCGACTTTCAAGCTACAAGCTTCCATGGTTATGGAGAAAATCAATGAAACAGGAATTTCCCATTCAAATTGAACTGAGAGTAATCTGTGAACGCAAAAGTAAATATTTCGAGAATCGTTGCAACCGAACGAAAACAGGAAGACGATATTTTGGTTCGTGAAGACGTTCCCTGGCAATGAACGGAAAAAAGCGAGGATAATACGTCGTTATGTGGAGCAAGAAGAACAATTTCATGCAAAGACAAGACCAAATTTATGGTATAAATGTCGTTAGACTAATATTCTATTTAAAATAACAAAATGATTTCCAGCCCCGGAGTTTAAGAATGATGTAAATAAAATTGAAAACGAAAATGACAGAGGCTATTAAAATAGTAAAAGTAAATAGTGAAGATTTAGGCCAGTACATACGTATGCCCCGACGGACATACACATACATATGCACATACAAATACATACACACCCACCCACACGCACGCATATGTATAAACCTTATGCATTTCTACAGTATTTTCACCAAACTTAAGACATAGGTTACTTATGTACTCCGGATGGTCATGGGCACTTTCATTTTTCCAGATATTGATTATAGGGCCTCCCAGCAGATAACCCCCTTTAACCACTTCCTTGGAGTCGACTGAAGCACTGCAGTGCAATGCAACAAAGCGTCATAACTTCTGGAGTTCGCAACCGATTTTCACAAAACTTGACACATGGTTTGTCCTACAGATGAATGTGAACTCTCAGAATTGGCACATATTGAGTAGGGGACCCCTGGGGGCAGGAGCCCCCTTTTGGAAAAAGCCGATGATTTTGTAAAAGTATAGTTTTCGAAGCAGCACTGAAATATTGACATAAATGGTATACACAACTGCTATTTAATACCCGAGCAACGCCGGGTACCTCTGCTAGTATATATATATATATATATATATATATATATATATATATATCTTCTTTGCCCACTTATTCCTGAGAGGGTCGAGAAGGAAGAGTCCTCAAATACTCCTCCAAGCAGGTCCTGTCAGAAGCAACCGTTTCTTAACTGATCTGGCTGGATCCCCAAGTAAGACAAGTCAAGCTCAAGGATCTTATCCAACCATCTTGCTCAGGATCTCCTCCCTGCTGGTTTTGCCTGTAAAATATGTCCAGTGATTCTTTCCTGAAACATTCTAACCACATGTCCATAGTATCAGAGCTGTGATCTCTCAATTCAGAGATTCTTTCCTGAGACATTCTAACCCCATGTCCATAGTATCGGAGTTATGACCTCTCAATTCAGAGAAATAGCAGCTCTACCTGGAGTGACTCTCTGATCTCCGAGCTACAAATCTGTCCAGTGATTCTTTCCTGAGACATTCTAACCACATGTCCATAGTATCAGAGCTATGATCTCTCAATTCAGAGAAGTAACAGCTCTACCTGGAGTGACTCTCTGATCTCCGAGCTACATAATCTGTCCAGTGATTCTTTCCTAAGACATTCTAACCCCATGTCCATAGTATCAGTGCTGTGATCTCTCAATTCAGAGATTCTTTCCTGAGACATTCTAACCCCATGTCCATAGTATCGGAGCTATGACCTCTCAATTCAGAGAAATAGCAGCTCTACCTGGAGTGACTCTCTGATCTCCGAGCTACATAATCTGTCCAGTGATTCTTTCCTAAGACATTCTAACCACATGTCCATAGTATCAGTGCTGTGATCTCTCAATTCAGAGATTCTTTCCTGAGACATTCTAACCCCATGTCCATAGTATCGGAGCTATGACCTCTCAATTCAGAGAAATAGCAGCTCTACCTGGAGTGACTCTCTGATCTCCGAGCTACATAATCTGTCCAGTGATTCTTTCCTAAGACATTCTAACCACATGTCCATAGTATCAGAGCTGTGATCTCTCAATTCAGAGATTCTTTCCTGAGACATTCTAACCCCATGTCCATAGTATCGGAGCTATGACCTCTCAATTCAGAGAAATAGCAGCTCTACCTGGAGTGACTCTCTGATCTCCGAGCTACATAATCTGTCCAGTGATTCTTTCCTGAGACATTCTAACCCCATGTCCATAGTATCGGAGCTATGACCTCTCAATTCAGAGAAATAGCAGCTCTACCTGGAGTGACTCTCTGATCTCCGAGCTACATAATCTGTCCAGTGATTCTTTCCTAAGACATTCTAACCACATGTCCATAGTATCAGAGCTGCGATCTCTCAATTCAGTGATTCTTTCCTGAGATGTTCTAACCACGTGTCTATAGTATCAGTGCTGTGATCTCTCAATTCATAGATTCTTTCCTGAGACATTCTCACCCCATGTCCATAGTATCGAAGCTGTGATCTCTCAATTCAGAGAAGTCGTAGGTCTATCTGGAGTGATTCTGTGATAAAGGTTTCTGCTCAGTGGGTGCTATGTCTTCTGAGACCTGATCAAAAGCACACCAAGCTTACCACATCACAGGAAAATCTGACATTGTTTGAGGCAGATCCAGCTGGTTTCCTTGAACATTTCCTAACCCAAGATGATTGTTGGGTTAATCACTTTGAGCCAGAGACAATCCATGCAGTGGAAACACCCCTCCTCACTTGCTCCAAAGAAGGCCAAGGCTGTTTCATTTGAAGGGAAGGTGTTTATTCTCATGGCATTGTGTTTATTATCATGATAAAAGCCACACCATCAATGCCAAGTACTCTGCCAAGTTGCTGAGGCAATTACGAAAGGCTATCAAGATCAAACGCCCCAGAAAACTGACAAATGGAGTCTTGTTTCATCAGGATGTAGCTCCTTGGTTTCAAGTGACTACTTTGTGTAACTGTGGCTTTAAATTGGATTACCTCCCTGTGTATTCTCCTAATTTGGTGCCATCTGACTATGATCTGCTCCCCAAACATGAAAAAACACTTGACTGGGGTCCAGTATCGTAGAGATTATGACATCGTATCTGCTGTTGATGGATTTCCTGACCAACAGGATGAAAGCTTCTTCACCAACGGGATCCAAGCACAGTAACAGCGATGGAAGAAGTGTGGGAACCGCAAGGGGGACTATGTTGAAAAATGAACCTTATTTGGTCATTCCATGAGAGTATCTTAGCCAGCCTATGAACTTTCCATCCAAACCTTATATATATATATATTTGTGCGTGTGTGTGTGTGCGTGTGTGTGTGTGTGTGTGTGTGTGCGCGTGTGTGTGTGTGCGTGTTAGGTAATTCTGAAGGAAAAGCAAAGGAAAAAAGAGTGCTCTATGTATAGAACAGAGCTATTTAATTAGAAAGTGAACAACACAAAATATAACGATCCAGACAAATTAATATTGTCTGGGATCCAGAAACCTTTAGTAATGGAGGAGTTATATTTTGTGTTGTTTACTTTCTAATTAAATATACATATATATATACATATATATATATATATATATATATATATTATATATATATATATATATATATAATATATATATATATATAATATATATATATATATATAATATATATATAATATATATATAATATAATATATATATATAATATATATATCAAGAAGTCTTATATATTTTTATGTGGGCTGATAGGGGGCGGATTAAGGAATTACAGAAACCCAAGAAGCTAGATTTACCATCTTTCTAGTGGGTCCGGGTATGCTTTTTACATTCATATGATTTATTGATTTATTGATATTTTATCTGAGTGACCCGAATCTTCCTGATTGTAATTTTTCGGTCGCATGGGTGATTTTAGACATAATCTTTGTGTGTTGGTATTTTAACGATAGTTATAGCTCTGATTTATCTGAATTATTGAGCCCTCTGCCACTCATGTCGAATTTGTTTATCGTAAACTCGTGAGCCGATTTTTCGATACTCGATTATTCTACTATATAATATATATATGTAGATAAATCTACCAAAACATACGGTAGTGTCCAATCCGTATGAAGAACTCAATGTAATCCGAATATCATGAAAAGAGAAGATGTATTCAAAAATTTTTTTCGATGAAAAATACAGGAAAACAGAGTCAAGATAAATTAATAAAAATAACGAATAAACAAAGAAACAGTTCCTTATATTAAAAAATTCATCATTTTACGATCGTTTCTAGAATATATATGTGTGTGTTGGTGTGCATATTCTATAGATCTATGTAAAATTTTTACAAACTATCAGAAGGAATATACATACCTACACATATATATATGCTGTCTTCAGAAATAATGATATTTGTTTATTGAAAAAAACCAACAAAGATTTAATACAATAGGTCTGGTTGGGAACAGATTTATGAAGGCACATGGCTTAGTGGTTAGAGTATTGGCCTTGCAATTGAAAGGTTGTGAGTTCAATTCTCAGACCGGGTGATGTGTTGTTTCCTTGAGCAAGACACTTTATTTCACATTGCTCCAGTTTACTCAGCTGTAGAAATGAGATGATAGGGACTGGGGCCAAAATCATTCCACTGCAATGTGGTCGTGGAGGTGCCACGGCAAAAAATCACCCAGCACTCACTGTAAATGAGGTTGGTGTTAGGAAGGGCATCCAGCTGTAAGATATTTTTTTAAGATATGTGTGTATACATGTTAAGATGTATGTGTGTGTATATATCAAGATATATATGTATGTGTTAGATGAAGCAGTGCTATATATATATATATATATATATATATATATATGTTAAGATGTATGTGTGTGTATATATCAAGATATATATGTATGTGTTAGATGAAGCAGTGCTATATATATATATATATATATATATATATATGTTAAGATGTATGTGTGTGTATATATCAAGATATATATGTATGTTTTAGACGAGGCAGTGGTATATATATATATGTTAAGATGTATGTGTGTGTATATATCAAGATATATATGTATGTGTTAGATGAAGCAGTGCTATATATATATATATATGTTAAGATGTATGTGTGTGTATATATCAAGATATATATGTATGTGTTAGATGAAGCAGTGCTATATATATATATATGTTAAGATGTATGTGTGTGTATATATCAAGATATATATGTATGTGTTAGACGAGGCAGTGCTATATATATATATATGTTAAGATGTATGTGTGTGTATATATCAAGATATATATGTATGTGTTAGATGAAACAGTGCTATATATATATGTTAAGATATATGTGTGTGTATATATCAAGATATGTATGTATGTGTTAGATCAAGCAGTGCTATATATATATATATATGTTAAGATGTATGTGTGTGTATATATCAAGATATATATGTATGTTTTAGACGAGGCAGTGCTATATATATATATGTTAAGATGTATGTGTGTGTATATATCAAGATATATATGTATGTGTTAGATGAAGCAGTGCTATATATATATATATATGTTAAGATGTATGTGTGTGTATATATCAAGATATATCTGTATGTGTTAGACGAGGCAGTGCTATATATATATATATATTAAGATGTATGTGTGTGTATATATCAAGATATATATGTATGTGTTAGATGAAGCAGTGCTATATATATATATATATTAAGATGTATGTGTGTGTATATATCAAGATATATATGTATGTGTTAGATGAAGCAGTGCTATATATATATATATATATATGTTAAGATGTATGTGTGTGTATATATCAAGATATATATGTATGTTTTAGACGAGGCAGTGCTATATATATATATATATATGTTAAGATGTATGTGTGTGTATATATCAAGATATATATGTATGTGTTAGATGAAGCAGTGCTATATATATATATATATATGTTAAGATGTATGTGTGTGTATATATCAAGATATATATGTATGTGTTAGATGAAGCAGTGCTATATATATATATATGTTAAGATGTATGTGTGTGTATATATCAAGATATATATGTATGTGTTAGATGAAGCAGTACTATATATATATATATATATGTTAAGATGCATGTGTGTGTATATATCAAGATATATATGTATGTGTTAGATGAAGCAGTGCTATATATATATATATATATATATATATATATATATGTTAAGATGTATGTGTGTGTATATATCAAGATATATATGTATGTGTTAGATGAAGCAGTGCTATATATATATATATATATATGTTAAGATGTATGTGTGTGTATATATCAAGATATATATGTATGTGTTAGATGAAGCAGTGCTATATATATATATATATATGTTAAGATGTATGTGTGTGTATATATCAAGATATATATGTATGTGTTAGACGAGGCAGTGCTATATATATATATATATATATTAAGATGTATGTGTGTGTATATATCAAGATATATATGTATGTGTTAGATGAAGCAGTGCTATATATATATATATATGTGTTAAGATGTATGTGTGTGTATATATCAAGATATATATGTATGTGTTAAACGAGGCAGTGGTATATATATATATATATATATGTTAAGATGTCTGTGTGTGTATATATCAAGATATATATGTACGTGTTAGATGAAGCAGTGCTATATATATATATATGTTAAGATGTATGTGTGTGTATATATCAAGATATATATGTATGTGTTAGACGAGGCAGTGCTATATATATATATATGTTAAGATGTATGTGTGTGTATATATCAAGATATATATGTATGTGTTAGATGAAGCAGTGCTATATATATATATATATATATATATATATATAGGAACCAGTAAGACCCCGACAGCTGAGCTCAAGCCGTTTCGACGGCTAATTCTACCTCAAGTATTGAGTACTTTGGTGCGTTATGGTCCACCTGGTTCCTTACCACATTTCCTTCGTTATATATATATATATATATATATATATATATATATGGTAAGATGTATGTGTGTGTATATATCAAGATATATATGTATGTGTTAGATGAAGCAGTGCTATATATATATATATATATGTTAAGATGTATGTGTGTGTATATATCAAGATATATATGTATAGATGAAGCAGTGCTATATATATATATATATGTTAAGATGTATGTGTGTGTATATATCAAGATATATATATATGTGTTAGACGAGGCAGTGCTATATAGATATATAGATATATGTCAAGATGTTTGTGTGTATATATGTGTATATATATGTGTATATATGTGTGTATATATGTGTGTATATATGTGTATATATATGTGTGAGAAGAGGCAGTGCTATATAGATATATATATATATGTCAAGATGTTTGTGTGTATATATGTGTATATATATGTGTATATATATGTGTGAGAAGAGCCAGTTCTATAAATAAGAGCCAAGGAAATCCGTTAGAAACACTTGTGGAGATGTCAATACCTACAGTTTCCTGTTTCCAGAAGTAATTGACATCATTTCTCAACTATTATTGTAGTTATTTACACTGCGACAACATCTCACATATTTAAACAGATCACATACACACACACACTATATGTATATCACACACACACACACACGGTATGACACATATACTATATATATATATCACACACATACACTATATATATATCACACACACACACACTATATGTATATCACACACACACACACTATATGTATATCACACACACACACATGGTATGACACATACACTATATATATATTTATATCACACACACACTATATATATATATATATATATATATATATATATATATATATATATATCACACACACACACTATATAGATATATATATCACACACACACTATGTATATATATATATATATCACACACTATATATATATATATATATATATCACACACACTATATATATATATATATATATCACACACACACATACACTATATAGATATATACATCTCACACTCACACTATATATATATCACACACACACACACACTATATATATATCACACACACACACTATATATATATCACACACACACACTATATATATATATCACACACACACACTATATATATATATCACACACACACACTATATATATATATCACACACACACATACACTATATATATATATCAACACATGCTGTATGATATATACACTCTCTATATATGTATCACACACATACTGTATATATATCACACATACACATATATATAATTGTTTCTACTTTTTGGCACAAGGCCAGCAATTACCCCAGTGTATTACTGGTACTTTATTATATCGACCCTCGTGAGGCTGAACTCAGATCATAAAGGCCTGTAATCTGAGTTCAAATCCAGGAATATATAATTGTTTCTACTTTAGGCACAAGGCCAGCAATTAACCAGTGTATTACTGGTACTTTATTTTATCGACCCCGTAAGGATGAACAGCAAAGTTAACCTCAACGGGATTTGAACTCAGACCGTAAAGGGACGTAACTATGGCGTCCGACCCTCTACCGATACTGCCAATCCACCACCCAGGAATATATAATACCTTTCGATCACCAACATCAGAGTTTATAGAGCAAAGATCAAGTCCAGTCCATATGTTGACATTATCAAGCCATAGTTTTGGCTACCAGCCTCTGCTTCTCTTACCAGCCAACCTTCCTTCCAGGAATATATAATACCTTTTGATCACCACCAGCAGAGTTTATAGAGCAAAGATCAAGTCCAGTCCAGAAGTTGACATTATCAAGCCATCGTTTTGGCTGCCGGCCTCTGCTTCTCTTACCAGCCAACCTTCCTTCCAGGAATATATAATTGTTTCTACTATTGGCACAAGGCCAGAAATTACCCAGTACATTACTGGTACTTTATTTTATCGACCCCGTAAGGATGAAAGGCAAAGTCAACCTCGGCGGGATTTGAACTCAGGAATATATAATACCTTTCGATCATCAACAGCAGAGTTTATAGGGCAAAGATCAAGTCCAGTCCATAAGTTGACGTCCCTCCTTAAAACCCTTCTTACTCCTTCTCAGAGTTCTTGTTTCCGTATCCAAACTTTCCCTGATAAAGGACTTATGTCCAAAACATTGAAACATCCTCCACTTCAACCAAGTGTAAACCTAATATAGCAGTGTATAATTGCCTCCTGGGTTTTGTTGTTTATTGTTATATATATATATATATATATATATATATATATATATATATATATTTATATGTGTGTGTGAGTGTATATATATATATATATAAATGTGGGTGTATATATATATATATATGTGTGTGTGAGTGTGTATATATATGTGTGTGTGTGTGTGAGTGTATATATATATGTGTGTGTGTGAGTGTGTGTGTATATATATATATATATATATATATGTGTGTGTGTGAGTGTATATGTATATATATATATATATATATGATGCCTGTGTGAGGAGTGCGATGCTGCATGGGAGTGAGACATGGGCAGCAACTGCAGAGGATATGCGACGGCTGGAGAGAAATGAGGCAAGCATGCTCCGTTGGATGTGCAGTGTAAATGTGCGTGAACGACCCAGCATAAATGTGTTGAGAGAGAAACTGTGTCTGAGAGGGATAGAATGTAGTGTACGGGAGAGGAGACTGAGGTGGTATGGACATGTGATGCGCATGGAGGATGACCGATGGGTGAAGAAGTGCCAGGAATTGCCAGTTGAAGGAAGACGTGGTAGAGGTAGACCACGAAAAACATGGGCGGAGGTGGTGAGAACAGACCTCAGATCATTGAAGCTCACGGTGGAGATGACGAGGGACCGTGACGAGTGGAGAGATGCTGTGCTGAATAAGACCCGTCCCACCCTTGCAAGCAGGGAAAAGCGGACATAAAATGATGATGATGATGATGATGATGATATATATATAGAGAGAGGGAGAGAGAGAGAGAGAGAGAGAGGAAAAGGTTGGGCTAAGTAAAAATCTTAACTGACATCAAACAGGTTAATAGGAAATAGTCACTTTTTCATACCACTACCATCATCATCATCATTCTTCGACTACTGTCGAGATGATGGATCTCACTCTCATGCCCCAGAACTCCCTGTCCCCCATATAGTGCGGTTCCCTGAGGAACAGGAACCCTGGTGCAGTTAATTGTGAAATCCATCATCTTTTCAAATAGCTAATAATGTGTGTGGGCGCCACTACTACACACATGAGAAAGAATTTGACAGCCAAGTCTTGAAGAAGGTGCTTTCTCCTCCGTGTGGTGGGTTACCCGGCGCCAGATACCAACCTGGCATTTATACCCTTGCCCTAATTGTTTGTGTTGCAAGCACTAGAGTAGTCGCTAACCAAAGCTACGGACCCACTCTATCCGTCTGGAGATACGTTGTACTAGCTTACCAGCATACTAGTAGCAGGAAGTTGACTTTTCCGGCACTGCAGCGCCTTTCGGCGGGCCGTGCTGGTTTTGGATGGCCATTGACTCCAAGAGCTCTTAAGAGCTCCCAGGAGTTCCTTTGTCCACTACCATACCACTACCATACCACTGGACATATTGCCACGACCATACCACCACTATATCACCACCATACCACCACCATACCACCACTATATCACCACCATACCACCACTATTTCACCACCATACCATACTTCGACCATACCACCACTATACCACCACCATACCACACACCACTACACCATCACCACAACCACTATACACACCAACACCACCACCACTACCCCAACACCACAGTCCTCATCAGGAAAGCAAGATAGCTTTTAAAACCTGTCCAAGCAAGATGAGTTTTTTGTGTTTTTTCCCAGGGAATGTCAGTCTTAAAGTAAACCAGGTCAGGTCATGTGATGTCAGGTAAAAATTCCTCAAATTCTGGGTCATTGATGCAATAAGCCCAGGATGAAAATGGAGAGGGGGGGGGGGGCAGACATTTCATTACCATATTTCTAATGAAAGACACTGCCTATGTCATTAACCCTTTCATTACCATATTTCTAATGAAAGACACTGCCTATGTCATTAACCCTTTCATTACGATATTTCTAATGAAAGACACTATGTCATTAACCCTTTCATTACCATATATCTAATGAAAGACACTGCCTATGTCATTAACCCTTTCATTACCATATTTCTAATGAAAGACACTGCCTATGTCATTAACCCTTTCATTACCATATTTCTAATGAAAGACACTGTCTATGTCATTAACCCTTTCATTACCATATTTCTAATGAAAGACACTGTCTGTGTCTTTAACCCTTTCATTACCATATTTCTAATGAAAGACACAGTCTATGTCTTTAACCCTTTCGTTACCATATTTCTAATGAAAGACACTGTCTGTGTCTTTAACCCTTTCATTACGATATTTCTAATGAAAGACACAGTCTATGTCATTAACCCTTTCATTACCATATTTCTAATGAAAGACACAGTCTATGTCATTAACCCTTTCATTACGATATTTCTAATGAAAGACACTATGTCATTAACCCTTTCATTACCATATATCTAATGAAAGACACTGTCTATGTCATTAACCCTTTCATTACCATATTTCTAATGAAAGACACTGTCTATGTCTTTAACCCTTTCATTACCATATTTCTAATGAAAGACACTGTCTATATCTTTAACCCTTTCATTTCCATATTTCTAATGAAAGACACTGTCTATGTCTTTAACCCTTTCATTACCATATTTCTAATGAAAGACACTGTCTATGTCATTAACCCTTTCATTACGATATTTCTAATGAAAGACACTATGTCATTAACCCTTTCATTACCATATATCTAATGAAAGACACTGCCTATGTCATTAACCCTTTCATTACCATATTTCTAATGAAAGACACTGTCTATGTCATTAACCCTTTCATTACCATATTTCTAATGAAAGACACTATGTCATTAACCCTTTCATTACCATATATCTAATGAAAGACACTGTCTATGTCATTAACCTTTTCATTACCATATTTCTAATGAAAGACACAGTCTATGTCATTAACCCTTTCATTACCATATTTCTAATGAAAGACACTGTCTATGTCATTAACCTTTTCATTACCATATTTCTAATGAAAGACACAGTCTATGTCATTAACCCTTTCATTACCATATTGCTAATGAAAGATACTGGGGCACTCGGGCTACCTCACTACCATTGGTGCTGAGCTGGCTACCTGTAGCAGTGGAGACTTCTGGTGTCCATGGCCCTAGGGCTACCTCCCTACTTATCACCATAGATGCTGAGCTGGCTAGCCGCAAGTGTCAGCCTTGTGAGATGGAATGGCTCTTCCAGCGCATCTCCCTTACCATTCTCCGGGGAAACGCCTTCTCCATTCTGTCTGCCGGGGCTGTGGGGCGACCAGCACGTGGGACCCCATTTGCTCATAATGAAAGGATGGAGAGGTGGAGGTGATGACAGTGGGAGTTCGGCTCCTCTGTGTTCGGACCTGGTGACCAACAAATTGTAAAAAAGCTTTACAAAACGCATGTCTGTGACACTAAACTCCATCAGTCTGCAGACTGCACATCAACATGAGATATCTCTCTTCACAAAGTTCGATCACCAGCAGCAGAGTTTAAAGAGCAAAGATCAAGTCCAGTCCATAAGTTGACATTATCAAGCCATAGTTTTGGCTGCCGGCCTCTGCTTCTCTTACCAGCCAACCTTTCTTCCAGGAATATATAATACCTTTCGATCACCAACAGCAGATTTTAAAGAGCAAAGATCAAGTCCAGTCCATAAGTTGACATTATCAAGCTATTGTTTTGGCTACCAGCCTCTGCTTCTCTTACCAGCCAACCTTCCTTCCAGGAATATATAATACCTTTCGATCACCAACAGCAGATTTTAAAGAGCAAAGATCAAGTCCAGTCCATAGGTTGACATTATCAAGCCATAGTTTTGGCTGCCAGCCTCTGCTTCTCTTACCAGCCAACCTTTCTTCCAGGAATATATAATACGTTTCGATCACCAACAGCAGATTTTAAAGAGCAAAGATCAAGTCCAGTCCATAGGTTGACATTATCAAGCCATTGTTTTGGCTGCCAGCCTCTGCTTCTCTTACCAGCCAACCTTCCTTCCAGGAATATATAATACCTTTCGATCACCAACAGCAGAGTTTAAAGAGCAAAGATCAAGTCCAGTCCATAAGTTGACATTATCAAGCCATAGTTTTGGCTGCCGGCCTCTGCTTCTCTTACCAGCCAACCTTTCTTCCAGGAATATATAATACCTTTCGATCACCAACAGCAGATTTTAAAGAGCAAAGATCAAGTCCAGTCCATAGGTTGACATTATCAAGCCATAGTTTTGGCTACCAGCCTCTGCTTCTCTTACCAGCCAACCTTTCTTCCAGGAATATATAATACCTTTCGATCACCAACAGCAGATTTTAAAGAGCAAAGATCAAGTCCAGTCCATAGGTTGACATTATCAAGCCATAGTTTTGGCTACCAGCCTCTGCTTCTCTTACCAGCCAACCTTTCTTCCAGGAATATATAATACCTTTCGATCACCAACAGCAGATTTTAAAGAGCAAAGATCAAGTCCAGTCCATAAGTTGACATTATCAAGCTATTGTTTTGGCTACCAGCCTCTGCTTCTCTTACCAGCCAACCTTTCTTCCAGGAATATATAATACGTTTCGATCACCAACAGCAGATTTTAAAGAGCAAAGATCAAGTCCAGTCCATAGGTTGACATTATCAAGCCATAGTTTTGGCTACCAGCCTCTGCTTCTCTTACCAGCCAACCTTTCTTCCAGGAATATATAATACCTTTCGATCACCAACAGCAGAGTTTAAAGAGCAAAGATCAAGTCCAGTCCATAAGTTGACATTATCAAGCCATAGTTTTGGCTGCCGGCCTCTGCTTCTCTTACCAGCCAACCTTTCTTCCAGGAATATATAATACCTTTCGATCACCAACAGCAGATTTTAAAGAGCAAAGATCAAGTCCAGTCCATAGGTTGACATTATCAAGCCATAGTTTTGGCTACCAGCCTCTGCTTCTCTTACCAGCCAACCTTTCTTCCAGGAATATATAATACCTTTCGATCACCAACAGCAGATTTTAAAGAGCAAAGATCAAGTCCAGTCCATAGGTTGACATTATCAAGCCATAGTTTTGGCTACCAGCCTCTGCTTCTCTTACCAGCCAACCTTTCTTCCAGGAATATATAATACCTTTCGATCACCAACAGCAGATTTTAAAGAGCAAAGATCAAGTCCAGTCCATAAGTTGACATTATCAAGCTATTGTTTTGGCTACCAGCCTCTGCTTCTCTTACCAGCCAACCTTTCTTCCAGGAATATATAATACGTTTCGATCACCAACAGCAGATTTTAAAGAGCAAAGATCAAGTCCAGTCCATAGGTTGACATTATCAAGCCATTGTTTTGGCTGCCAGCCTCTGCTTCTCTTACCAGCCAACCTTCCTTCCAGGAATATATAATACCTTTCGATCACCAACAGCAGATTTTAAAGAGCAAAGATCAAGTCCAGTGCATAGGTTGACATTATCAAGCCATAGTTTTGGCTGCCGACCCCTGCTCTCTTACCAGCCAACCTTCCTTCCAGGCATAACCTACTCACACCACGAGTTGATCTTTTTATATGGCCATATAGTTCGAGTACTCTTGACTTGACAATTGATGTAATTGGTCTAAGTTTGGTAATGTTGAGCAGCTCACTGATACAGATACGGTTGCTGAGCCGCTTGCCAGTCATAAGTCTCATGATGTGCTTCTGGAATGTAGAGAGCTTCTGAAGTGACCTTGTCGTCCAATTAACATAGTCAAGACCATATAACACAACTGGTAGGGTGTAAGTATCAAAGATCTTAGCCTTCATATGATAGGAATCTTGTTTTGATGTTAGTACTTCCTTGTTCTTGTTGAAAGCTGCCCAACCTAGAGCGATTTGATACTGCGACGTTGCGTAGTTAAAATTTATTGACAGGGCTGAAGGCACCTCTTAACTCAATGTACACCCCACCCCCCACACTCTACCCCATCCTCCCGTTCCGTCCACTGTAAGGTGGCCATGTAGGAGACACGGTAAAAAGACTCCCAGTCGACACTGTAAATGGGGTTGGTGTTAGGAAGGGCATCCAGCTGTAAAAAAAAACCTGCCAGAGACGCTTCCGTGTGAGCGAGACACGGCCTCCCGACTATTCCCGCATCAAATGGAACAAAAGCGTCTAACCCATGCTAGCGTGGAAGATGGACATTAAACGATGAGGAGGAGGGCCATGTTACCATTAACTGCAGGATTTGAAAATATATTTTAGTCTCTTTTTCTAACGGAAACTTGAGACAGATAATATCTTGATAAACTAAACAACAGCTATTTCAACCATTTAAGTTAGTGTGGAACCAATGTTTTGGTGGTGTGTGGTAGGGGTGATGTGATTTGGGGGGCTGAGGGCGACTAGAGGGAATAAAGTTAGTTTAGTGTGGAACCAATGTTTTTTTGGTGGTGTGGTGGTGGTGGGGGTTGGTGGTGGTGGTGGGGGGGGGAGGGGCACAAGAGGGACCAGAGCTAGTTAACTTCTTATCTTGTGAATGAGACTGGATCGGAGGTGGCTGGATGTGGGTGGGGAGCAGGGGAAGACAAATGTTTTGGTGGTGGTGGTGGTGGTGAGTGATGTGGAGATAGGGGGGCGGTGTGTGGGGTGGAGGTTGGGTGTGTGTGTGTGTGTCTAGAGGAAATAAAGTTAGTGAACTTCTTATCTTGTGAATGAGACTGGATAGGGGTGAGGGTGTGCTGAGGAAATTGTTTAACAGTGTCAAGTTCCTGTTGTTGTTGTTGTTGACATGGTTTACAGAACAGAAAAATAACAGTATACATACATACAAAAGATTTCTCTCTAAAAATAAAAGGCAGACTGTATGATGCCTGCATATGAACAGCAATGTTACATGGCAGTGAGACATGGGCATTGTGTGCAGAGGACCTGCGCAGACTGGAGAGGAACGAAGCTTGCATGCTCTGTTGGATGTGTAATAGTAATATATGTGAACGGCAAAGTATAAAGGAACTAGGTGAGAAATTAGGAATAAGAGGGATCAGATGCTGTTTACTTGAGAGAAGACTACGTTGGTATGGTCACGTGATGCGCATGAAAGACGACAGCTGTATAAAAAAGTGCAGGGCGATCAAAATTGATGGCAGTTACGGAGTAGGTAGACCAGAAAAACCTGGGACGATTTGATAAATTCCGACCTTACACACTTGCACCTCTCTAAGACAATGTCACTGGACCGAGATCTTTGGCGCTACGCAGTAATACAGAAGACCCGCCTTGCCTAAGTACAAAGTGAAACCTACAGTCAGAAGTCACCTCTTAACCAAATATACACCCCAATCCACTACCCCTACTCCCACCAACACCACCCCTTTCTCTATAAAGTTATGTTGGTACCACAACATCCAGTCCTAAACAAATGAGGTCGTCTAGGTGTCATGACAAAAAAGCTCCCAGACCACGCTGTAACGTGGTTGGTGTTAGGAAGGGCATCCAGCCGTAGAAAACCAGCCAGAAACTCTCCTATATGAGCAAGACACGGTCACCCAACCCATCTTGTCTCTAAATGGGACAAACCCGTCTAACCCATACTAGCGTGGAAGATAGACGTTAATTGATGAATATCACATTGGAATTTAATTAGTATATTGGAATTTAATTAGTATATATGTATATATATATATATATATATATACATATATACTAATTAAATTCCAATGTGATATTCTGTTTGTCATATAAAGTGTAGAGTGAGAAGGAAAGGAAGCTCACCTATTAAAACCACAACATATGACACCCCCTTACATAAAGATCAACTCTGCATACCGCACCACATGACACCCCCACCACATTACATTCCGGATATCAAGTGTATTTCTCTCTTGCTCTCTCTGTATATATTATCATCATCATCGATTAATGTCTATCTTCCACGCTAGTATGGGTTTGACAGGTTTGTCCCATTTAGAGGCAAGTTGGGTCGGGTGACCTTTTCTCGCTCATATAGGACTGTTCCTGGCAGGTTTTCTACAGATGGATGCCCTTCCTAACGCCAACCACGTTGACAGTGTGTGTATATATATATAAATATATTTAATTAGAAAGTGAACAACACAAAATATAACTACTCCATTACCAAAGGTTTCAGGATCACAGACAATAATAATACACGTCTGGATCGGTCGTCAGAGAGAAAAGTTATATGGAGGATGACCGATGGGTGAAGAAGTGTCAGGAAATGCCAGTTGAAGGAAGATGTGGTAGAGGTAGACCACGAAAAACATGGGCGGAGGTGGTGAGAGCAGACCTCAGATCGCTGAAGCTCACGGTGGAGATGACGAAGGACCGTGACAAGTGGAGAGATGCTGTGCTGAATAAGACCCGTCCCACCCTTGCAAGCAGGGAAAAGTGGACGTATGATGATGATGATGATGATGTATATAAAGTACCAAGTAATCCCGGTGGAAGGAAGATGCAATAGAGGAAGACCATGAAAGACATGGGCAGAGGTGGTGAGGGCTGACATCAGATCGCTGAAGCTCATAGAAGAGATGACGAGGGACCATGTTGTCTGAGGGCCACACATTACAGCTAATATTTTATATTTTATATTACGTTCACGCTGTAAAAACCTCTGTACGGGCCACATATTTGACATGCCTGACATAAAGCATTCTATCCTAATACACACACACATTTATTACATTATAAACAACACAATATAATTATTCCATTACCATATATATCATCATCATCATTTTACGTCTGCTTTTTCCTGCTTGCAAGGGTGGGACGGGAACTGATTCTGGCTTGATTTCTACAGCTGGATGACCTTCCTAACACCAACCTCATTTACAGTGGGTGCTGGGTGCTTTTTTTACCGTGGCACCTCCACAACCACTTTGCAGTGGAATGATAGGGACCACAGTCCCTATCATCTCATTTCTACAGCTGAGTAAACTGGAGCAATGTGAAATAAAGTGTCTTGCTCAAGGAAACAACACATCACCTGGTCTGAGATTTGAACTCACAACCTTTCGATTGCAAGGCCAATGCTCTAAACACTAAGCCATGTGCCTCCATATATATATATACATATATATATGTATGTATACATACACACAATCCAACATTGGGATATATTCAGACATATATACATATATATACAAAATATAAAACAATCAAATCTTAGTTTAATAAAGTTAATACAAATGTATTAAACTAAGATTTGATTATTTCATATTTTGTATCTCGGCTCTGTAATACATCTGATAATTTACATTGAGCCTTTTCTATTACCGGTAATTGGCTAGTACTTAGTACCACACTCCATATTTATAATTATATATAAACCATCTATCTATCTAAGGCGGGTAAAATTCCCGAGATCCATGGACGAGTTCTCTCCAGCGGTCTCTGTCCCTCATTATCGCTGCCATATCCTGCATCTCCAACAGACCAGTGTCTGTCCTTAGGGCATCAACATATGTTAACCTTGGTCTTCCTCTTCTAGTGTGTCCATGTAGGGGCTCCCAAAGGAGCACTGAGTGCAATGTCAACTCTGGATGTCGGTGAGCATGTCCAGCCAACCTCAGTCTCCTCTGTGTCACTTTTGAGCTGACTTTTGGGATGCTCCCATACAGCTCTGAGTTTTTCATCCTCAGTGTATACTGATTAATGTTCAGAGCCATCCTCAGCATTCTCGTGTAGCACCCATCCACCATATATAAGTATAAATATTGTTATTATTACTATATATATAGGGCAGTGGATTGGCAGTATTGGTGGAGGGTCGGACGCCATGCTTTCCAGCATAGTTACGTCCCTTTACGATCTGAGTTCAAATCCTGCCGAGGTTGACTTTGCCTTTCATCCTTACGGGGTCAATAAAATAAAGTACCAGTAATGCACTGGGTAATTGCTGGCCTTGTGCCTAAAGTAGAAACAAAAATTATTACTATATATATATATATATATATATATAGATTTTGAGTTTATGTTGGTTGTATACCAACACCTCAGTATGCAGGCTGGAGCACTCGACGAAGTGCGCAGGTTGGTTTGGTTACTCCGGAGTAGTGTAAAATAAAGTTAAATAAAAGTCAAATGATTAAATCATTTGACTTTTATTTAACTCAATTTTAATCATTTGACTTTTATTTAACTTTATTTTATATATATATATATATATATAAAGGAACTATCGGTCGCAACTCCAGGTAGAAGGAGCAATGTGAAATAAAGTGTCTTGCTCAAGGACATAACGCATCGCCTGGTCCAGGAATCGAACTCACAACCTTACGATTTCGAATCCAATTCTCTAACCACTCAGCCACACGCCTTCATATATATATATATAAACATATATAGATATGTATGTATATATGTAAAAGGTAAACAGAAATAACAATACAATCGGTACAGTATATGGAAGGAAGGGATATATTAGGTTAACGTTTGATATAGCAGGAAGAGGGTCTTAACGTTTCGGACGCTAGTCCTTCATCAGAATACAGAATGAGCAATAAAATAGATTGAGGGGACGGATGGGGTGGAATTGGTGAAAAATAGACGAGTGAGGAGAAGAAGGATGTTTAAGAAGATTATAGTAGATATATATGTATATATATATATATATATATATATATATATATATATATACACACACACAGGATGCACACAAATGCATGCATATGTGTGTGTGTGTGTGTGTGTATGTACCATCTCCATCTCGTTGAGATGAAAGATGATATTGCTAAGTTTAGGAAAAGAAACAAGACATACAGTCTTTTCCCCACGTATACCATCACTACCACCATCACCACCATCACCATCACCACCATCAACACCCTCACTACCACCACTACCATCACTACCATCACCATCATCACCACCATCAACACCCTCACTACCACCACTACCATCACCACCAACACCCTCACTACCATCACTACCATCACCACCACCATTATCACCATCAGCACCATCACTACCATCATCACCATCAATACTATCACCATCACTACCACCACTATCACTACCACCACTATCACTACCACCACCATCACCATCACCACCACCACCACCACCACTATCACTACCACCATCACCATCACCACCACCATCAGCACCACCACCACCACCACCATCACCACCACCACCACCACTATCACTACCACCATCACCATCACCACCACCATCAGCACCATCATCACAAAAAGGAAGTGACCGATCAAATTTCAGTATTTGGATATCTTCCGGACAGCTAATGTTACTATGGCAACAGTAGACGTTCAGGGATGAAGGAAGGGGGGACACAGCTGATGTCAGGTCCCAATGATGATATGAAAAAGGAGTCACATCAAGACCCTTTCTCGTCACAACAGGTTGGGGTTACATAGGTCCTTTAGATAGGAAAAAGGGACCACATTGAGATCAAGGCTCTTATCAATAGTTGGGGCTAGCAGGCTCCTTGTGATAAGAAAGCGAGGCCATGTTAGGGTCCTTTCTCATCAGAGCAGTTGAGACTAGCAGGCTCCAGTTATGATGAGAAAAAGGGACCACTTGAGGCTCTCCCCTCAATAGTCGGGGCCAGGTTGTGATAGGAAGACAAAGCCACATTGAAGTCCTTCCTCATCACAATACTTGGGGCTAGGGGCTTACTTGATATGAAAAGAAAAGGAGGGGGGTACACGATGTCTTGGGCTCGAGACAGACTTTAGCCCTGCAATGGACTGGTGTCCTGTCCAGGAGGTGTCGTGTTCTCTCGGTCACTTAACACCAATGAAACTAAGACAGACTTTAACCCTGTGATGGACTGGTGTCCTGTCCAGGAGGTGTCGTGTTCTCTCGGTCACTTAACACCAATGAAACTAAGACAGACTTTAACCCTGTGATGGACTGGTGTCCTGTCCAGGAGGTGTCGTGTTCTCTCGGTCACTTAACACCAATGAAACTAAGACAGACTTTAACCCTGTGATGGACTGGTGTCCTGTCTAGGGGAAGTCTTGTACTCTCGGTCACTTAACACCAATGAAACTAAGACAGACTTTAACCTTGTGATGGACTGGTGTCCTGTCCAGGGGGAAGTCTTGTACTCTCGGTCACTTAACACCAATGAAACTAAGACAGACTTTAACCCTGTGATGGACTGGTGTCCTGTCCAGGGGAAGTCTTGTACTCTCGGTCACTTAACACCAATGAAACTAAGACAGACTTTAACCCTGTGATGGACTGGTGTCCTGTCCAGGGGAAGTCTTGTACTCTCGGTCACTTAACACCAATGAAACTAAGACAGACTTTAGCCCTGCAATGGACTGGTGTCCTGTCCAGGGGAAGTCTTGTACTCTCGGTCACTTAACACCAATGAAACTAAGACAGACTTTAACCCTGTGATGGACTGGTGTCCTGTCCAGGGGAAGTCTTGTATTCTCGGTCACTTAACACCAATGAAACTAAGACAGACTTTAACCTTGTGATGGACTGGTGTCCTGTCCAGGGGGAAGTCTTGTACTCTCAGTCACTTAACACCAATGAAACTAAGACAGACTTTAACCCTGTGATGGACTGGTGTCCTGTCCAGGGGAAGTCTTGTACTCTCAGTCACTTAACACCAATGAAACTAAGACAGACTTTAACCCTGTGATGGACTGGTGTCCTGTCCAGGAGGAAGTCTACTCTCAGTCACTTAACACCAATGAAACTAAGACAGACTTTAACCCTGTGATGGACTGGTGTCCTGTCCAGGGGAGGAAGTTTCACACTCTCAGTCACTTAACACCAATGAAACTAAGACAGACTTTAACCCTGTGATGGACTGGTGTCCTGTCCAGGGGGAAGTCTTGTACTCTCAGTCACTTAACACCAATGAAACTAAGACAGACTTTAACCCTGTGATGGACTGGTGTCCTGTCCAGGGGAAGTCTTGTACTCTCAGTCACTTAACACCAATGAAACTAAGACAGACTTTAACCCTGTGATGGACTGGTGTCCTGTCCAGGGGAGGAAGTCTCACACTCTCAGTCACTTAACACCACAGAAACCAGGATCAGCACGGACCTGATGAATCTTCAGACTCAAGACAAACATTTTAGTCTAACTGACCTTTCAATTCCTCGTTACTTGTTAATTAAACAATGTCTTAATTACCACTCATTTGTTTACATATATATCTTGTCATGGAATGATTTAAAGAATTTCTCCTATTTTATTCCCTGTTCAGATTTTGCTTAGTTTAATGTCCCCCGCTGGGCTAAAGGTTAACGTTTGTCTGTGTGTCTTTGTTTCCATTCATTGACAGCGTTTAACTGTAGTTAGGAGACCCTGTGTACAGGCCTCTGTTGTGTTAAAAGAAATAGTAACACACTGGCTAAGTCTACCTTGAGTACAGGTCTCTGTTGTATAGTAACACAACTGGCTAAGTCTACCTTGAGTACAGGTCTCTGTTGTGTTAGTAACACAACTGGCTATGTCTACCTTGAGTACAGGTCTCTGTTGTGTTAGTAACACAACTGGCTATGTCTACCTTGTGTACAGGTCCCTGTTGTGTTAGTAACACAACTGGCTATGTCTACCTTGTGTACAGGTCCCTGTTGTGTTAGTAACACAACTGGCTATGTCTACCTTGAGTACAGGCCTCTGTTGTGTTAGTAACACACTGGCAAAGTCTACCTTCAGTACAGGTCTCTGTTGTGTTAGTAACACAACTGGCTAAGTCTACCTTGTGTACAGGTCTCCATTGTGTTAGTAACACAACTGGCTAAGTCTACCTTGTGTACAGGTCACCATTGTGTTAGTAACACAACTGGCTAAGTCTACCTTGTGTACAGGTCTCCATTGTGTTAGTAACACAACTGGCTAAGTCTACCTTGTGTACAGGTCTCCATTGTGTTAGTAACACAACTGGCTAAGTCTACCTCGTGTACAGGGTTTAACTGTTCTTTCACCAGCAGCAGCAGCAAGAACAGTTATTGTCTAGGCAGTGGGGGGGGGGTGAAACTGTTTTTCTCTTTTGACAGCTGATGACCTGAGGTTCAGCTGTGTCCCCTCCCCTCCCTCCCTCAAGGTCACCATCTGTGTGGTGTGTGTGGGTGGGGGTAGGTAGGGGAGTTGGGGGTGAGCGGGTGTTGTGGGAAGGTGTAGGAGTGAGGTGGGTGAGGTGAATAGGTAGGTGGGGTGGGAAAGTGTGGTAGTAGGGGGGGATAGGTTGGTGGGAAGGTGTGAGGTGAGTAGGCAGGAGGGGTGGGAAGGTGTGGTAGTAGGGAGGGGGATAGGTTGGTGGGATTGTGTGAGGTGAGTAGGCAGGTGGGGTGGGAAGGTGTGGTAGTAGGGGGGGATAGGTTGGTGGGAAGGTGTGAGGTGAGTAGGCAGGAGGGGTGGGAAAGTGTGGTAGTAGGGAGGGGGGGGGATAGGTTGGTGGGAAGGTGTGAGGTGAGTAGGCAGGTAGGGTGGGAAGGTGTGGTAGTAGGGTGGGGGTGGGGGTGGGGGGGAAGGTGTGAGGTGAGTAGGCAGGTGGGGTGGGAAGGTGTGGTAATAGGGAGGGGGGGAATAGGTTGGTGGGAAGGTGTGAGGTGAGTAGGCAGGAGGGGTGGGAAGGTGTGGTCATAGGGAGGGGGGGATAGGTTGCTGGGAAGGTGTGTGGTGAGTAGACAGGTAGGGTGGGAAGGTGTGGTAGTAGGGAGGGGGGATAGGTTGGTGGGAAGGTGTGTGGTGAGTAGACAGGTAGGGTGGGAAGGTGTGGTAATAGGGAAGTGAGCTGAGGTGAGTAGGCAGGTGGGGTGGGAAGGTGTGGGTGGTGTACCATTGAAATACAGGTGAGGTAGGTATGTAGGTGATAAAGGTGAGGTAGAAGGTGAGATAATCAAATAGGTAGGTGTGGTGGACAGATAACTACTTCATTTACAGCCAGGTAGATAGACACACACACAGAGAGAGACACACAGACAGACAGAGAGACAGACAGAGAGACACACAGACACTCAGAGAGACACACGGACAGACAGAGAGACACACAGACACACAGAGAGACACACGGACAGACAGAGAGACACACAGACACACAGAGAGACACTCAGAGAGACACACAGACAGACAGAGAGACAGACAGAGAGACACACAGACAGACAGAGAGACACACAGACAGACAGAGAGACAGACAGAGAGACACACAGACAGACAGAGAGACACACAGACAGACAGACAGACACTCAGAGAGACACACAGACAGACAGAGAGACAGACAGAGAGACACACAGACAGACAGAGAGACACACAGACAGACAGAGAGACAGACAGAGAGACACACAGACAGACAGAGAGACACACAGACAGACAGACAGACACTCAGAGAGACACACAGACAGACAGACAGACACTCAGAGAGACACACAGACAGACAGACAGACACTCAGAGAGACACACAGACAGGCAGACACTCAGAGAGACACACAGACAGACAGACAGGCAGAGAGACAGACAAAGAGAGAAAGAGACAGACAGACAAAGAGAGAGATAGACAGACAGACAGACAGTCAGAGAGACAGTCAGACAGACAGACAGGCAGGCAGACAGAGAGACAGACAGAGAGACAGACAGGAAGTAACAGGTTTTAATGATAATATTCTTAATGGAATAGAAATTAGATATTTTTAAAATTCTTTCATTACAGGAAGAGTCTGGCTATGTCTACCTTGACTACAGGTCTCTGTTGTGTTAGTAACACAACTGGCTATGTCTACCTTGTGTACAGGTCTCTGTTGTGTTAGTAACACAACTGGCTATGTCTACCTTGTGTACAGGTCCCTGTTGTACAGTAACACAACTGGCTAAGTCTACCTTGTGTACAGGTCTCTGTTGTGTTAGTAACACAACTGGCTAAGTCTACCTTGTGTACAGGTCTCTGTTGTGTTAGTAAGACAACTGGCTAAGTCTACCTTGTGTACAGGTCTCTGTTGTACAGTAATACAACTGGCTATGTCTACCTTGTGTACAGGTCTCTGTTGTGTTAGTAAGACAACTGGCTAAGTCTACCTTGTGTACAGGTCTCTGTTGTGTTAGTAAGACAACTGGCTAAGTCTACCTTGTGTACAGGTCTCTGTTGTGTTAGTAAGACAACTGGCTAAGTCTACCTTGTGTACAGGTCTCTGTTGTGTTAGTAAGACAACTGGCTAAGTCTACCTTGTGTACAGGTCTCTGTTGTACAGTAATACAACTGGCTATGTCTACCTTGTGTACAGGTCTCTGTTGTGTTAGTAAGACAACTGGCTAAGTCTACCTTGTGTACAGGTCTCTGTTGTACAGTAACACAACTGGCTATGTCTACCTTGTGTACAGGTCTCTGTTGTGTTAGTAAGACAACTGGCTAAGTCTACCTTGTGTACAGGTCCCTGTTGTATAGTAAGACACTGGCTATGTCTACCTTGTGTACAGGTCCCTGTTGTATAGTAAGACACTGGCTATGTCTACCTTGTGTACAGGTCTCTGTTGTGTTAGTAACACAACTGGCTATGTCTACCTTGTGTACAGGTCTCTGTTGTATAGTAACACAATTGGCTATGTCTACCTTGAGTACAGGTCTCTGTTGTGTTAGTAACACAACTGGCTATGTCTACCTTGTGTACAGGTCCCTGTTGTGTTAGTAACACAACTGGCTATGTCTACCTTGTGTACAGGTCCCTGTTGTATAGTAAGACACTGGCTATGTCTACCTTGTGTACAGGTCTCTGTTGTGTTAGTAACACAACTGGCTATGTTTACCTTGTGTACAGGTCTCTGTTGTATAGTAACACAACTGGCTATGTCTACCTTG
>OZ024765.1:8968444-8975944 GCA_964016885.1 Eledone cirrhosa | reverse complement strand
ACGCTGTACTACACTACACTGCGCTACACTACACCACACTACACTACACCACACTACACTACACTACACCATACTACACCACACTGTACTACACTACACTGCGCTACACTACACCACACTACACTACACTACACCATACTACACCACGCTGTACTACACTACACTGCGCTACACTACACCACACTACACTACACTACACCATACTACACCACGCTGTACTACACTACACTGCGCTACACTACACCACACTACACTACACTACACCATACTACACCACGCTGTACTACACTACACTGCGCTACACTACACCACACCACACATGTTTATATATAAAAGAGACAGTAAAAATAAACCAACAACACATCTGATGATGAGACTGAAGGTCTAGAAACTGACAAAATTATGGACTTAGGAAATGTGTAACACATCACACCCTGTTACACTACACTACACCATACCACACTAAAAATAAACCAACACTCTGATGATGAAACTGTGAGGGTCTAGAAACAAAATTATGGACTTAGGGACTGTGCTGTTCGTAATAAACTCAAGAGGTTTTATTAAAAAATATGAGATGATTTGAATAAAGAAACTCAAACAGGAAAATAGCTGTGTCTTTATGTCTTCAATAAAACATTTATTATGTTAAGGGATGTTCCCTATATATATGACTGTTGACAACAAAGTGTTTCTCCCAGCAAACGAAACACCGGTTATACGATACCTGTGTGAGATGTCCGACGCTGCATGGTAGTGAGATGGGCAGCAACTGCAGAGGATATGCCGTGGCTGAAGAGAAATGAAGCAAGTATGCTCCGTTGGATGTGCAATGTCAATGTGCGCAAATGACCAAGCATAGACGAGTTGAGAAAGAAACTGTGTATAAGAGAGATAAGTTGTGGTGTGCAGGAGAGAAGGCTGAGATGGTATGGACATGTGATGCACATGGAGGATGACCGATGGGTGAAGAAATGCCAGTAGAAGGAAGACGCAGTAGAGGTAGACCACGAAAAACATGGGTGGAGGTGGTGAGAGCAGACCTCAGATAGCTGAAGTTCACAAAGGACCGTGACAAGGTGGAGAGATGCTGTGCTGAATAGGACCCGTCCCACCCTTGCAAGCAGGGAAAAGCGGACGTAAAATGATGATGATATGTATACACACAGATATATATATATATACATAAATATAAGTATGTACACGTACATACATATATGTATACAGACGTACAGTAGTATGTATATACATACATACATCCACACATATATATGTACGTATGGGTTTACCGAACATTTATTTTAATGCTCGGTTTGTTTGTAAACAAACAGCCCGAATTATTAGCCGTACAGTTCAACACTAACTAGTTTCTAGCTTATTAGCTGTCATCAGCACCATATACCTTCCTGTCAGTCGATTGAATGTTTGAAAGTATATACTTTCCTTAGCCTAATTTGCATATCGAATGATATTGTTTTCGGTATGCTCGGCCGACTAACTCACTCGATATGCAAATTAGGCTGCTCAGCTGTTAATATGTATAAGGAAAGTATATACTTTCAAATGGCTATGCTCAGTGTATAGAAAAGGAGTAGGCAGAAATTCCATTTTATGTCCCAAATACAAAGTATGGGTACATAAAAGATGTAGTGGGATCACAGGTAAACTATCTAAGAACATAGATTTTATATGTGGCCGATGCTCAGGTGCAATAGGTAGCAAGTGTCCACAAGATACTAGCTCCTTCTATTGCCCAGATGGTTCTATAGAAATAGTAGACACTTTCCATTGCCTGGGTGACAAAATCAGCAGTGGTGGAGGGTGCTCTGAAAGTACAGTAGCTAGAGTCAGAACGGGATGGAAAAAGTTCAGAGAGCTTATACCACTGTTGGCCACAAAAGGTTTCTCTCTAAAAATGAAAGGCAGATTGTATGATGCTTGTATATGAACAGCAATGCTACATGGCAGTGAGTCATGGGCATTACATGCAGAGGACCTGCGTAGACTGGAAAGGAACGAAGCATGCATGCTCCGTTGGATGTGTAATAGTAATATATGTGAACGGCAAAGCATAAATGAACTAAGTGAGAAATTAGGAATAAGATGCTGTTTACTTGAGAGACGACAGCTGTATAAAAAAGTGCAGGGCGATCAAAATTGTTACGGAGTAGGTAGACCCAGAAAAACCTGGGACGATCTGATAAATTCCAAAATTACACACTTGCACCTCTCTAAGACAATGTCACTGGACCGAGATCTTTGGCACTACGCAGTAATACAGAAGACCCGCCTTGCCTATGTACAAAGCGAAACCTACAGTTAGTAGGCACCTCTTAACCAAATATACACCCCAATCCACTACCCCTACCCTATCCTCCCACTCCCACCAACACCACACTCTCTCTGTAAAGTTGGTACCACAACATCCAGTCCAAATAAATGAGATGGAGATTGTGTAGGTGTCACGACAAAAAAACACACAGTCCACGCAGTAATGTGGCCATGTAGGTAACACGGTAAAAAGTTCCCAGTTCCACACTGTAAATGTGGTTGGTGTTAGGAAGGGCATCCAGCCGTAGAAAACCTGCCAGAGAGTCCTATATGAGCGAGACACGGTCACCCGACCAACCTTGCCTAAAGTGGCACAACTCCCATCTAAGTCATGCTAGCGTGGAAGATAGACGTTAAATGATGATGATATATATATATATATATATATATATATCTGTGTGTATACATATATATATATATATATATATATACACACACAGATATATATATATGTATACACCCATATATATATATATATATCTGTGTGTATACATGTATATATATATATGTATGTATATATAATAAGTATTTTTTACCCTATGGTTAAACTTCTATAATTTCTCTGACTCAATTCTTGGCACCAAATAGAGATTGGCTCTATTGCTAGAGATATTGAGATGTTACTCAAATTTAGCTATTGTTTCTAGCTCTTATATTTATATAAATATTTATTTGGCTGTTGTTTCTAGCAGGCAAGTCGACTACGTGTAATACCTAAGCAGGGTTATAATTTTCAGTAAAATAATTTAGATGAATTAACAAGGGAGATAAATCAGACTTGCCTAATAAAATTTGAGTTATTTCCCTTGGACTACTAAATTAACTGGTCTGGATCCTCTCAAATAGTGACCACACAGTTATTGTTCCTTCATAACTTTCTTAATAATCTATATTTTAGAATAAAAGTTTGCAGAGATATGCATTAAAATGTGTAGATTATGATTCTGCTGATAATTTAAATAATAAATAAAGGGAGGTCTTAAAACATCTTGAATTTATGATTAGTTAAATATTTGCCGTTTCTTGCCAGGTTATTAGACTATATTATCAGTACAATTGGCAGTATCGGGAAAGGGTTGGAAGCCATGCTTTCTAGCATAGTTACGTCCCTTTACGGTCTGAGTTCAAATCCCGTAGAAGTTAACTTTGGCTTTCATCCTTATGGGGTCGATAAAATAAAGTACCAGTAATGTACTGAGTAATTGCTGGCCTTGTGCCAAAAGTAGAAACAATTAGCAGGGCGGTGGATTGCCAGAATCAGTAGAGCGTCGGACACCATGCTTTACAGTATAGAGTCATGGCCCTTTACGTTCTGAGTTTACATCCCGCCGAGGTTAACTTTGCCTTTCATCTTTACAGGGTCGATAAAATAAAGTACCAGTAATGTACTGGGATAATTGCTGGCCTTGTGCCAAAAGTAGAAACAATTATTTAGTCAAATGGCAGTGAATTGACCTGTACACAAGGTAGACTTAGCCAGTTGTGTTACTATACAACAGGGACCTGTACACAAGGTAGACTTAGCCAGTTGTGTTACTGTACAACAGGGACCTGTACACAAGGTAGACATAGCCAGTTGTCTTACTAACACAACAGGGACCTGTACACAAGGTAGACTTAGCCAGTTGTGTTACTGTACAACAGGGACCTGTACACAAGGTAGACTTAGCCAGTTGTGTTACTATACAACAGGGACCTGTACACAAGGTAGACATAGCCAGTTGTGTTACTGTACAACAGGGACCTGTACACAAGGTAGACTTAGCCAGTTGTGTTACTGTACAACAGGGACCTGTACACAAGGTAGACTTAGCCAGTTGTGTTACTGTACAACAGAGACCTGTACACAAGGTAGACTTAGCCAGTTGTGTTACTATACAACAGGGACCTGTACACAAGGTAGACTTAGCCAGTTGTGTTACTATACAACAGGGACCTGTACACAAGGTAGACATAGCCAGTTGTGTTACTGTACAACAGGGACCTGTACACAAGGTAGACTTAGCCAGTTGTGTTACTGTACAACAGGGACCTGTACACAAGGTAGACTTAGCCAGTTGTGTTACTGTACAACAGGGACCTGTACACAAGGTAGACTTAGCCAGTTGTGTTACTATACAACAGGGACCTGTACACAAGGTAGACATAGCCAGTTGTGTTACTGTACAACAGAGACCTGTACACAAGGTAGACATAGCCAGTTGTGTTACTGTACAACAGGGACCTGTACACAAGGTAGACATAGCCAGTTGTGTTACTGTACAACAGGGACCTGTACACAAGGTAGACTTAGCCAGTTGTGTTACTATACGACAGAGACCTGTACACAAGGTAGACTTAGCCAGTTGTGTTACTATACAACAGGGACCTGTACACAAGGTAGACTTAGCCAGTTGTGTTACTATACAACAGGGACCTGTACACAAGGTAGACATAGCCAGTTGTGTTACTGTACAACAGAGACCTGTACACAAGGTAGACATAGCCAGTTGTGTTACTGTACAACAGGGACCTGTACACAAGGTAGACATAGCCAGTTGTGTTACTGTACAACAGAGACCTGTACACAAGGTAGACTTAGCCAGTTGTGTTACTGTACAACAGAGACCTGTACACAAGGTAGACTTAGCCAGTTGTGTTACTATACAACAGAGACCTGTACTCAAGGTAGACTTAGCCAGTTGTGTTACTGTACAACAGAGACCTGTACACAAGGTAGACATAGCCAGTTGTGTTACTGTACAACAGAGACCTGTACACAGGGTAGACATAGCCAGTGTCTTACTATACAACAGGGACCTGTACTCAAGGTAGACATAGCCAGTTGTGTTACTAACAGAACAGGGACCTGTACACAAGGTAGACATAGCCAGTTGTGTTACTAACACAACAGAGACCTGTACACAAGGTAGACATAGCCAGTTGTGTTACTATACAACAGAGACCTGTACTCAAGGTAGACTTAGCCAGTTGTGTTACTGTACAACAGAGACCTGTACACAAGGTAGACATAGCCAGTTGTGTTACTAACAGAACAGGGACCTGTACACAAGATAGACATAGCCAGTTGTGTTACTAACACAACAGAGACCTGTACACAAGGTAGACTTAGCCAGTGTCTTACTATACAACAGAGACCTGTACTCAAGGTAGACTTAGCCAGTTGTGTTACTGTACAACAGAGACCTGTACACAAGGTAGACATAGCCAATTGTGTTACTAACACAACAGGGACCTGTACACAAGGTAGACATAGCCAGTTGTGTTACTATACAACAGGGACCTGTACACAAGGTAGACATAGCCAGTTGTATTACTGTACAACAGAGACCTGTACACAAGGTAGACATAGCCAGTTGTGTTACTATACAACAGAGACCTGTACACAAGGTAGACATAGCCAGTTGTGTTACTATACAACAGGGACCTGTACACAAGGTAGACTTAGCCAGTTGTGTTACTATACAACAGGGACCTGTACACAAGGTAGACATAGCCAGTTGTGTTACTGTACAACAGGGACCTGTACACAAGGTAGACATAGCCAGTTGTGTTACTATACAACAGAGACCTGTACACAAGGTAGACATAGCCAGTTGTGTTACTATACAACAGGGACCTGTACACAAGGTAGACATAGCCAGTTGTATTACTGTACAACAGAGACCTGTACACAAGGTAGACTTAGCCAGTTGTGTTACTATACAACAGAGACCTGTACTCAAAGTAGACATAGCCAATTGTGTTACTAACACAACAGAGACCTGTACACAAGGTAGACATAGCCAGTTGTGTTACTATACAACAGAGACCTGTACACAAGGTAGACATAGCCAGTTGTGTTACTATACAACAGGGACCTGTACACAAGGTAGACTTAGCCACTGGTGTGGTGTAGTGTGGTGTAGTGTGGTGTAGTGTGGTGTGTTGTGGTGTCGTGTAGTGTAGTGTAGTGTAGTGTAGTGTAGTGTAGTGTAGTGTAGTGTAGTGTAGTGTAGTGTAGTGTAGTGTAGTGTAGTGTAGTGTAGTGTAGTGTAGTGTGGTGTAGTGTAGTGTGGCGTAGTGTGGTACCGTGTAGTGTAGTGTAGTGTAGTGTAGTGTAGTGTGGTGTAGTGTGGTGTGGTGTCGTGTGGTGTAGTGTAGTGTGGTGTAGTGTGGTGTAATGTGGTGTAGTGTAGTGTGGTGTGGTGTGGTGTAGTGTGGTGTGGTGTGGTGTGGTGTGGTGTAATGTGGTGTAGTGTAGTGTGGTGTGGTGTGGTGTGGTGTGGTGTGGTGTGGTGTGGTGTGGTGTGGTGTGGTGTGGTGTGGTGTGGTGTAGTGTAGTGTAGTGTAGTGTAGTGTGGTGTAGTATAGTGTAGTGTAGTGTAGTGTAGTGTAGTGTAGTGTGGTGTCGTGTGGTGTGGTGTGGTGTGGTGTGGTGTAGTGTAGTGTGGTGTGGTGTGGTGTAGTGTAGTGTGGTGTAGTGTAGTGTGGTGTCGTGTGGTGTGGTGTGGCGTGGTGTCGTGTGGTGTGGTGTGGCGTGGTGTCGTGTCGTGTGGTGTGGTGTCGTGGTGTAGTGTGGTGTAGTGTGGTGTGGTGTGGTGTCGTGGTGTAGTGTGGTGTAGTGTGGTGTAATGTGGTGTAGTGTAGTGTGGTATAGTGTGGTGTGGTGTGGTGTGGTGTAGTGTAGTGTGGTGTGGTGTGGTGTAGTGTGGTGTAGTGTGGTGTAGTGTAGTGTGGTGTAGTATGGTGTAGTGTAGTGTAGAGTAGTGTAGTGTGGTGTAATGTGGTGTAGTGTGGAGTGGTGTGGTGTGGTGTAGTCTAGTGTGGTGTAGTGTGGTGTGGTGTAGTGTGGTGTAGTGTGGTGTAGTGTGGTGTAGTGTGGTGTAGTGTAGTGTGGTGTAATGTGGTGTAGTGTAGTGTGGTGTAGTGTGGTGTAGTGTGGTGTAGTGTGGTGTAGTGTAGTGTGGTGTAATGTGGTGTAGTGTAGTGTGGTGTAGTGTGGTGTAGTGTGGTGTAGTGTGGTGTAATGTGGTGTGGTGTAGTGTGGTGTAATGTGGTGTAGTGTAGTGTGGTGTGGTGTGGTGTGGTGTGGTGTAGTGTGGTGTGGTGTGGTGTAGTGTGGTGTAGTGTAGTGTGGTGTAGTGTGGTGTAATGTGGTGTAGTGTAGTGTGGTGTGGTGTGGTGTAA
>OZ024765.1:8953444-8960944 GCA_964016885.1 Eledone cirrhosa | reverse complement strand
CAGTCTGGCCCTTGCTGGTCTTGTCAGTCTGGCCCTTGCTGGCCATATTACTCTAGCCGCTCTCCAGCCATCTATTTAAAGCTGTATACAGCTATGGTACGACCACACTTGGAATTCGCATCATCAGTCTGGAACCCCTATCTTGCTCAGAACATTGACCTCCTGGAAACTGTTCAGAGACGTGCAACCAAGCGCATACCCTCCATCAGACACCTACCATACTCTGAACGCCTTGCTTCCCTGGGCATGGATTCATTGAAGCTCCGACGTCTGGCAATGGACTTGGTGAATACCCACAAAGTTTTTAACCATCTCGCCAATTGCAACCCTGAGCGCCTCTTTGATCTCCATGTGTCTAACACACGTGGACATGCCTACAAGATCAGAAAACAGCACAGCTCCCATGACTTTCGTAGACATTTTTTCACGCTCAGAGTTGCTGAAGCATGGAACAAACTACCTGCGTCAGTTGTTAGCTGCCGAGACACTGCATCCTTTAAAACCCTCATGCTTCCCGAAATACGCCAAAACTACACCTGATGTACCCCTTCCATACACATGCACACATGTGTGTATCATGACTCGTGCACTGTTCATTTTACTGATGTTTGTGCATTGCCCGTTACTGTACATGCACTTTTTTGATGAGTTGTGGTGCACCTGGGCACTGTACACAATATTTCATTATTGTTATTATATCATGACTCGTACACTGTTCATTTTCCTGACATTTGTACATTAGCCTATGTACTATACATGCACCTTTGATGAGTTGTAGTGCACCTGAGCACTGTACACAATAATTTCATTATTATTATTATTATTATATATATGTATGTTGGTGTGGGTATATATATATATATATATATATACTGTATATATATACATACATATATATATATATACACACACACAAACATATACACACACAAACATATACACACAAATATATATATACACACACATATATACATACATATACATATACCCGACCCATGCTAGCATGGAAAATGGACATTAAACGATGATGATGATGATGATGATATATATATATGTATACATACAGGAAGTTAGCGATGAAATCTATGAATCAATACCATTCAGTTGGTCCACTTGAGTAAATTACAGTCCAGTACTGTATATAGTGTATATATATATATAGATATATATATATATATATATACACACATATATATATATGTATATGTATATGTATATGTGTATATATATATACATATATATATATATACAATTGTATATATATGTGTGTGTATATGTGTGTGTGTATATATGTGAGTGTGTATGTGTGTGTGTGTATATATATGTGTGTGTATATGTGTATGTATATATATGTGTGTGTGTTAGTGTAAGTCCAATGTTGTGTTAAATGGACTCAATTATCGGAAGTCCAGCCAACAGACAGGAAATCTGGAAACTATTCACAGCAGTGGACTGTAATTTACATATATATATATGTATATATATATATATGTATATATATATATATATATATTCATATGTAATACTGGACTGTAATTAACACACACATACACACACACACACACATATATATATATGTATATATATATATATATATGTATACATATATATATATATATAAACATATATATATGTACATATATATATATATATATATATATATGTATATATATATCATCATTATCATCATTTTACGTTCGCTTTTCCCTGCTTGCAAGGGTGGGACGGGAACTGATTCTGGCTTGATTTCTACAGCTGGATGCCCTTCCTAACACCAACCTCATTTACAGTGAGTGCTGGGTGCTTTTTTGCCGTGGCACCTCCACGACCACTTTGCAGTGGAATGATAGGGACCACAGTCCCTATCATCTCATTTCTACTGCTGAGTAAACTGGAGCAATGTGAAATAAAGTGTCTTGCTCAAAGGAAACAACACATCACCCGGTCTGAGAATTGAACTCACAACCTTTCGATTGCAAGGCCAATGCTCTAACCACCAAGCCATGTGCCTCCATGTATATATATATCCTAATAATTATTTAAGTCGACCTAGCGTCTAAAATTAACGGGTTTTTTTTCAGCCCGACTCCTCAACCTCATCTGCATATTCATCTAAATAATTTGAAATATTTGTTTTTTCCTCTCTTTCCCTTTTTCCTTTTACTGTCCAGGTAAAACAAGAACCGTTAAGATCTCGTTCCTGGATATGTCACTATTTATAAAACAAACTTTGTATTTTATCTGATGAGTGCGTACCAATGTTTTGATTCCCTTGAAATATATATAATAGAATAAATATGGTTTTATAAATATAGTTTCCATTTATTAATATCATTGATATATATATATATATATATATATATATTAAAATGATGATGATATATATATATATATGCAGAGGTTATATTTAATTTGTTGGGATTCAACATTATCCAGCAAGCTCCAACTGTTAAGGTTGTCTTTTTACCGGATATGTCAATATTTATTTATAAAACAAATCTGTATTTTATCTGATGAAAGCGCACCATAATTTGCCTTGAAATATATATAATAAATAAATATGGTTTTATGGCTTAGTAGTTAGAGCATTGGCCTTGCAATCGAAAGGTTGTGAGTTCAATTCTCAGACCGGGTGATGTGTTGTTTCCTTGAGCAAGACACTTTATTTCACATTGCTCCAGTTTACTCAGCTGCCTCTAAATGGGACAAACCTGTCTAACCCATGCTAGGGTGGAAGATGGACGTTAAATGATGATGATGATATATACATCATCAGCACCTTTTTACATGTTTTCTAAATACCTTAATTAATTGTCAAATATTTTGTACCTGCTCTCTCTCACTCCCCCTCTCTCTCTCTCCTTCTCTCCCTCTTTATCTTTCTCCCCCCTCTCCCCTTCTCTATTTCTTTCCCTATCTCTCCCCCACTCTCTCTCTTTATCTCCCCCTCTCCCCTTCTCTCTCTCACCCCCTCTCTCTCTTTATCTCCCCTTCTCTCTTTCTTTCCCTCTCTCTCACCCACTCACTCTCTTCCCCTCTCTCACCCCTCTTTCTCTCTTTGTTTCCCTCTCTCTCTCCCGCTCTCACCCCCTCTTTCTCTCTTTACCCCCTCTCTTTCTTTCCCTCTCTCTCAGTCCTTCACACCCACTCTCTCTCCCCCAACCTCCTATTAACTATCCTTGCACTTACTCCCCATATACCCCCCCCCCACTCCCAGCCAGCACACAGTACTCTGCCCTCCCCCCACTGCCACCAGGTGGCACTAAAAGCTGCAATAAACAACCAGGTGGCATTTCCACTTATTTATTTATTTATCATTTCTGAGTCCCTGGTAACCAATTTCTAGAACTGATTGTTTCTGACCACCACCACCACCACCATCTCTATCATCACCACCATCACCACCACCAACACCATCACCATCACCACCGTTACCACCACCATCTCTATCATCACCATCACCATCACCACCATCACCATCACCATCACCACCGTTACCACCACCATCTCTATCATCACCATCACCATCACCACCATCACCATCACCATCACCACCGTTACCACCACCATCTCTATCATCACCATCACCATCACCACCATCACCATCACCATCACCACCGTTACCACCACCATCTCTATCATCACCATCACCATCACCACCATCACCATCACCATCACCACCGTTACCACCACCATCTCTATCACCACCATCACCATCACCACCATCACCATCACCATCACTACCGTTACCACCACCATCTCTATCACCACCACCAACACCATCACCATCACCACCGTTACCACCACCATCTCTATCATCACCATCATCATCACCATCAACATTATTATTACCATCACCATCACCATTTTCATCATCATCACCATCTCTATCATCATCATCACCATCAACATTATTATTACCACAACCATCACCATTTTCATCATCATCACCATCTCTATCACCATCATCATCATCATCACCACCATTTAACAGGCATTTTCTCTGGTAATATATATATATATATATAACTGTTTCTACTATTGGCACAAGGCCAGAAATTACCCAGTACATTACTGGTACTTTATTTTATCGACCCCGTAAGGATGAAAGGCAAAGTTAACCTCGGCGGGATTTGAACTCAGAATAGCAAGGGCCGTAACTCTATGCATCAAAGTATGGCGTCCGACCCTCTACCAATACTGCCAATCCACCGCCATATATATATATATAACAAAGGAATTGTGGTAAGGAACCAGATGGACCATAACGCACCAGAGTACTCAATACTTAGGGTAGTAGAGTGGGAAATAGGAAAAAGTATGACCCCAACGGCAGAGCTCAAGCCGTTTCGACGGCTATTTCTGGACTAAAATAAAAGTCCAGAAATAGCCGTCGAAACGGCTTCAGTTCTGCCGTTGGGGTCATACTTTTTCCTATATATATATATATATATATTTCGTTTCTGAATTTGTTTAGCAAGATTCTTTATCTGAAAACATGTGTTGAAACCCATATTGTATCGTTATCTTATATCATTCATATATATCATCATCATTTCATCATTTCATTTTACGTCCGCTTTTCCCTGCTTGCAAGGGTGGGACGGGAACTGATTCTGGCTTGATTTCTACAGCTGGATGCCCTTCCTAACACCAACCTCATTTACAGTGAGTGCTGGGTGCTTTTTTGCCGTGGCACCTCCACGACCACTTTGCAGTGGAATGATATGGACCCCAGTCCCTATCATCTCATTTCTACAGCTGAGTAAACTGGAGCAATGTGAAATAAAGTGTCTTGCTCAAGGAAACAACACATCACCCGGTCTGAGAATTGAACTCACAACCTTTCGATTACAAGGCCAATGCTCTAACCACTAAGCCATGTGCCTCCATTATATATATATATATATATATATATATATATATATATATATATATATATATATATATATATATATATATATATATATATATATATATATATATATATATATATATATATATATATATATATATATATATATATATATATATATATATATATATATATATATATATATATATATATATATATATATATATATATATATATATATATATATATATATATATATATATATATATATCATCACCATATAACGTCCGTATTCCATGCTTGCATGGGCTTGGACGGAGGGTTTTCCCACTTGAGGCAAGAGTGGTTATCTTGCTCGCATAGGACTGCCTGGCGGGTTTTCTACAGCTGGATGCCCTTCCTAACACCAACCACATTTACAGTATATATATATATAAGATTAACATTAAGAGAGATACTGATGTTACATAAATCGTGTATTCATTATAATTACTAGCCTGTGTGGTGTGTATATTGATATTATACGCAAGTATATATACATATAGATATGATACATCAAATAACACCGTAATTGACAATATATAATACACAGGAAGTGAACGAAGACTGCGTTACACTGTCTTATGTAATCAGTAACGTAATCCAGGATACATTAAAAAAAGACGATATTATATATAAACTGCATTAGGAGAAAATTAGTGACGGAAATATATGAATGTTTATTTAAACGATTGCTAACCGGAAGTGTTGACATTTGAAAATTTTAAAGAAGTGCATCATTAAATAAGCTATAAAATATATTTAATCAGCAGCCATGAAATTTAGCACATAAATTATGTAATATTCATTCATTATTTATTCAAAGTAATATTTATTCAGGCTGACCGCATGGCCTAATGGATAAGGCGTCTGACTTCGAATCAGAAGATTGCGAGTTCGAATCTCGTTCATTTTATTATAGGGCGGTGGATTGGCAGTATCGGTAGAGGGTCGGACGCCATGCTTTCCAGCATAGTTACGTCCCTTTACGATCTGAGTTCAAATCCCGCCGAGGTTAACTTTGCCTTTCATCCTTACGGGGTCGATAAAATAAAGTACCAGTAATGAACTGGGTAATTGCTGGCCTTGTGCCTAAAGTAGAAACAATTATTTATTCAAAGTAATCCAACTTGTTTTACAAACGGGGTAAAAAAATATATTCTGGACACAGTCCCGCACTCCTCCCTTTATTATAGTTAAGATTTCAACGGTTCTCCCATGCAATCCAAGATGTAATACATGGATTTGTTGTTGTCATTGTAACTACAAAGTATGAATGTAGAGAGCTTTCTCCTGCTTGCTCCTGTTTTTACCAAAACAATCTCTTCTGAACACATATATATATATATATATGGGATCACAAGTTATTGTTATAGCTAATCCAGCGAGAGGTTGTGAGTACTCTGCGTCGTGGATAGTTTTAACGTACGGCTTTTTTTACTCAACAAGATGCTTCCAGAGTTAGGCAGTAATTTTTATACAGGTTATACTTGGAGTAATAATAGTTAAAGAATGAAGATTAACATGGTTGGCTGTACAATACGGGCTTTATTTAAATAAATAAATAAATCCCTTATTGTACAGCCAACCATGTTACTGTACAATTGTTTCGTTGATCATGTGTGTCTAGAGTTCGCTAATCGCCTGATGTTGCGTTATTCGATCTCCAATACATTATTCACCCTAGCCCATAAATATCATACATACATCCAGCAATTAATCTCTAATTTATTGTCTCTTTTATCGGACCCTCAAATCTAACTTCCCACCAACGAATCCTTATAAGAACACTTACTCAAAAACTACTACTATGTACTTACACAATCTCAATTATTTATTTGTTTATCCCTTTATATTTTCCATTCTCTCTTTTTCTTAATTTTTTATGTACCCTATCTTATATTCTACTTTTACTTTTTACATCTGTAACTTCTTTTTACATCTGTAACATATATTACATCTGTAACTTCTTTTTACATCTGTAACATATATTACTTTTTACATCTGTAACTTCTCTACCTATTTACCATACATGTTTTATTATTGATGTTATTGTTTAGATTATACGCTATTTTATTATTGATGTTGTTGTTTTAATTATACGCTATTTCTCTATATAAGTCTTGCCTCGAGTGAATTACTTTCATATCTACATAACTCTGATGTGTTGACCAGAGGTGAATAATGTATTGGAGATCGAATAACGCAACATCAAGCGATTAGCAAACTCTAGACCCACATGATCAACGAAACAATTGTCAGTACTTTAAATAAAGCCCCTATTGTAGAGCCAAATATGTTAATCTTCATTCTTTAACTATATATATATATATATATATATATATATATATATATATATATATATATGTATGTATGTAGAAGGTAAACAGAAATAACAACACAAGCGGTACAGTATATGGAAGGGATATATTAGGTTAATGCTTGATATAGCAGGAAGAGGGTCTTAACGTTTCGGACGCTAGACCTTCATCAGAAGAAAGAATGAGAAATAAGATAGATTGAGGCAACGGGCGGGAGTGGTCGTGTAGGTGTCACAACAAAAAGCACCCAGTCCACATTGTATAGTGGTCATGTAGCTATTACAA
>OZ024765.1:8940944-8943444 GCA_964016885.1 Eledone cirrhosa | reverse complement strand
CCTGCTCCCGTCATTCCAGCTCCCACCATTCGAGGTCCTGCCATTCCAGGTCCTGCCATTCGAGGTCCCGTCATTCCAGGTCCTGCCATTCCAGGTCCCGTCATTCGAGGTCCCGCCATTCGAGGTCCCGCCATTCGAGGTCCTGCCATTCCAGGTCCCGTCATTCGAGGTCCCGCCATTCGAGGTCCCGCCATTCCAGGTCCTGCCATTCGAGGTCCTGCCATTCCAAATCCTGCCATTCCAGGTCCCGCCATTCCAGCTCCCGCCATTCGAGGTCCTGCCATTCCAAATCCTGCCATTCCAGGTCCCGCCATTCCAGGTCCAGCCATTCGAGGTCCTGCCATTCCAGGTCCTGCCATTCCAGGTCCTGCCATTCCAGGTCCTGCCATTCGAGGTCCAGCCATTCGAGGTCCCGCCATTCGAGGTCCCGCCATTCGAGGTCCTGCCATTCCAGGTCCTGCATTCGAGGTCCTGCCATTCCAAATCCTGCCATTCCAGGTCCCGCCATTCCAGGTCCAGCCATTCGAGGTCCTGCCATTCCAGGTCCTGCCATTCCAGGTCTTGCCATTCGAGGTCCCGCCATTCCAGGTCCCACCATTCAAGGTCCAACCATTCGAGGTCTTGCCATTTTTGGTCCCACCATTCCAGGTCCAACCATTCCAGGTCCCACCATTCAAGGTCCAACCATTTGAGGTCTCTGCATTCATAGAATTTTCCTTAGAAATGTTTACCATTGATTGACCAATGGTTAAAAATATAGATATAAATATATACAACATAAGTAACAATCAAATTGTGTTTAAAACATTTAATAGCTTACAAACGTTTCATCCAGATGTAGGTCTGGAATCATCAGAGCATATAAAGGTTAAAACAGGTATATTCCTAATCAGTAGAACATTTAACAGGATATATTATAGGTGAGAAGACTAATTATAAGTGTTAATCCCAATATATTATAGAGCAAGTGTATAAGGTAGTTGAACAGATATAAAAATAGTAATGAAATATTATAATGAAAAATTGTAATAAAGCTATAATATAACTATTATTATGATATATAGTCGGACACCATGCTTTCTAGCATAGTTACGTCCCTTTACAGACTGAGTTCAAATCCCGCCGAGGTTAACTTTGCCTTTCATCCTTACGGGGTCGATAAAATAAAGTACCAGTAATGTACTGGGTAATTGCTGGCCTTGTGCTTAAAGTAGAAACAATTATTATGATATATATATATATACATAGACAATCAATGATAAACATTGGTTGCCAGATTAATTAACTATAGAGATATAAAATATACAGAAACGGAAACCAACCCAAACAGTGAGTGTGTTTTGGCAATATTATAATAATATTTGTTTCAACACATGATTTCATATAAAAAACCTTGCAAAACATATATATATATATATATATATATATATATATATACTATAGAGTAAAGCATGTCCAGAGAATTATATGATATGGACACACTAGAAGAGGAAGACCAAGGTTAACGTATGTTGATGCCGTAAGGACAGACACTGGTCTGTTGGAGACGCAGGACATGGCAGCGATAATGAGGGACAGAGACCGCTGGAGAGAACTCGTCCATGGATGTCGGGAATTTTACCCGCCCTAGATAGATAGATAGATAGATATATCTCTACTCCCAATCAGCATAATTAACCACACAAAAAATCAATTAGACCAGGCTATAAGAATAAAAGGCACCTATGAAGAAACAGTAAATAAATACGCCACAGCGGTGTCTTCGCGTCCAACCGCCATAGAATATTTACCTAACATTTCAACAGCACGTGGAAATTAATTAAATATATATATAGTTACGTCCCTTTACGGTCTGAGTTCAAATCCCGCCGAGGTTAACTTTACCTTTCATCCTTACGGTGTTGATAAAATAAAGTACCAGCAATGCACTGGGTAATTGCTGGCCTTGTGCCAAAAGTAGAAACAATTATATAGCATCTCCACTAGGTTTCTGTAAATCCAAAATCAACAAAATCCATTTGCAGGGGCCTGCAAGTTAATTGGTCTTTGGAAGATAGAACAGTGGAATTTACTTCGTCAACAAGTTTTCGTTCTGCCTCCGCCAGTTGCAAGAACTAGTAGTAAACACTGCTAGTAGTCACGTGGTTTATCCGAAGGGAGGTAGCCCCCGGTTTTGGCGGTCAAATTCAAAATTTGAACAAAAGATTTAAATCCTTTACACAAACCGAATGAAAGCTACTCTCTTGGGATGTAACACAGAGGTCGTCAGCATAGATGAACCGCTCAGTGTTCTGGTCAATTGGTGCCACATACTGCAAGTTGATCTTTCAGCCAGACAATAAAAAGTAATGGATGACTGTGTTCTTGCAATAAATGACTACACACAGGGTACAAAATGAAACTAGATTAGGCTAAAATATAGTATGTTAGCAACATTTATTTGGTTTCCTTTTTATTATATGCCTACTCCAGTAGTGTTTACTGAAACAACCAAAAACTA
>OZ024765.1:8913444-8928444 GCA_964016885.1 Eledone cirrhosa | reverse complement strand
ATTCTAACCCTCACCTTAACCCTACCCCTAACCTTAAACCCTCACCCTAAACCCTAATTCTAACCCTCACCTTAACCCTACCCCTAACCTTAAACCCTCACCCCTAATTCTAACCCTCACCTTAACCCTACCCCTAACCTTAAACCCTCACCCTAAACCCTAATTCTAACCCTCACCTTAACCCTACCCCTAACCTTAAACCCTCACCCTAAACCCTAATTCTAACCCTCACCTTAACCCTACCCCTAACCTTAAACCCTCACCCTAAACCCTAATTCTAACCCTCACCTTAACCCTACCCCTAACCTTAAACCCTCACCCTAAACCCTAATTCTAACCCTCACCTTAACCCTACCCCTAACCTTAAACCCTCACCCTAAACCCTAATTCTAACCCTCACCTTAACCCTACCCCTAACCTTAAACCCTCACCCTAAACCCTAATTCTAACCCTCACCTTAACCCTAACCTTAAACCCTCACCCTAAACCCTAATTCTAACCCTCACCTTAACCCTACCCCTAACCTTAAACCCTCACCCTAAACCCTAATTTTAACCCTACCCCTAACCTTAAACCCTCACCCTAAACCCTCACCCTAAACCCTAATTCTAACCCTCACCTTAACCCTACCCCTAACCTTAAACCCTCACCCTAAACCCTAATTCTAACCCTCACCTTAACCCTACCCCTAACCTTAAACCCTCACCCTAAACCCTAATTCTAACCCTCACCTTAACCCTACCCCTAACCTTAAACCCTCACCCTAAACCCTAATTCTAACCCACACCTTAACCCTACCCCTAACCTTAAACCCTCACCCTAAACCCTATTTCTAACCCTCACCTTAACCCTACCCCTAACCTTAAACCCTCACCCTAAACCCTAATTCTAACCCTCACCTTAACCCTACCCCTAACCTTAAACCCTCACCCTAAACCCTAATTCTAACCCACACCTTAACCCTACCCCTAACCTTAAACCCTCACCCTAAACCCTATTTCTAACCCTCACCTTAACCCTACCCCTAACCTTAAACCCTCACCCTAAACCCTAATTCTAACCCTCACCTTAACCCTACCCCTAACCTTAAACCCTCACCCTAAACCCTAATTCTAACCCTCACCTTAACCCTACCCCTAACCTTAAACCCTCACCCTAAACCCTAATTCTAACTCTACCCTTGGTTTCAGGTTCTGCTAGGACAAAAGTATGGCTACCGTCCAATACCGACCTTGATTCTGGCGACAGAATTTGAGATGTTACGAGATTGTATCAAGGAGGAGACAAGTGAACTGGAACTCCTGGAGATGTGGTACAAAAGAGACAACAATTATGTCCCTTCCATCTATGTACTGCAGCCAATCAGTTCCATCTTGACCAACTTTAACAACAAGGTCAGTAACCCTCTGATGACCATAACACTCTCATACCATCTTCATTGTCATCATCATCATCATTGATATCACCATCATCATCATCAGCATCATCATTGATATCACCATCGCCACCATCGCCACCACCACCACCACCACCATTACCACCACCACACTACTCCTCCACCACCACCACCACCACCACCACACTAACACCTCCACCACCACCACACACTAACACCTCCACCACCACCACCACCACACTAACACCTCCACCACCACCACACACTAACACCTCCACCACCACCACCACCACCACCACCACACACTAACACCTCCACCACCACCACCATTACCACCACCACCACACACTAACACCTCCACCACCACCACCATTACCACCACCACACTACTCCTCCACCATCACCACACACTAACACCTCCACCACCACCACCACCACCACCACCACCCACTAACACCTCCACCACCACCACACACTAACACCTCCACCACCACCACCACCATTACCACCACCACACTACTCCTCCACCATCACCACACACTAACACCTCCACCACCACCACCCACTAACACCTCCACCACCACCACCACACACTAACACCTCCACTACCACCACCACCATTACCACCACCACCACACTACACCTCCACCACCACCAGACACTAACACCTCCACCACCACCACCATCACCACCACACCACCATCACCACTACACCACCACCATCACTACACCCACCACCACCACTACCACCACCATTGTCCTCTGTTGTATTTCTTCTTAATATCATATATATCCATATCTATAAAACTGTCGTTCCAGCGCCACCTGGTGGGGGACGTTCAGTAAACTAACGTAATATCATATATATCCATATCTATAAAACTGTCGTTCCAGCGCCACCTGGTGGGAGACGTTCAGTAAACTAACGTAATATCATATATATCCATATCTATAAAACTGTCATTCCAGCGCCACCAACGTCTCCAGGAAGCTGACCAGGCCACCTGGTGGGAGACGTTCAGTAAACTAACCAAGATCATACGTAAAGCTGCCCAGGTGTTGTTTGTCACGAAGAAGATCGACCGAGAACAGATGCATAACTTCTTTATGTCAGGTGAGTTGAGGAATACCCACCTCACCCCAGGACTATATTGTGCCCTTCCCCCCCAGGGCTACACTGCATCCTCACCCCTGGGCTATATTGTGCCCTTCCCCCCAGGGTTACACTGCATTCCCACCCAAGAGCCATAATGTGCCCTTCACCCCAGGGTACATTGCATCCTCACCCCTGGGCTATATTGTGCCCCTCACCCTAGGGTATATTTCATCCTCCCCCCAGGGCTATAATGTGCCCTAACCCAGTCTATAGTGTGCCCTCACTCCAGGACTATAATGTTGCCCTCACCCCAGGGCTATAATGTGCCCTAACCCAGTCAATATTGTGCCCTCACCCCAGGGCTATAATGTGCCCTAACCCAGTCTATATTGTGCCCTCACACCAGGACTATAATGTGCCCTTCACCCCAGGGCTATAATGTGCCCTAACCCAGTTTATATTGTGCCATCACACCAGGACTATGATGTGCCCCTCATCCCAGGGCTATAATGTGCCCTAACCCAGTCTATATTGTGCCCTCACCCCAGGGCTATATTGCGTCATCACCCCAGAGCTCTATTGCGTCATCACCCCAGGGCTATATTGCATCATCACCCCAGGGCTAAATTGTGTCCTTCAACCCAGGGTTATACTGTTCCCCACCCCAGGGCTATATTATGTCCCTCACCCAGGGCTATATTGCATCCCCACCTCTGGGTTATGTTGTTGCACATTCTTTCTATTAAAAACATATTTCATATGAAAAACTTTCAGGATGTTATCTGTAAAGTGGGGTTGATGACAAGGACATCCTGCTGTAGAAAACCTGTCAAATGAAGGGCTGAGAGGACCCTTTAGTTGTGTTAAAGACACGACAGCTATATTAGCTATACTAAACCCCTATATTAGTCTCTCTTTGCTGTAAACACTTAGTGAACATGTGGTAACACTAGACATTTTAAAACCCCAGATTTGGCTTCACTAAAGCCTGTATTATTCTCTCTTTGGTAAAAACAGTTAGTGAACATGTGGGAATCCAAGATATTCTAAGGGACCCACATGTGGTTTCACATCTCTGACTAAACCCTATTTTATTCTCTCTTTGCTGTAAACTGTGACGGAACATGTGGTAACGCTAGACATTCTAAGGGACCCACACGTGGCTTCACATCTCTGACTAAACCCTATTTTATTCTCTCTTTGCTGTAAACTGTGACAGAACATGTGGTAACACTAGACATTCTAAGGGACCCACATGTGGCTTCACATCTCTGACTAAACCCTATTTTATTCTCTCTTTGCTGTAAACTGTGACAGAACATGTGGTAACACTAGATATTCTAAGGGACCCACATGTGGCTTCACATCTCTGACTAAACCCTATTTTATTCTCTCTTTGCTGTAAACTGTGACAGAACATGTGGTAACACTAGATATTCTAAGGGACCCACATGTGGCTTCACATCTCTGACTAAACCCTATTTTATTCTCTCTTTGCTGTAAACTGTGACGGAACATGTGGTAACACTAGATATTCTAAGGGATCCACATGTGGCTTCACATCTCTGACTAAACCCTATTTTATTCTCTCTTTGCTGTAAACTGTGATGGAACATGTGGTAACGCTAGACATTCTAAGGGACCCACATGTGGCTTCACATCTCTGACTAAACCCTATTTTATTCTCTCTTTGCTGTAAACTGTGACGGAACATGTGGTAACACTAGACATTCTAAGGGACCCACATGTGGCTTCAGATCTCTGACTAAACCCTATTTTATTCTCTCTTTGCTGAAAAAACTGTGACGGAACATGTGGTAATGCTAGACATTCTAAGGGACCCACATGTGGCTTCACATCTCTGACTAAACCCTATTTTATTCTCTCTTTGCTGTAAACAGTGACGGAACGTGAAGTAATCCGAGGTATTTTGAAAGCCCCCAATGTTGAAGAGCACTGCCTGGCTTATGTGAGGGAGATCAGCAATATTAATGTAACCTTGTTACGTTTTGCCAGTAAATTTATAGATTTTGCCGCCCGAAATGTCGACAATGAGGCTCAAAAACTGCTGAAGGCCCTTCGTGAAAAGTTACCCAAAAAACTCTCAGAACGCAACATAGCTCGGTAATTGTCATATTAAAACACACCCTTACTTTCTATCTCTCTCTCTCACTTTTTTTCCATATCTATTTCTCTTTCTCTTTCATTCTCTATCTCTCACCCTCTTTCTCTTTCTTTCCCTATCTCTCCCTCCTTCCCTCACTTTCTCTACAATTCTTTTAAAAAAGTTTTATAATGTATATAAAGTATATAATGTATATAAAGTATATAATGTATATAATGTATATAAAGTATATAAAGTATATAAAGTATATAAAGTATATAATGTATATAATGTATATAATGTATATTAAGTATATAATGTATATAAAGTATATAAAGTATATAATGTATATAAAGTATATAAAGTATATAATGTATATAATGTATATAAAGTATATAATGTATATAAAGTATATAATTCTTTCTACTTTTGGCACAAGGCCAGCAATTATCCAGTGTATTACTGGTACTTTATTTTATCGACCCTGTAAGGATGAAAGGCAAAATATATAATGTATATAAAGTATATAATGTATATAAAGCATATAAAGTATATAATGTATATAAAGTATATAAAGTATATAATGTATATAATGTATATAATGTATATAAAGTATATAAAGTATATAATGTATATAAAGTATATAAAGTATATACGGCATATAAAGTATATAATGTATATAAAGTATATAATGTATATAAAGTATATAAAGTATATAAAGTATATATAAAATGGAATCTTGTGTATATAGAGAGAGGTCTCTCTCTCTCTCTCTCTCTCTCCCTCTCTCTCTATATATATATATCTTTCCCTCGCTCTCTTTCTCTCTCCCTTGCTTACTCTCCCTATTTGTCTAATAATCTCTCTAATAATCTCTCTCTCTCTCACTGTGACTCCCTCTCTCACCATCTCTCTCTCTATATATATATATATATCTTTCTCTCACTATCTCTGGTGCTCCCTTGCTCCCTCTCTCTATATATCACTCTTTCTCTCACTCTCTCTGTTGCTCCCTTGCTCCCTTGCTCCCTCTTCCTATTTGTCTAATAATCTCTCTCTCTCTCTCTCTCTCACCGTGTCTCCCTCTCTCACCGTCTCTCTCTCTCTCTATATATATATATATATATATATCTTTCTCTCACTCTCTCTGGTGCTCCCCTGCTCCCTCTCTCTATATATCTCTCTCTTTCTCTCACTCTCTCTGTTGCTCCCTCTCCCTATTTGTCTAATAATCTCTCCCTCTGTCTTTCTCACCGTGTCTCCCTCTCTCACCGTCTCTCTCTCTCTATATATATATATATATATCTTTCTCTCACTCTCTCTGGTGCTCCCCTGCTCCCTCTCTCTATATATCTCTCTCTTTCTCTCACTCTCTCTCTGTTGCTCCCTCTCCCTATTTGTCTAATAATCTCTCTCTCTGTCTTTCTCACTGTGTCTCCTACCTCTTCACCGTCCCAGCTTCACGGTGGAATGGAGCGGACAAGAAGGTATTGATTCCGAGACCCACAGGGACTACCTAGAAGAATTCTGCAACCATTTCTATTGCTCAGTGACCGGTCAGGTGACCGAGGCTATGGAACGTCAGGAGAAACTGTCCAACGATGTCATCTACTCGGAGACATTACAACACCTCCATGCTTGCCAACAATTCTGTAAGATGTTCCAGGGACGGGAAGAAGTCGTGGAGAAGGTGCACCAATATGTGATAGGAAAGAGTGACCAGCCATTTGTTATGTACGGCGAGAGTGGATGCGGAAAGACATCCCTCATGGCAAAGAGTGCCAGCCAGGTAGATATTACTCTTTTACCTGTTTCAGCCATCCGGCTGAGGCCATGTATATAAACACTCTCTAAGGAACAGTTTTATATCATAAAACCAAGGCATGGTTTCATGGTGGTTTGGAACACAACTTAACAAAGGTTTTATGACTAACTTTCTCATTAAGTTGGTGTTTGGAACATAACTTAACAAAGGTTTTATAACTAACTTTCTCATTAAGTTGGTGTTTGGAACATAACTTAACAAAGGCTTTATAATTAACTTTCTCATTAAGTCGGTGTTTGGAACATAACTTAACAAAGGTTTTATAACTAAACTTTCTCATTAAGTTGGTGTTTGGAACATAACTTAACAAAGGTTTTATAATTAACTTTCTCATTAAGTCGGTGTTTGGAACATAACTTAACAAAGGTTTTATAACTAAACTTTCTCATTAAGTTGGTGTTTGGAACATAACTTAACAAAGGTTCTTATATAAAATTATGATGGAAGGTTTTAGATAAAAATAAACACTTTAAAACAGAGAGTTTTGTATCATAGGACCAGGGATGTTTGGAACATAACTTAATACATGTTCTTACATAAAATTATGATGGAAGGTGTTTAGATAAATAATTTCTTTTAAAACAAACAGTTTTATATCATAGAACCAGGAGTGGTTAAAGGGTAGTTTTAGGGTAGTTTTAGGGTAGTTTTAGGGTAGTTTTAGGGTAGTTTGGTATTAAAAGAGTTAACCTGTATCTACCTGATTTATATTTTCTGCCTGTAGGTGACGTCATGGTTCACCGGTAATAAAAAGCCAGTCATGCTCCTCCGATTTCTCGGAACAACACCCTGCAGTTCCAGTATTGTCCCCCTGCTGACTACACTAAGTCGACAACTCAGCTACATCTACGACACCCAAGAAGAGGAAGTCCCAGATGAACTAGCCCCTCTTATACAACACTTCAAGAAGGTGATGTGCTCGGCCACCCCTAAAAAACCACTTATCATTTTCCTTGACTCCCTCGACCAACTTTCCGCGGCCAGTGGAGCGCACGAGCTTTCCTGGTTACCAAGGAAACTTGCTCCGAATGTCAAACTCATTGTCTCGACGCTACCAAACTACTACCACATCTTGGAAAATCTGAAGACTATTGTGGAATCGAAGGAGAACTATGTACAGATACTGCCACTGGGTCACAACCTCAGCAGTACCATACTTAAACACTGGTTGAAAAATGCTAATCGGAATATCACTAACGAGCAGTGGGAAGTGGTTAACGAAGCAATATCAAGATGTAATTTACCCCTCTACGTAAAACTGGTTTTTGATGAAATATGTCGATGGAAGTCGTATAAAAAACCTCAACCGAACCAGTTGGGTCACTCAATCCACAACAGTATTACGAAACTACTGGAGAAAATTGAGAACCAGCATGGTAAAACCCTTGTAGCCCACGCCCTCGGTTATATAACAACTTCGAAGAACGGTCTTTCGGAAACGGAGCTCGAAGATCTTTTATCATTAGACGAGAAAGTTCTTAATGATGTATACCAGTACCATTTGCCACCCACACGACGCATCCCTCCACTATTGTGGACTAGAATACGTAACGATTTACCTGGCTACCTGAGTGAGAAGGAAGCCGATGGCGTGAATGTGATTGGTTGGTACCACAGGCAGTTCATCGACGCTGCCAAAGAACGTTATTTAAAGAACCTGAACTTTGTCAGCGAAATACATTCAAACCTGGCTGAGTATTTCATTGGTACATGGGGTGGAGGTATACCAAAACCATTTGAGTATTCTGAACTTCAACGACAGAGGTTTAATCTTGATGATAAACATGGAGAGTGTGACCGTAAAGTACCCCTGCAGCCTCTCGTGTTCAACAGCTCCGAGGGTGTGGTAGTAAAGAGACACAACCTTCGTAAACTCAGTGAGCTGCCTTACTCTCTTATACGGTCCCATCGATATGACGATTTGTATGAGAAAGTTATTTTCAATTACCGCTGGCTCCACGCCAAACTAAGTTCCATGCCCTTACAGTCTCTTCTAGCAGACTTAGAAGATCTTCTGGAACACACATATGACAAAGAAGTGAAGCTGATTGCAGATGCCATCCGGTTGTCAAGCTCCGTGTTAAATCACTACCCGGATATGTTAGGACCGCAGATCATCGGCAGGCTTCTACCCTATTATAACTCCCACCAGAAAATCCACAGTCTTATTGACCAGAGTGAAAGCGAGGGCTTAAATAACTGTGCCCTCATTCCAGGTCACCATTGCCTTCAAACGCCCGGCGGTCCTCTTCAGTATTCCTTAGAGGGTCACCCATTTGCACCTTTTGGAATCGCCGTCACAACTGACGGCCGGTACGTGGTGTCCGTTTCAAACAAGTTCATCATATGGGACCTCTCGTCTGGGGATGTAGTGCGAACGGTGTCCCCTAAAATCGAAGGCATCATGCAGAACTTGTCCATATCCCCCGGGGACAAATATGCAGTTGGCTACACCAACAACAAACAAATAGTCGTGTGTTTGATTTACACGGGAGATTATTACATAATTAATGAGCCCGAGGGAAAGGTGAAGGGTCAGTTGTTAGGGGCAACTGTCTCCAACACTCACCTGGCAGTCTGGAAGGAGAAGGAATGGTACTTAATGACGATTGAGGGGAAATTCATCAACAGTTTCCAATCTGAGCTAAAAATGCCAATTCTTTTAGTCACATTTACCGAAAAAGGAAACAATTTTGTGTTTTTGAAAAGCGATGATGAAGACGACAGCGCGATGACATTGGAAGTTTCTGATCAATCTGTCGAACCGTTTGAATTCCACAGTGGAATCGTTTTAACCAAAGACCAAACCCATATCTACACCTGTATTGAAATCAGCGACAATGCCGTGGTTTCGTATAAACTCAGTGGCAACCGATGGCGTTACAATTACACCCTGGATAATAATATAGAACCAGTGTTTTCGATGGCTTTAGCGTCTGACGAATGTTACCTTCTTGTGACAATCCCGTTTGGTTACAAGTTGTACGACCTCAAGAAAGACACGTTGAAAGATCTCAAGCTTCCACATGGAGTGAGGAACATTCCGACCAAGAATCAAATCAACAGCTTGGTTGCGTTCACGAAGAATAACCATTTCGTGGTGGCCGGAGTGAGACGGAATCTCTATGTGTGGGATGTGAAACAGGGAAATATGGTCAAGGTACTGGATGCACATTTTGGAAGAATCATAGCAATGGACGCTGTCAGGGGAAAGAAGAACAAAGTTATCTCTTCGTCGATCGATAAAACTATCAAAGTGTGGAACTTTGACAACATCCTCGAAGACGTACATTCGATTGATCGGCTGGAAAAACCGATCGAATCGATGAATATGGCCGAATATGTTAACTTCTGCGTCACAACAACTCGCAATGGGGTTGGACTGTGGGACATAGAAAGGGGAAAACTGGTCCATAACTTACCAGGAGGGTCACATAACTCTATCATCTCGACAGCTCTCATCACGAAGGACGGCAAGTACGTGGTTGTAGCTGAATCTGTGGGGGTGGTCTTCTGGGATGCCAAGACAGGGAAAATGATGAAGAAGATCCCCCAAGCCAACACACAGGTAGTCCTGCTCAATGACGACAACACAAGGGTGATAAGTTTCTCTGTGGTCAGCGAAGAGAAGGGTCACGGGTCCTGTTTCATATTCCCTGACGGAGACGAAGTTTACAAGTTTGATTACGCGATGAAGAAATTCCTGAACCCTGTACTCACATGCAGCAGTCTTCAGCTCGCAGTCCCTGCGACTGACAGAAGCTGCGACACTATTAACATCTACAACGCCAAGACAGGACATCTGCAGTTTACTATGCAGCTAAAATACGCCAACTATAAAGACATTCTTGGTGTGGTCGCCATGCCACATGAGACTCACCAGATCGCTGTGGTCGACTGCGAAAAAGGAAACATTATTGACTTGAAAAAAAAGACTTTAATGCGTTCTGTATTACGGTGGAATGGAATGTCAACGAGGAACGGCAAACATGGGTTATACGCCCCTTCTAGAGGCGGTCTGGAACTCTTGGAATTAAAACACGGAAGAACAATCCGAACATTTATACCAAAAGTTGCTGAAGGTGTGTTTAACATTCAGGTGTTTTTTACCAAAAACGACCAACACGTCGTCTACTATCACTCCGGACGAAGGACCATTCGAGTTTTTCGAGTGTCTGATGCTAAAATGATTGCCAACTTCAAGACCCACGCTGCAATCAACACGATGAGCTGTAATGCTCTCGGTACCTCCATCATCATCGGTGCTGTCGATGGTAGTTTGACTCTGTTAACCATCGCAGATCCAGAATATCAGGAAAATCTGGATTACCTTCGAGCGTTACCCGCACGGCAGGCCCTTCCTGTACAGCCACCGGCCCTTGATGCTAATGGGGAGGTTATCTCCAATAAGGAACATTTCGGGGCCACGTTACACATCAGTCGATTTGTTGCCAAAGCAGGAATGGTGTCACAGAAACAGTCAAAGGTTTGTACCATCTCCCTCTCTCTCCCTGTACTGTCTCCTTTTCTCTCTCTCTCCCTGTACTCTCTCCCTGTACTGTCTCTCTCTATCTCTCTCTATCACTCTCTCTACTGTCTCTCTCTCGCTCTCTCTGTAATGTATCCCTCTCTCTCTCTGTACTCTCTCTCTCTTTGTACTCTCTCTCTCTGTACTCTCTCTCTCTCTCTCTTTCTCTCTGTACTGTCTCTCTCTCTCTCTCTCTCTCTCTCTCTCTCTCTCTCTGTACTCTCTCTCTCTCTCCCTCCCTCTGTACTATATCCCCTCCTCCATCTCTGTCTCAGGGAGTCCATCTGGTTGTGGTGGAGCTGATAACATTGTCAGAACTCAATGTCTTCTGCGAGAATCAGCAGTGTGACCAACAGTTCTTGTGGTAGGTTGTCACAGCCTAAGGTACCACAAAAAAATCCGCTCGGGTTACAAAATCACTTACATATATGTGTTTGAACACTAAAAACAGAAATCAGGAGTAGGTAGAGAGTTAGTTCATTATTTTACGATCGTTTCAGAGGGTCAATAGATCGATGAAGATTGATATAATGACTAGCATGGCCGTGGTTAAGTTACTATCCATTACTAGTCTCAAAGACCCTGTTCACCCTCAGAAACATATATATAAGGTTTAAACATCTAAACTATAATAAAGGGAGGAGAATATATTTTTTTATCCCGTTAGTAAAATAAGTTGGATTACTTTGAATAAATAATGAATGAATATTACATAATTTATCTACTAAATTTCGTAGCTGTTCATTAAATATATTTTATTACTTATTTAAAGATTCACTTCTTTAAAATTTTCAAATGTCAACACTTCCGGTGGCGATCGCTTAAATAAACATTCATATATTTCTGTCACTAATTTTCTCCTAATGCAGTTTATATATAATATCGTCTTTTTTTAATGTATCATGGATTACGTTACTGATTACATAAGACAGTGTAGCGCAGTCTTTGTTCAATTTCTGTGTACATTGTCAATTACGATTTTATTTGCTGTATCATATCTACATGTATATATATTTGCGTATAATATCAATATACACACTACACAGGGTGGTTTTTCTGCTAGTATATAAAAGGTTTAAAGAGAATCAACCAAAGATATCAAAAACGTTTATCTTTCAAAAATTGTTTCCATATTTAATTCAGTTTCTATATTGGTTTTGATTTTCAGCCTTGTTAAGAATCTAACCAATCACCTGCCGTCAATTACCGCCAATCAACGTCAACCAACGCCACCTGATGTCAACCAATGTCAACTAACGTCAATTAACATCAGCTAATGCCAACTAACGTTAATCAACGTCGCCCGATGCCAAATCAACGTCACCTAACGTCAACAGATGTCAACTGACGTCAACCAACGTTACCTGATGCCAACCAACGTCACAGATATCAACAAACGTCAACAAAAGTCACAGATATCAACAAACGTCAACCAACGTCAACAGATGTCAACAAACGTCAACAAACGTCACAGATATCAACAAACGTCAACCAACGTCAACAAACGTCACAGATATCAACAAACGACAACTAACGACAGCAAATGTCAACGAATGTCAACCAATGTCAACTGATGTCAACCAACGTCAACAGATGTCAACTAACGTCACCTGATCTCAACAAACGTCGTCTGATGTCAACTAACTTCAACCAATGTCACCAGATGTCAATTGCTGTCAAACACCACCACCTAATATAATCTAAAGTCAAATATCAGCAATTACCATCAACAGATGTCACCAACAGATGTCACCAACAGATGTCACCAACAGATGTCAACAGCAGATGTCAACAGCAGATGTCACCTCACACGATAATTGCTGTCGCCAACCGTCAACTGTCGTTAAATATCGTCAAATGATACCAAATACCATAAAATAATGGTAACTACCGTCAAATAACGGTAACTACCGTCAACTAACGCCAAATACCGTCAAATAACGCCAAATACCATAAAATAATGCCAATTATCGTCAAATAACGCCAAATACCATAACAACGACAAGTATCGTCAAGTAACGCCAAATGCCGTCAAATAACGCCAACTACCGCCAAATAACGCCAAATATAGTCAGATAACGCCAAATACCGTCAACTGATGTGAATTACCAAAGCAAATAACCCCCCCCCCCCTCACAACTACTGATACAAGAACAGTTATTGATCCCATAAGCTCAAGTGGAGTTATGTGCCCTTCTTCACCAACAATAGTGTCTGCTGTATTTCTGGTTGTGAGACAGACATTCAGTTTTTCAGACTTGTTTAACACTTTAGCATTTAATGGTAAAGGCTTTATCTCACGTAATATGGAAACTAGGAGATTTTGATGAAGTAATTATTTATTTTGAGAACAATACCTTAATGTCAGTATGAGTGGCTGGTTATGGCTGGTTTGAACAGAAAGAGGTGAGAGAATTCTAGCCAGATATGGCCAGTTTAAATGCTAAAGATTTAACCTGTTGACTGCTGTGTATAATTTACACAGCTATAGTTGCTGTGCTGGGGCTTTTTTTTTCATTAAAATGACTATTTTTTTTAACAAACATTTATTAAAAAACATCTAAATGATTGACGAATGTCACATCAATAAACTAGTAACCCCATCTAGCTTTGAAGTTATGAACTGTTGGAAACGAGTTATTCTGTTTTAATTCAAATGTGTGTAGTAGCTTTACTAGTGGACAGATTATTATGAAAATTTACAGTATTACAGTAAAGACTAATATTTAATGTGATGTAGTCAGTGTTGTTTTGTACTAAATGTTTATAGTATCTTTACTGGTGGACAGATTGTTGTGAAAATTTACAGTATTACAGTAAAGATTTTAATATTTAATGTGATGTAGTCATAGTGTTGTTTTGTACTAAATGTTTATAGTATCTTTACTGGTGGACAGATTGTTGTAAAAATTTACAGTATTACAGTAAAGACTTTAATATCTAATGTGATGTAGTCATAGTGTTGTTTTGTACTAAATGTTTATAGTATCTTTACTGGTGGACAGATTGTTGTGAAAATTTACAGTATTACAGTAAAGACTTTAATATCTAATGTGATGTAGTCATAGTGTTGTTTTGTACTAAATGTTTATAGTATCTTTACTGGTGGACAGATTGTTGTGAAAATTTACAGTATTACAGTAAAGACTTTAATATCTAATGTGATGTAGTCAGTGTTGTTTTGTACTAAATGTTTATAGTATCTTTACTGGTGGACAGATTGTTGTGAAAATTTACAGTATTACAGTAAAGACTTTAATATTTAATGTGATGTAGTCATAGTGTTGTTTTGTACTAAATGTCTATAGTATCTTTACTGGTGGACAGATTGTTGTAAAAATTTACAGTATTACAGTAAAGACTTTAATATTTAATGTGATGTAGTCATAGTGTTGTTTTGTACTAAATGTTTATAGTATCTTTACTGGTGGACAGATTGTTGTGAAAATTTACAGTATTACAGTAAAGACTTTAATATCTAATGTGATGTAGTCATAGTGTTGTTTTGTACGAAATGTTTATAGTATCTTTACTGGTGGACAGATTGTTGTGAAAATCTATAGCTCTCTCTTTTGATTCCATAGAGAGCCATTAAAGACAGCATTTTTAAAGACAGTAAGGGGTGGATTGAGGCAGATTTAGCTGCTATTTCTATTCTCATATTATCATCCCATAGAAGGACTCTTTTTTAAAACAGTAAGGGGTGAATAGAGGCAGATTTGGCTGCTATTTTTATCTCCATATTATCATTTCATAAAAGACCTTTTTTTAAGACAGTGAATTGAGGCATATTTCGCTGCTATTTCTATCTCCATATTATCATCCCATAGGAGAACTCTTTTCTAAAACAGTAGGGGGTGAATTGAGGGGTATTTAGCTGCTATTTTTAACTCCATCACTTTTTAGCAGAGCGTGTGATCAAAGCAAGATGGTGCCCCACATGGGAGACCCCTAACCTAAGCCCTCCATTAGTAAGTGAAGAACTGACCCAGTATTATTTTGTTCATTTTCAGAATTGCTGTTGTGACCTTTGGTCTTCACACTAATATAA
>OZ024765.1:8888444-8898444 GCA_964016885.1 Eledone cirrhosa | reverse complement strand
GCCATGCTGAATCTCCCTGAGAATTATGTTAAAGGTACACATGTCTGTGGAATACTCAGCCACTTGCATGTTAATTTCACGAGCAGGATGTTCTGTTGATTGTATCAACTGTATACCCACCACCACCAACACTAGCCACCACCACTACCCACCACAACACTACGCACCACCAACACTATCACAACAACACCACCACCACCAACACTACCCACCACCTACACTATCACAACAACACCACCACCACCACTACCCACCACCACCACCACTACCCACCACAAACACTACCCACCACTATCACTACCCACCACCACCACTACCCACCACCAACACCACCCACCACTAACACTATCACTACCCACCCCACCACCACCACTACCCACCACCAACACCGACACTACCCACCACCACTACCCACCACAACACTACGCACCACCAACACTATCACAACAACACCACCACCACTATCACTACCCACCACCACCCACCACTAACACTACCCACCCCACCACCACCACCACTACCCACCCTACTTTTGACAACCAAAAATTTGAAAAAGAAAATTTGTTTCTACTTTTGGCACAAAGCCAGCAATTACCCCAGTGCATTACTGGTACTTTGTGCGCAATTAGTTGTTCGTCATGTGTGGCCCTCAGACAACACATATGTAACCCATGTGGCCCTCAGACAACACATATGTAACCCATGTGGCCCTCAGACAACACATATGTAACCCATGTGGCCCTCAGACAACACATATGTAACCCATGTGGCCCTCAGACTACAGATATGTGACCCAAGTGGCCCTCAGACAACACATATGTAACCCATGTGGCCCTCAGACAACACATATGTAACCCATGTGGCCCTCAGACAACACATATGTAACCCATGTGACCCTCAGACAACACATATGTGACTCATGTGGCCCTCAGACAACACATATGTAACCCATGTGGCTCTCAGACAACACATATGTGACCCATGTAACCCATGTGACTCTCTGACAACACATATGTAACCCATGTGACCCTCGGACAACACATATGTAATCCATGTGACCCTCGGACAACACATATGTAACCCATCTGACCCTCAGACAACACATATGTAACCCATGTGGCCCTCAGACAACACATATGTAACCCATGTGGCCCTCAGGCAACACATATATAACCCATGTGGCCCTCAGACAACACATATGTGACCCATGTGACCCTCAGACAACACATATGTAACCCATGTGCTCCTCAGGCAACACATATGTAACCCATGTGACCCTCAGACAACACATATGTAACCCATGTGGCCCTCAGACAACACATATGTAACCCATGTGGCCCTCAGACAACACATATGTAACCCATGTGGCCCTCAGACAACACATATGTAACTCATGTGGCCCTCAGACAATACATATGTAACCCATGTGGCCCTCAGACAACACATATGTAACTCATGTGGCCCTCAGACAATACATATGTAACCCATGTGACCCTCGGACAACACATATGTAACCCATGTGGCCATCAGGCAACACATATGTAACCAATGTGACTCTCGGATAACACATATGTAACCCATGTGGCCCTCAGACAACACATATGTAACCCATGTAGCCCTCAGACAACACATATGTAGCCCATGTGGCCCTCGGACAACACATATGTAACCCATGTGGCCTATGTGACCCTCCGACAACACATATGTAACCCATGTGACCCTCGGACAACACATATGTAACCCATGTGGTTCTCAGGCAACACATATGTAACCCATGTGGCCCTCAGACAACACATATGTAACCCATGTGGCCCTCAGGCAACACATATGTAACCCATGTGGCCCTCAGACAACACATATGTAACCCATGTGACCCTCGGACAACACATATGTAACTCATGTGGCCCTCAGACAATACATATGTAACCCATGTGACCCTCGGACAACACATATGTAACCCATGTGGCCATCAGGCAACACATATGTAACCCATGTGACTCTCGGATAACACATATGTAACCCATGTGGCCCTCGGACAACACATATGTAACTCATGTGGCCCTCAGACAATACATATGTAACCCATGTGACCCTCGGACAACACATATGTAACCCATGTGGCCATCAGGCAACACATATGTAACCCATGTGACTCTCGGATAACACATATGTAACCCATGTGGCCCTCAGACAACACATATGTAACCCATGTGGCCCTCAGACAACACATATGTAACCCATGTGGCCCTCGGACAACACATATGTAACCCATGTTACCCTCGGACAACACATATGTAACTCATGTGGCCCTCGGACAACACATATGTAACCCATGTTACCCTCGGACAACACATATGTAACCCATGTGGCCCTCGGACAACACATATGTAACCCATGTTACCCTCGGACAACACATATGTAACCCATGTGGCCTATGTGACCCTCCGACAACACATATGTAACCCATGTGGCCCTCAGACAACACATATGTAACCCATGTGGCCCTCAGACAACACATATGTCACCCATGTGGCTCTCGGGGGAGCCTCAGTTTGACATGCCTGGTCTAACCCATGGGAGTAATAATAATTGTTTCTACTTTTGGCACAAGGCCAGCAATTATCCCAGTGTATTACTGGTACTTTATTTTATCGACCCCGTAAGGATGAAAGGCAAAGTTAACCTCGGCGGGATTTGAACTCAGACCATAAAGGGACGTAACTCTGCTGGAAAGCATGGTGTCCGACCCTCTACCGATACTGCCAATCCACTGCCCTTAATTTGAAAATAAATAATAAACAACCTTTGGCCTCCAGGAGACACAGTAGATTTTTGAGACTTATTTTAGGAAAAAAGTAGTCTTTGACGCTGCGAAATACAGTAAATAAATATAAATAATCTGTTCCAGCCCCCCAAAACAACCTAAAAATTATTTTTTATGGGTTCTAACCCTTTAGCATTTAAACCGGCCATAACCGGCCAGAATTCCCTCACCTCTTTCTGTTCAAACTGGCTGTAACTAGCCACTCATGCTTAGGTTAAGGTATTGTTCTCAAAATAAATAATATCAAAATCTCATAGATTCAATATTATGTGAGGTAAAGCCTTTACTGTGAAAATACAATAGTATATATAGAGTAATGTAAATGTTATGTGAGATATTATGTGAGGTAAAGCCTTTACTGTGAAAATATAATAGTATATATATAGAGTAATGTAAATGCTAAAGGGTTAAAACAGAAAAGGTTCAGTTACAAGGAAAATAACAATTATAAAAACATAATAAAAGAGAATGTAAAAGAAATATGTAAACTGGTTTTATTAATTGTATGAAACTCACTCGTACTGCGGATTTCCACTTGTACTACAAGACAAACATTCACACGAGCCTCGGCTTGGACAGCAAATTACTGGTACTCTGGGGCACTTGTACTGTGAGGTTTTACTGTATTTACAAAGGAACATTTGATAATGCTATGTCCTGTATTGAAATAACATTTCCATAACCTCTTCAGTGCTGCAGATGGGATAACTTGTCCTAACATGTTTGAAGTCCTTCACAACAGTTCATAACTTCAGTCATGAACTCCTTTCCAACAGTTCATAACTTCAAAGTTATGAACTCGTTTCCAACAGCTGATAACTTTAAAGCTAAGTGGGGTTACTAGTTTATTGATGTGACGTTTGTGAATCATTCAGATATGTGTTGTTAATAAATGTTTGTTTTGAAAAAAAATAGTCATTTTATTGGGAAAAAACCCAGTACAGCAATTGTAGCTGTGTAAAATATAAGCAGCGGTCAACAGGTCAAATCACTTCAAACATCAGGGCAACAACTTTACAGATGTCATGAAGTATATTCTATGAAGACAACACTAACAATTTATAGGGTTTACTATGTATATATATATACATCTCACTATATAAAATTATTTGTCCTTCTGTCTGCCTGTATTTTCCTTATGCATTCCCAAACAGCTCGACTAGATCAAATCAAATTTTACAAGGTAATAGTATTAGACCCCGAGAGTGTGAACATATACTCATTTTCTAATTTTATAACACCAAAGATGAAAAACATCCCAGGTATGTTAACTGAGCTGATTGTATATATACATATATACATAAACATATTGACAGCAACGCTAACAATTTATAGGGTATACTATGTGTGTGTGTATATATATATATATATATATATATATATATATATATATATATAAATATATATATATATATATATATATATACATATATATATATATATATATATATATTTAATTAGAAAGTAAACAACACAAAATATAACTACTCCATTACCAAAGGTTTCTGGATCCCAGACAATATTAATATATGTCTGGATCGTTCATCAGACAGAGATGTTATATAGCTCTGTTCTATTCATAGAGCACTCTTTTTTCCTTTGCTTTTTCTTCGGAATTACCTAACTTATATATATATATGTCATCATTTCATTTCATTTCATTTTACATCCGCTTTTTTCCTTGCTTGCAAGGGTGGGACGGGAACTGATGCTAGCTTGATTTCTACAGCTGGATGCCCTTCCTAACACCAACCTCATTTACAGTGAGTGCTGGGTGCTTTTTTTTCCGTGGCACCTCCACGATCACTTTGCAGTGGAATGATATGGACCCCAGTCCCTATCATCTCATTTCTACAGCTGAGTAAACTGGAGCAATGTGAAATAAAGTGTCTTGCTCAAAGAAACAACACATCACCCAGTCTGAGAATTGAACTCACAACCTTGTCTAAGTACAAAGCGAAACCTACAGTCAGTAGGCACCTCTTAACCAAAATACAACCCCGTCCCAACCCTACCCCCACCGCCATCTACACCACCCCTTTCGATGTAAAGTTATGTTGGTACCACAACATCCAGTCCTAAATAAATGAGGTCGTGTAGGTGTCACAACAAAAAAAACACACAGTCCACGCTGTAATGTGGCCATGTAGGTAACACGGTAAAAACCTCCCAGTCCACACTGTAAACGTGGTTGGTGTTAGGAAGGGCATCCAACTGTAGAAAACCTGCCAGATAGTCCTGAGCAAGACAACCAATCTTGCCTCAAGTGGGACAATTCCCATCCAGACCCATGCTAGCGTCGAAAATGGACATTAAACGATGATGATGATGATGATGTGTATATATATATATATATATACATATATATGTATGTATGTATATATATATATAATAATTGTTTCTACTTTTGGCACAAGGCCAGCAATTATCCAGTGCATTACTGGTACTTTATTTTATCGACTGCATAAGGATGAAAGGCAAAGTTAACCTCGGCGGGATTTGAACTCAGATTGGAAAGGGCCGTAACTCTATGCATCAAAACATGGCGTCTGACCCTCTACCGATACTGCCAATCTACTGCCCTTAATAATAATAATAATAATAATAATAATAATAATCCTTTCTTTATTAACCACAGGGGTTTACATAAAGTAGACATTAAGGACAGTACAGGACATTACAGGACAGTACAAATGGGCATTTCTGCATGTAAAAAAAAAGAAAAACAGAGGATATAACAAAAAAAAGGAACAATGAAACATTCCCCAATAGGGGGGAGTCTTCCGAGGGCCATCGTGGAGAAAGCCCATTAAAAAAAACCACGGTGACCCTGACCACCAGGGCAAGTGCCCTCTCTCAGTTTTCCCTCTTCAATTTATAGGTGCATACTCAGAGTAGGCCCATTCACTTGGGCCATTCTTACCTCTCTCACCAATCTTTCAACAAAATGCTGGGAAGAGAATAATAATAAGATAGAATAGAAATGTGTCGTTATTTTGATGTGTTCTTTCTATAAACAAGAAATATGTTATATAAGATGACAGGTATATTATATAAAAGTCAAGGATAATTCTATACACACTTATCATTATTATGACATCTGTATTCCATTATTGTATTGTAGATATTGTGTTATGTTTGCTGCGATAAAAATATACAAACAAAGTATGTATTTTTTGAAAATTTAAGAATTTTATGACAACAATTTTTTGAGTGGGTGCAGTTTTTTGAAGAGTTTAAGACTGGATGCCCATGGGAACTTCTTTATGCTGATGATCTGGTTCTTATAGCAGAATCAGTAAAGGAGCTAGAGAATAAATTCTGGCTATGGAAACAGCAGTTGGAATCAAGAGGACTGAGAGTGAAACTAGCTAAGACAAAAGTGTTGATGAGTAGAAAAGAGGACAAAACTTTGATTCCATCAGGGAAATGGCCATGTTCGATATGCAGAAAAGAAACTGGCATAAATTCCATAAAATGTATGCAATGTAGATCTTGGGTACACAAGAGATGTAGTGGGATAGCAGGCAAACTAATAGGTAGGGGAAACTACGTATGCAGTAGATGTACAGGGAAAGTTGGCAGTAGTAATCGATGTGATAGACTCATTTTTCCAATGCAGGTGGGTTCTATAGAAGTGGTTGATAGCTTCCTGTACCTAGGTGATCAGATTAGCATGGGAGGGGTGGGGGTGTTCCGAGGCCATAGTATCTAGAATAAGGACAGGTTGGAAGAAGTTTAGGGAGCTGCTCTCTCTGTTGACAAAGAAGGGTTTCTCCCTGCGTACAAAAGGACGGTTATATGATGCCTGTGTGAGATGCGCGATGCTGCATGGTTGTGAGACATGGGCAGCAACTGCAGAGGATATGTGACGGCTGGAGAGAATAGAAGCAAGTATGCTCCATTGGATGTGCAATGTCAATGTGCATGAACGACCAAGTATAGACGAGTTGAGAAAGAAAATGGGTATAAGAGGGATAAATTGTAGTGTGCGGGAGAGAAGGCTGAGATGGTATGGACATGTGATGCACATGGAGGATGACTGCTGGGTAAAGAAGTGCCAAGAAATCCCAGTAGAGGTAGACCACGAAAACATGGGCGGAGGTGGTGAGAGCAGACCTCAGATTGCTGAAGCTCACGGAGGAGATGACGAAGGACCGTGACAAGTGGAGAGATGCTGTGCTGAATAGGACCCATCCCACCCTTGCAAGCAGGGAAAAGAGGACATAAAATGATGATGATGGTGATATATATATATATGAAGGCACATGGCTTAGTGGTTAGAGCATTGGCCTTGCAATCGAAGGGTTGTGAGTTCAATTCTCAGACCGGGTGATGTGTTGTTTCCTTGAGCAAGAAACTTTATTTCACATTGCTCCAGTTTACTCAGCTGTAGAAATGAGATGATAGGGACTGGGGTCCATATCATTCCACTGCAAAGTGGTCGTGCAGGTGCCACGGCAAAAAAGCACCCAGCACTCACTGTAAATGAGGTTGGTGTTAGGAAGGGTATCCAGCTGTAGAAACCAAGCCAAATTCAGTTCCCGTCCCACCCTTGCAAGCAGGGAAAAAGCGGACGTAAAAATGAAATGATGATGATGATGATGATATATATATTTGTTTTGTAAGGTTTTTTATATGAAATCGTATGTCGAAACAGATATTGTGTTCTGTTATTATTTCTGGAAATATTATTACAACAATATGATCCTCCCCAAGTATAACAATATATCATCATCATCATCATCATCATCAACGTTTAACGTCCGTGTTCCACGCTTGCATGGGTTTGGACGGGGGTAGTCCCACTTGAGGCAAGAGTGATTGTCTTGCTCGCATAGGACTGTCTGGCAGGTTTTCTACAGTTGGATGCCCTTCCTAACACCAACCACATTTACAGTGTGGGTCTGGGAGGTTTTTACCGTGTTGCCTACACGGCCACATTACAGCGTGGACTGTGTGTTTTTTTGTCGTGACACCTACACAATCTCATTTGTTTCGGCCTGGATGGCGCGGCACCAACATAACTTTACATAGAACGGGGTGGTGTGGATGGGGTGGGGGTGGTGGCGGGACGGGGTGTATTATGTTAGAGATGCCTACTGGCAAGGCGGGTCTTCTCTGTTACTGAGTACCGCCAAAGGTCTCGGTCCAGTGACATTGTCTTGGAGAGGTGTAAGTGTGTGAGGTCGGAGTTTATCAGCTCATCCCATGTTTTTCTAGGTCTGCCTTATTATGAAATGGATGTTATACACATCCACAATATATATATAACTTGTTTGTGTACTCACGCACAGTCCCCATGTCTCCACCAGCCATGAGACCTGCATCATGTGCAGACTCTTACCCAGTCTCTTAGATCACCAGTCCCCATGGATATTATACAACCATATGCACCACACCCCTCAAGTATTTTATGCAACTTTACACACACCCCAATAATGCCTGAACCCCCTCTGCATCCTTATCATGTATACATTTCTTTTTTCCAGCATTTTATTTTATTTTATTTTATATTATTTTATTTTATTTTATTTTATTTTATTTTATATTATTTTATTTTATTTTATTTTATATTATTTTATATTATTTTATTTTATTTTATTTTATATTATTTTATATTATTTTATTTTATTTTATTTTATATTATTTTATTTTATATTATTTTATTTTATTTTATTTTATTTTATATTATTTTATATTATTTTATTTTATTTTATTTTATATTATTTTATTTTATTTTATTTTATATTATTTTATTTTATATTATTTTATTTTATTTTATATTATTTTATTTTATTTTATTTTATATTATTTTATATTATTTTATTTTATATTATTTTATTTTAAATTATTTTATTTTATTTTATTTTATTTTATATTATTTTATATTATTTTATTTTATGTACGTACAGTTATATAATAAGTTATATGTGATTAATGCAGAGAGATACTATGATGCTATAGCATTTATGCATATTGTGCATGCACTTTCAGGCTGATATCACCACATGATCGGGCTGGGTCCAAGCCTCATGATCGTTGTCCCATATAATACTATATGCACCATGTGCACAGCTGCGCGTGTGTGTGTACGGATGGGAGGGTATTCATCAAATATGCGCCCTCGATATGAACATATGCGGGCGCATACTTGATGAATACACTGCCATCCGCTGTACACACACGCGCAGCTGTGCACATTGTGCACATAGTATTATATGGGACAACGATCATGAGGCTTGGACGCAACCCGATCATGTGGTGTTATAAGCCGGAAAGTGCATGCACAATATGCATAAATGGTATAGCAGCATAGTATCCCTGCACTAATCACATATGTGCATCCACGCAAATATGCATGCGCACGTGTTTCATCCTTGCAGGGGTGAATAAAATAAAGTACCAGTAATGCATTGGGGTTGATTTAATTCATTTTCCCTACCCCCAAAATTGCGGGCTTTATGCCTAAATCAGAAACCATTTTTCTAAACACTACCAGGAACGTACTGGGGTCAATTTAACCCCTCACCATTTACATTACTCTATATATACTATTGTATTTTCACAGTAAAGGCTTTACCTCACATAATATCTCACATAACATTTACATTACTCTATATATACTATTGTATTTTCACAGTAAAGGCTTTACCTCACATAATATCTCACATAACATTTACATTACTCTATATATACTATTGTATTTTCACAGTAAAGTCTTTACCTCACATAATATCTCACATAACATTTACATTACTCTATATACACTATTGTATTGTCACAGTAAAGGCTTTACCTCACATAACATTTACATTACTCTATATATACTATTGTATTTTCACAGTAAAGACTTTACCTCACATAATACCTCACATAACATTTACATTACTCTATATATACTATTGTATTTTCACAGTAAAGGCTTTACCTCACATAACATTTACATTACTCTATATATACTATTGTATTTTTGTGGTAAAGGCTTTATCTTGCATAATATCTCACATAACATTTACATTACTCTATATATACTATTGTATTGTCACAGTAAAGGCTTTACCTTACATAATATCTCACATAACATTTACATTACTCTATATATACTATTGTATTTTCACAGTAAAGGCTTTACCTCACATAATATCTCACATAACATTTCCATTACTCTATATA
>OZ024765.1:8878444-8883444 GCA_964016885.1 Eledone cirrhosa | reverse complement strand
TGGGGGTGGTGGTTGCTGTAGTGGTGGTGGTTGCTGTAGTGGTGGTGGTGGTTGCTGTAGTGGTGGTGGTGGTTGCTGTAGTGGTGTTGGTGGTTGGTGTAGTGGTGGTGGTGGTTGCTGTAGTGGTGGTGGTTGCTGTAGTGGTGGTGGTGGTTGCTGTAGTGGTGGTGGTTGCTGTAGTGGTGGTGGTTGCTGTAGTGGTGGTGGTTGCTGTAGTGGTGGTGGTGGTTGCTGTAGTGGTGGTGGTGGTTGCTGTAGTGGTGGTGGTGGTTGCTGTAGTGGTGGTGGTGGTTGCTGTAGTGGTGGTGGTTGGTGTAGTGGTGGTGGTGGTTGCTGTAGTGGTGGTGGTGGTTGCTGTAGTGGTGGTTGCTGTAGTGGTGGTGGTGGTTGCTGTAGTGGTGGTGGTGGTTGCTGTAGTGGTGGTGGTGGTTGCTGTAGTGGTGGTGGTTGCTGTAGTGGTGGTGGTTGCTGTAGTGGTGGTGGTGGTTGCTGTAGTGGTGGTGGTTGCTGTAGTGGTGGTGGTGGTTGCTTTAGTGGTGGTGGTGGTTGCTTTAGTGGTGGTGGTTGCTGTAGTGGTGGTGGTGGTTGCTTTAGTGGTGGTGGTTGCTGTAGTGGTGGTGGTGGTTGCTGTAGTGGTGGTAGTGGTTGCTGTAGTGGTGGTGGTTGCTGTAGTGGTGGTGGTTGCTGTAGTGGTGGTGGTGGTTGCTTTAGTGGTGGTGGTGGTTGCTGTAGTGGTGGTGGTGGTTGCTTTAGTGGTGGTGGTTGCTGTAGTGGTGGTGGTGGTTGCTGTAGTGGTGGTGGTGGTTGCTGTAGTGGTGGTGGTTGCTGTAGTGGTGGTGGTTGCTGTAGTGGTGGTGGTGGTTGCTTTAGTGGTGGTGGTGGTTGCTGTAGTGGTGGTGGTTGCTGTAGTGGTGGTGGTGGTGGTTGCTGTAGTGGTGGTGGTGGTTGCTGTAGTGGTGGTGGTGGTTGCTGTAGTGGTGGTGGTTGCTGTAGTGGTGGTGGTGGTGGTTGCTGTAGTGGTGGTGGTTGCTGCAGTGGTGGTGGTGGTTGCTGTAGTGGTGGTGGTGGTTGCTGTAGTGGTGGTGGTGGTTGCTATAGTGGTGGTGGTTGCTGTAGTGGTGGTGGTGGTTGCTGTAGTGGTGGTGGTGGTTGCTGTAGTGGTGGTGGTGGTTGGTGTAGTGGTGGTGGTGGTTGGTGTAGTGGTGGTGGTGGTTGCTGTAGTGGTGGTGGTGGTTGCTGTAGTGGTGGTGGTGGTTGGTGTAGTGGTGGTGGTGGTTGGTGTAGTGGTGGTGGTGGTTGCTGTAGTGGTGGTGGTGGTTGCTGTAGTGGTGGTGGTGGTTGCTGTAGTGGTGGTGGTGGTTGGTGTAGTGGTGGTGGTGGTTGCTGTAGTGGTGGTGGTGGTTGCTGTAGTGGTGGTGGTGGTTGCTGTAGTGGTGGTGGTTGCTGTAGTGGTGGTTGTGGTTGCTGTAGTGGTGGTGGTGGTTGCTGTAGTGGTGGTGGTGGTTGCTGTAGTGGTGGTGGTGGTTGCTGTAGTGGTGGTGGTGGTTGCTGTAGTGGTGGTGGTTGCTGTAGTGGTGGTGGTGGTTGCTGTAGTGGTGGTGGTTGCTGTAGTGGTGGTGGTGGTTGCTGTAGTGGTGGTGGTGGTTGCTGTAGTGGTGGTGGGGGTTGCTGTAGTGGTGGTGGTGGTTGCTGTAGTGGTGGTGGTTGCTGTAGTGGTGGTGGTGGTTGCTGTAGTGGTGGTGGTGGTTGCTGTAGTGGTGGTGGTGGTTGCTGTAGTGGTGGTGGTTGCTGTAGTGGTGGTTGTGGTTGCTGTAGTGGTGGTGGTGGTTGCTGTAGTGGTGGTGGTTGCTGTAGTGGTGGTGGTGGTTGCTGTAGTGGTGGTGGTGGTTGGTGTAGTGGTGGTGGGGGTTGCTGTAGTGGTGGTGGTGGTTGCTGTAGTGGTGGGGGTTGGTGTAGTGGTGGTGGGGGTTGCTGTAGTGGTGGTGGTGGTTGCTGTAGTGGTGGTGGTGGTTGCTGTAGTGGTGGTGGTGGTTGCTGTAGTGGTGGTGGTGGTTGCTGTAGTGGTGGTGGTTGCTGTAGTGGTGGTGGTGGTTGCTGTAGTGGTGGTGGTTGCTGTAGTGGTGGTGGTGGTTGCTGTAGTGGTGGTGGTGGTTGCTGTAGTGGTGGTGGGGGTTGCTGTAGTGGTGGTGGTGGTTGCTGTAGTGGTGGTGGTTGCTGTAGTGGTGGTGGTGGTTGCTGTAGTGGTGGTGGTGGTTGCTGTAGTGGTGGTGGTGGTTGCTGTAGTGGTGGTGGTTGCTGTAGTGGTGGTTGTGGTTGCTGTAGTGGTGGTGGTGGTTGCTGTAGTGGTGGTGGTTGCTGTAGTGGTGGTGGTGGTTGCTGTAGTGGTGGTGGTGGTTGGTGTAGTGGTGGTGGGGGTTGCTGTAGTGGTGGTGGTGGTTGCTGTAGTGGTGGGGGTTGGTGTAGTGGTGGTGGGGGTTGCTGTAGTGGTGGTGGTGGTTGCTGTAGTGGTGGTGGTGGTTGGTGTAGTGGTGGTGGGGGTTGCTGTAGTGGTGGTGGGGGTTGGTGTAGTGGTGGTGGTGGTTGGTGTAGTGGTGGTGGTGGTTGCTGTAGTGGTGGTGGTGGTTGGTGTAGTGGTGGTGGGGGTTGGTGTAGTGGTGGTGGGGGTTGCTGTAGTGGTGGTGGGGGTTGGTGTAGTGGTGGTGGGGGTTGCTGTAGTGGTGGTGGGGGTTGGTGTAGTGGTGGTGGGGGTTGCTGTAGTGGTGGTGGTTGCTGTAGTGGTGGTGGTTGGTGTAGTGGTGGTGGTGGTTGGTGTAGTGGTGGTGGGGGTTGGTGTAGTGGTGGTGGTGGTTGCTGTAGTGGTGGTGGTGGTGGTTGCTGTAGTGGTGGTGGTGGTGGTTGCTGTAGTGGTGGTGGTTGCTGTAGTGGTGGTGGTGGTGGTTGCTGTAGTGGTGGTGGTGGTTGCTGTAGTGGTGGTGGTGGTTGGTGTAGTGGTGGTGGTGGTTGCTGTAGTGGTGGTGGTTGCTGTAGTGGTGGTGGTGGTTGGTGTAGTGGTGGTGGTGGTTGCTGTAGTGGTGGTGGGGGTTGCTGTAGTGGTGGTGGTTGCTGTAGTGGTGGTGGTGGTTGCTGTAGTGGTGGTGGTGGTTGCTGTAGTGGTGGTGGTGGTTGCTGTAGTGGTGGTGGTGGTTGCTGTAGTGGTGGAGGTTGCTGTAGTGGTGGTGGTGGTGGTTGCTGTAGTGGTGGTGGGGGTTGCTGTAGTGGTGGGGGTTGGTGTAGTGGTGGTGGGGGTTGGTGTAGTGGTGGTGGTGGTTGCTGTAGTGGTGGTGGGGGTTGGTGTAGTGGTGGTGGTGGTTGCTGTAGTGGTGGTGGGGGTTGGTGTAGTTGTGGTGGGGGTTGCTGTAGTGGTGGTGGTTGCTGTAGTGGTGGTGGGGGTTGGTGTAGTAGTGGTGGTGGTTGCTGTAGTGGTGGTGGTTGCTGTAGTGGTGGTGGTGGTTGCTGTAGTGGTGGTGGTGGTTGCTGTAGTGGTGGTGGTGGTTGGTGTAGTGGTGGTGGTGGTTGCTGTAGTGGTGGTGGTGGTTGCTGTAGTGGTGGTGGTGGTTGCTGTAGTGGTGGTGGTGGTGGTTGCTGTAGTGGTGGTGGTTGCTGTAGTGGTGGTGGTGGTGGTTGCTGTAGTGGTGGTGGTGGTTGCTGTAGTGGTGGTGGTGGTTGCTGTAGTGCTGGTGGTGGTTGGTGTAGTGGTGGTGGTGGTGGTTGCTGTAGTGGTGGTGGTTGATGTAGTGGTGGTGGTGGTGGTTGCTGTAGTGGTGGTGGGGGTTGGTGTAGTGGTGGTGGTGGTTGCTGTAGTGGTGGTGGTTGCTGTAGTGGTGGTGGTGGTGGTTGCTGTAGTGGTGGTGGTTGCTGTAGTGGTGGTGGTGGTGGTTGCTGTAGTGGTGGTGGTGGTTGCTGTAGTGGTGGTGGTGGTTGGTGTAGTGTTGGTGGTGGTTGCTGTAGTGGTGGTGGTGGTGGTTGCTGTAGTGGTGGTGGTTGCTGTAGTGGTGGTGGTGGTGGTTGCTGTAGTGGTGGTGGTTGCTGTAGTGGTGGTGGTGGTTGGTGTAGTGGTGGTGGTGGTTGCTGTAGTGGTGGTGGTGGTTGCTGTAGTGGTGGTGGTGGTGGTTGCTGTAGTGGTGGTGGTTGCTGTAGTGGTGGTGGTGGTGGTTGCTGTAGTGGTGATGGTGGTGGTTGCTGTAGTGGTGGTGGTGGTTGCTGTAGTGGTGGTGGTGGTTGGTGTAGTGGTGGTGGTGGTTGCTGTAGTGGTGGTGGTTGCTGTAGTGGTGGTGGTGGTGGTTGCTGTAGTGGTGGTGGGGGTTGGTGTAGTGGTGGTGGTGGTTGCTGTAGTGGTGGTGGTTGCTGTAGTGGTGGTGGTTGCTGTAGTGGTGGTGGTGGTGGTTGCTGTAGTGGTGGTGGTGGTTGCTCTAGTGGTGGTGGTTGCTGTAGTGGTGGTGGTGGTGGTTGCTGTAGTGGTGGTGGTGGTTGCTGTAGTGGTGGTGGTGGTTGCTGTAGTGGTGGTGGTTGCTGTAGTGGTGGTGGTGGTTGCTGTCGTGGTGGTGGTGGTTGCTGTAGTGGTGGTGGTGGTTGCTGTAGTGGGGGTGGTGGTTGCTGTAGTGGGGGTGGTGGTTGCTGTAGTGGTGGTGGTGGTTGCTGTAGTGGGGGTGGTGGTTGCTGTAGTGGTGGTGGTGGTTGCTGTAGTGGTGGTGGTGGTTGCTGTAGTGGTGGTGGTGGTTGGTGTAGTGGTGGTGGTGGTTGCTGTAGTGGTGGTGGTGGTTGCTGTAGTGGTGGTGGTGGTGGTTGCTGTAGTGGTGGGGTGGTTGCTGTAGTTGTGGTGGTGGTTGCTGTACTGGTGGTGTTTGCTGTAGTGGTGGTGGTGGTTGCTGTAGTGGTGGTGGTGGTGGTTGCTGTAGTGGTGGGGTGGTTGCTGTAGTTGTGGTGGTGGTTGCTGTACTGGTGGTGTTTGCTGTAGTGGTGGT
>OZ024765.1:8860944-8873444 GCA_964016885.1 Eledone cirrhosa | reverse complement strand
ACAAAGAACTGAGGCTGAAGAAACTTAAAGTGCAAATCTTAAAGCAAATTGGAATGATGGAATTTCCGAACGTGACGGTGAAACCTAGGATATCACAGGTACCTGTGTTACGACAACTTATTGAAAATATGTCCATGCAAAAGGATGAACCTCTGTGGAAGGACGAAACGGAGATGGAGGCAGGGGACTCAGAACTCAGCCTACCAGAGTATATGATTATAGTCGCAGAAAAACGTAAGATATTTATGTTATATATTATGTATGTATGTATATATATATATATTTATGTATGTGTATATAGATTTATAATAATAATAATAATAATAATAATAATAATAATAATAATAATAATGTTTTCTTTATTAACCACAAGGGTTTACATAAAGTAGACATTAAGGACAGTACAGGACAATACAGGACGGTACAAATGGGCATTTCTGCGTGTAAAAAAAGCAGAGGTTGAAATAAAATAACAAAGAAAAATTCCCCAATAGGGGGGAGACTTCCGAGGGACATTTGTGGAGAAAGCCCATTAAAAGACCACAGTGGCCCTGACCACCAGGGCAAGTGCCCTCTCCCAGTTTTCCACCTTTAATTTACAGACACATACTCAGAGAAGGCCCATTCATTCGGGCCATACTTGCTTCTCTCACCCATCTTTCAACAAAATGCTGGGAAGAGAGCACTTCCCTCTCTACCCTGATTTTCCTTTTCAAATGAAATTTGAAAATATTGTGTACAGTGCTCAGGTGCACTACAACTCATCAAAAAGTGTATGTATAGTACATAGGGTAATGTACAAACGTCAGGAAAATGAACAGTGCATGAGTCATGATATACACATGTGTGCATGTGTATGGAAGGGGTACATCAGGTGTAGTTTTGGCGTATTTCGGGAAGCATGAGGGTTTTAAAGGATGCAGTGTCTCGGCAGCTAACAACTGACGCAGGCAGTTTGTGCCATGCTTCAGCAACTCTGAGCGTGAAAAAATGTTTCCGAAAGTCATGGGAGCTGTGCTGTTTTCTGATTTTGTTGGCATGTCCACGTGTGTTAGACACATGGAAATCAAAAAGGTGCTCGGGGTTGTTATTGGTGAGATGGTTAATAACTTCGTGGGTATTTACCAAGTCCATTGCCAGACGTCGGAGCTTCAATGAATCCATGCCCAGGGAAGCAAGGCGTTCAGAGTATGATAGGTGTCTGATGGAGGGTATGTATGTATATATGTATTTATGAATGTGTATATAGATTTATGTATGTATGTATGTATATATATATTTATGTATGTGTATATAGATTTATGTATGTATGTATATATATATTTATGTAAGTGTATATAGATTTATGTATGTATGTATATATGTATTTATGAATGTGTATATAGATTTATGTATGTATGTATATATGTATTTATGAATGTGTATTTAGATTTATGTATGTATGTATATATATATTTATGTATGTGTATATAGATTTATGTATGTATGTATATATGTATTCATGAATGTGTATATAGATTTATGTATGTATGTATATATATATTTATGTATGTGTATATAGATTTATGTATGTATGTATGTATATATATATTTATGTAAGTGTTTATAGTTTTATGTATGTATATATATATTTATGTATGTGTATATAGATTTATGTATGTATGTATATATATATTTATGTATGTGTATATAGATTTATGTATGTATGTATATATATATTTATGTATGTGTATATAGATTTATGTATGTATATATATATTTATGTATGTGTATATAGATTTATGTATGTATGTATATATATATTTATGTAAGTGTTTATAGTTTTATGTATGTATATATATATTTATGTATGTGTATATAGATTTATGTATGTATGTATATATATATTTATGTATGTGTATATAAATTTATGTATGTATGTATATATATATTTATGAATGTGTATATAGATTTATGTATGTATGTATGTATATATATATTTATGTAGGTGTATATAAATTTATGTATGTATATATATATATTTATGTAAGTGTATATAGATTTATGTATGTATATATATATTTATGTATGTGTATATAGATTTATGTATGTATGTATATATATATTTATGTGTGTGTATATAGATTTATGTATGTATGTATATATATATTTATGTATGTGTATATAGATTTATGTATGTATGTATATATATATTTATGTATGTGTATATATATTTATGTATGTATGTATATATATATTTATGTAGGTGTATATAAATTTATGTATGTATGTATATATATATATTTATGTAAGTGTATATATATTTATATATGTATGTATATATATATTTATGTATGTGTATATAAATTTATGTATGTATGTATATATATATGTGTTTATAAATTTATGTATGTATGTATATATATATATATTTATGTATGTGTTTTTAGATTTATGTATGTATGTATATATATATTTATGTATGTGTATATAGATTTATGTATGTATGTATATATATATTTATGTGTGTGTATATAGATTTATGTATGTATGTATGTATATATATATTTATGTATGTGTATATAGATTTATGTATGTATGTATATATATATTTATGTATGTGTTTATAGATTTATGTATGTATGTATATATATATTTATGTATGTGTATATATATTTATGTATGTATGTATATATATATATTTATGTGTGTGTATATAGATTTATGTATGTATGTATGTATATATATATTTATGTATGTGTATATAGATTTATGTATGTATGTATATATATATATTTATGTGTGTGTATATAGATTTATGTATGTATGTATGTATATATATATTTATGTATGTATGTATATATATATATATTTATGTATGTGTAAATAGATTTATGTATGTATGTATATATATATTTATGTATGTGTTTATAGATTTATGTATGTATGTATATATATATTTATGTATGTGTATATAGATTTATGTATGTATGTATGTATATATATATTTATGTATGTGTTTATAGATTTATGTATGTATGTATATATATATTTATGTATGTGTATATAGATTAATGTATGTATGTATATATAGATTTATGTATGTATGTATGTATATATATATTTATGTATGTGTATATAGATTTATGTATGTATGTATATATATATTTATGTGTGTGTATATAGATTTATGTATGTATGTATATATAGATTTATGTATGTATGTATATATATATTTATGTATGTGTATATAGATTTATGTATGTATGTATATATATATTTATGTGTGTGTATATAGATTTATGTATGTATATATAGATTTATGTATGTATGTATATATATATTTATGTATGTGTTTATAGATTTATGTATGTATGTATATATATATATATTTATGTATGTGTATATAGATTTATGTATGTATATATATATTTATGTATGTGTTTATAGATTTATGTATGTATATATATATTTATGTATGTGTTTATAGATTTATGTATGTATATATATATTTATAACAATAATGAAATTATTGTGTAAAGTGCTCAGGTGCACTACAACTCGTCAATATAGTACATAGAATAATACACAAATGCCAGGGAAGTACATGTGTGTATGTGTTAGCTGTTCTGTTGGCGGATCTCGGGAAGCATGGAGGCCTTAAAGGATGCAGTGTCTCGTCAGCTAACAACTGATGCAGGTAGTTTGTTCCATGGAGGCCTTAAAGGATGCAGTGTCTCGACAGCTAACAACTGATGCAGGTAGTTTGTTCCATGGAGGCCTTAAAGGTTGCAGTGTCTCGACAGCTAACAACTGATGCAGGTAGTTTGTTCCATGCTTCAGCAACTCTGAGCGTGAAAAATGTTTCCGAAAGTCATGGGAGCTGTGCTGTTGTCTGACTTTGTAGGCATGTCCACGTGTGTTAGACACATGGAGATCAAAAAGGTGCTCAGGGTTGTTGTTGGCAACATGGTTAACAATTTTGTGGGTATTTACCAAGTCAGTTGCCAGGCGTCGGAGCTTCAATGAATCCATGCCCAGGGAAGCAAGGCGCTCAGAGTATGGTAGATGCCTGATGGAGGGTATTCGCTTGGTTGCACGTCTCTGAACAGTTTCCAGGCGGTCAATGTCCTGAGCAAGATAGGGGTTCCAGACTGGTGATGCAAATTCTAAGTGTGGTCGCACCATAGCTGTATACAGCCTTAAATAGATATCTGGAGAGCGGCTGACAAAGGTCTTGCTGAGTGATGCTAAGACACCCTCGGCCCTCTTGACAATTTTAGAGACGTGCCTCGTCCAACGCAAATCGCTGCTGACCGTAATGCCCAGGTCACGATATACATTAAAACCCCAACTGAATACTAACCCATACAATCACTAATACTCTTTTATTCCTAATTAAACCATTTTTAAACTGTGAACAATTTGTCAGCATTTTCTATTCCGTTTACCAATATATATATATATATATATATATATATATATATATATATATACGTAGGTCCCGGGTTGAGTCGGGGATAACCACAGTAAGTAAGGTACTCAATACATGGCAGAGTAAAATTTTTTTATTTTATAGAAGGAGCTTCTACAGGACTAGTACTGTTTCATTCAGATGAAATCTTCAGGAACATTTCATCTGAATGAAACAGTACTAGTCCTGTAGAAGCTCCTTCTATAAAATAAAATAAAAATATATATATATATCATGATGATGATGATGATGAGATATATATATATATATCCCTTGCAAGCAGGGACAAAGCGCACGCCGAATGAAATGATGATTATATATATATATCAAATATGTTATACACATATATATATATCGCTGCAGAGAGCTAAGGTTACAGTTACATACTCCAGGGGGATTACTTTGAAGGAGAAAACTCTTAGTGTGAACTTTGGGTTGGAAATAAATCTTTTGTGACATCAGTCCTGGAACTTTTCTGACACATCTCGTATATATAGATTTATGTATGTATATATGTATATATAGATTTATGTATTTATAGATTTATATATGTATATATATAAGTGGAGATATGTATATATGTATATGTGCATATATATATATAGATTTATTTATGTATATACGTATATGTGAATTTAGGTATACATATATATCTATATATGTGTATATGTATACATATTTATAGATTTATGTACATCATCATCATCGTTTAACGTCTATCTTCCACGCTAGCATGGGTTAGACGGGAATTGTCCTGCTTGAGGCTAGATTGGTCGTCTCGCTCATATAGGACTGTCTGGCGGGTTTTCTATGGCTGGATGCCCTTCCTAACACCAACCACGTTTACAGTGTGGACTGGGAGGTTTTTACCGTGTTACCTACACAGCCACATTATAGCGTGGACTGTGTGTTTTTTTTGTCGTATCTCCTACACAACCTCATTTATTTAGGACTGGATGTTGTGGTACCAACATAAATTTACATAGAAAGGGGTGGTGTTGGTGGAGGTGGGGGAGTTGGGGTAGTGGGTTGGGGGTGTGTATTTCATTAAGAGGTGCCTACTGACTGTAGGTTTCGCTTTGTACTTCGGTATTACTACGTAGCGTCAAAGATCTCGGTCCAGTGACATTGTCTTAGAGAGGTGCAAGTGTGTGAGGTTGGAATTTATCAAATCGTCCCAGGTTTTTCTGGGTCTACCTACTCCATAACTTCCATCAATTTTTGATCACCCTGAACTTTTTTATACAACTGTCGTCTTTCATGCGCATCACCTGACCATACCAACGTAGTCTTCTCTCAAGTAAACAGCATCTGATCCCTCTTATACCTAATTTATCACTTAGTTCATTTATGCTTTGCCGTTCACACCCAGCGGAACATGCAGGCTTCGTTCCGTATGTATGTATTATAAAATGATGATTTTCATATTTATATTCTATCATTGTCACCTGTTTTACATCCATATTTCCATGCTGGGACAGAGTGGATTATCGTTACCAAGACAACCTAACAGTTTGTCTTATCTACTCTCATTATTTGGGGGTTTATTGGGGCGGTGGATTGGCAGTATCGGTAGAGAGTCGGACGCCATGCTTTGCAGCATAGTTACGTCCCTTTACGATCTGAGTTCAAATCCCGCCGAGGTTGACTTTGCCTTTCATCCTTACGGGGTCGATAAAATAAAGTACCAGTAATGCACTGGGTAATTTGCTGGCCTTGTGCCAAATGTAGAAACAATTATTTGGGGGTTTATTTTACTACGGACAACCTTTTAATCTCTCTATCTATCCTTTGTGATCTTGTCTCTATTTTTGTACTCCTGAAGAGGGGTTAAAGCCCAACATGTTGAACTTTCTTTCCCCTTTTAAATATAAAACATGAGTCTATTAACCCTTTCGAAAAAATAAAAAGTTTCTGTAAAATGAGATGGACTGAGTTTGTCTGAGACTATTTTCATGTTAACCCTTTAGCATTTAAACCAGCCATATCCGGCCAGAATTCTCTCACTTTTCTCTGTTCAAACTGGCTGTATCTGGCTGCTCATACTGATGTTAAGTTATTGTTCTCAAAATAAATAATATCAAAATCTCATAGATTCGATATTATGTAAGGTAAAGTCTTTACTGTGAAAATACAATAGTATATATAGAGTAATGTAAATGTTATGTGAGATATTATGTAAGGTAAAGTCTTTACTGTGAAAATACAATAGTATATATAGAGTAATGTAAATGTTATGTGAGATATTATGTAAGGTAAAGTCTTTACTGTGAAAATACAATAGTATATATAGAGTAATGTAAATGTTATGTGAGATATTATGTAAGGTAAAGTCTTTACTGTGAAAATACAATAGTATATATAGAGTAATGTAAATGTTATGTGAGATATTATGTAAGGTAAAGTCTTTACTGTGAAAATACAATAGTATATATAGAGTAATGTAAATGTTATGTGAGATATTATGTAAGGTAAAGTCTTTACTGTGAAAATACAATAGTATATATAGAGTAATGTAAATGTTATGTGAGATATTATGTAAGGTAAAGTCTTTACTGTGAAAATACAATAGTATATATAGAGTAATGTAAATGTTATGTGAGATATTATGTAAGGTAAAGTCTTTACTGTGAAAATACAATAGTATATATAGAGTAATGTAAATGCTATGTGAGGTATTATGTGAAGTAAAGCCTTTACTGTGAAAATATAATAGTATATATAGAGTAATGTAAATGCTATGTGAGGTATTATGTGAGGTAAAGCCTTTACTGTGAAAATATAATAGTATATATAGAGTAATGTAAATGCTAAAGGGTTAAGACTTTTTGTTCTACTGTTTGTTGTTTCCTCCAACTATATATATATATATATATATATATATATATATAAGGAAAAAAGATGAAATCGAAAATGCAACTGGAGTCTTTTTAAGAATATTTATTTGTTTCCCCTACCGGTTTCACGGTCCTTATGCTTTTCAAAAATAGAATTGAGATGGAGGGTTTGTGGTTTTTTCCACAAACATACCATCTCAATTCTACTTTTGAAAAGCATGTGAAAAGAATTGTGAAACAGGTAAAGGAAACAAATAAATATACTTTAAAAGACTCCATTTTCATTTTGGATATAATCTTTTTTCCTTATACTTTCACTCGTGTAGGACATGTCATTTAAAAAAAAACTTCATTTTCTCATATATATATATATATATATATATATAGGAACGAGTAGGACCCCGACGGCTGAGCTCAGCCGTCGGGGTCCTACTCGTTCCTATTACCCACTCTACTACCCTAAGTATTAAGTACTTTGGTGCGTTATGGTCCATCTGGTTCCTTACCACATTTCCTTCATTATATATATATATATATATATATATATATATATATACCTGGTTTTTCACCCAGCAATCACCATCCCTGGGCATGGAGACATTGAAGGTCCGATGTCTGGCAACTGAATTGGTAAACACCCACAAAATTATTAACCATCTTGCCAACAACCCTGAGCAACTTTTTGAGTTCCATGTGTCAAACAGCCATTGGCATGCCTACAAAGTCAGAAAACAGCACAGCTCCCTTGACTTTCGGAAACATTTTTCCACTCTCAGAGTTGCTGAAGCATGGAACAAATTCCCTGCATCAGTTGTTAGCTGTCGAGACACTGCATCCTTTAAAACCTCCATGCTTGCTGAGATCCACCAACACTGCATCTGATGTCGCCCCTCCATCAGGCCTCTACCATACTCTGAATGCTTTGCTTCCCTGGGCATGGATACATTGAAGCTCTGATGTCTAGCAACAGTTTTGGTAGATACCCACAAAATTATTAACCATCTTTCCAATAACAACCCTGAGCACGTTTTTGAATTCCATGTGTCTAACACACATGGGCATGCCTACAAAATCAGAAAACAGTACAGCTTACATGACTTTTGGAAACATTTTTCCACGCTCAGACTTGCTGAAGCATGGAACAAACTACCTACATCAGTTGTTAAACATACAAATATAAAAATATAGGAATAGAAAATATCAGATAGAGTGTAACATACATTACACCCTGTTTGGTATTCTGTGTTCCTACATCGGGGACATTGAAAGTAAAAGAACTTAGGTAAAGAATGTGTGACATAACACAGAGTGGAAGTCATGGGAATGAAAGATAAACAATAGACAAACAAATATACAAAATTAGGAATACAAAACAACAAATAGAGTATAACATAACTACTACTCCCACTACTACCACCACCACTATCACTACTACTATGGCTGACTTTGCACTCGCAAAGATTCAGCACACTTTCTCCAATTGTCCCAGTCAAGCATGACATTTCTCAGTTGATCGATGTTATCAATGTCGGCATCTCTCAGCGGGGCATCAATGAATGAGACGGCCTGTCTTCCCATATTTCTTTGTCCGACTGCCCGCTTCCAGAGCACAAGTTGTGATGCTGTCTCTTCTGGATGACGGAGGCAGTGTAATATAAACAAATATACTGCAGAGCCAAAAAATAGTAAAACTTAGAAACATTGAAGTTTCGTAAACAAAAGTTAAGTTTGAAAGTAGAGTTTGAAAAGAATAGAATATGGAGAGTGGACATCAGGTGAGATGTAGTTCATGTTTGAGCAGTAACCGTTCATGCAGATACCCAGAAATCCAGAACTATAATGGTAGAACTCCGTCAGTATAAGGTAAAGGACGTCAGGAAGAAGAGGGGGTTGTGTGGACGTCTGAAAGAACTCGTAAAGTCCTACAGAGTGTTGGTTGCTCCTAGTGTGGACAGGTGTTAATTCAGGGCCTGGTTCGAGTTGTGAGGCAGGCGTGTTTATGCCAGACAAAGCCCTACTGGTATGTTATCAATCCCACGGTGGTAAAGGTCCCACATCAGTGAAAGAACATCTGTACTCTATTTCATCATAAGGCGCTCAACTGGATAAGAAGTAATTATTTGTTTAAATTTGGTGGTTTATATATATATACATTTATATATATACATAAATATATACATACATATATATATATATATATATATATATATATATATATATATACATATATATATATATACACATATATATATATATATACATATATATATATATATACATATATATATATATATATACATATATATATATATATATATACATATATATATATATATATACATATATATATATATATATATACATATATATATATATATATACATATATATATATATATATATATACATATATATATATATATATATACATATATATATATATATATATACATATGTATATATATATATATACATATATGTAGATAAATCTACCAAGAGTTTACGGTAGTGTCCAATCCGTATGAAGAACTCAATGTAATCCGGATATCATGCAAAGAAGAGATGCATTCAAAAATCACTTTCGGTGAAAGATAAACGGAATACAGAGTCAAGATAAATTATTAAAAAAATAATGAATAAACAAAGAAACAGTTCCTTATATTAAACAAAAAAAGTTCATTATTTTACGATCGTTTCTAGGACATATATGTGTTAGAATTGGTATGCATATTCAAAAGATCTATGTACAAAATTATACAAACTATCAAAGAGAATATACATACCTTCACATATATATGCTGTCTTCAGAAATAATGATGTATATTTATTGATAATAACGATAATTCAAAATTACAGGTCTGTTTGGGAACAGATTTTAAATAGACCAATGAAATACATAAAAATTTATCAAGAAAATACAGTTAGGTGTGTGTATATATGTATGTAAAACCGTTCACAGATGTGCATAAAATTGTATATTCATATGTATACGCATGTTGAAAAAGTGTAAGTAAATATAAAAATTTAGGGCTAATGTCTACAATCTACAGACAGAATATATATATATATATATATATATATATATATATATATATATATATATATACATATATATACACATACATATACATACACATATACACACACATATATATACACACATACATATACATACACATACATACATGCACACACATACACACACATACATACATACATACATATACACACACACACACACACACACACACACACACACACACACACACACACACACACAAATATAATATTATTATAACTATATGGATATTGAGGCGCTCATATAAACACGCCCACACACACTTACATTCACCAACATCAACAACAAAACACACAACATAGTGAATAAACTAAACATTGAAGATAGAACTGAACCTTTGGCATTGAAAAGACCACATTTCAACCTGAAAGATCATAAATCAAACTTTAACTCTAATCCTTCTATAAGACTTATATGTCCCTCCAAATCGGATATTGGAATAATTAGCAAAAAAATTTTGGATAGAGTCATCCCACAAATAAGAAAACATGTTAATTTACCACTCTGGGAAAACACTTCCCAGGTAATTAACTGGTTTAATAATATTAGATGTAAATCTTCTGCTTCATTTCTACAATTTGATATAGATAATTACTATTCTTCTATATCACCTATACTCCTTAACAAAGCTTTGATATTTGCTAAAAATAGATCTAACTTAACTTTGGATGACATTAATATTATTACACATGCTAGACTAACACTTATTGAATTTCAGAATGAATACTGGACCAGAAACACATATAGTAATCTATTTGATATTACTATGGGTTCAAGCGATTCTGCCCAAATTACCGATCTTGTGGGCCTCTTTCTTCTTTTTAACATAAATGCTTCCTTTCCCCACCTTAAAGGTGGTTTATATCGTGATGACTGTCTTCTTCTTTCCAACAACCTTAGCCTCTCAGGAATAGAAAAAAACAAAAAGCTTATTAGAACTTTCCTTAAAGACTATTATAGTCTTGATATTACTTTTGAAAACACAAGTAAAGTAGTTAATTTCCTAGATATAACTTTAGACTTGGCTACGGGTATCTACCAACCTTACCATAAACCCAACCAAAACTTACACTACATACACTCACAATCTAATCACCCTAAATCTATCCTTAAAAACCTTGCATATAATATATCACTTAGAATTTCTAACCTTTCATCTAACCAAGATGTATTTGATAAAAATGCGACCTTCTATAACGAAGCTCTAGATAGAAGTGGCCACAAAAATAGATTGGAATATATACCTTCTACTAATAACACTATAAACATACAACCTAATATTACCAACAAACACCAAATGAAAAGTACACACCTAAATGCCACTCACACTATACCCCAAAATACCAACATAAAACCAAATTTCTCTAACTCCTCTAATATAAAGTATAGTAACTCTCAAAAAACTACTCATCATACAACTCTAATAAATGTTAATAATAAAACTCCTAATAAACAAGCTAAAACACCTAAATCAATAAATCTAACTAAAAATGTGCGTGGTGAGGTCATTAACATTAATCCTCCTAGTAAACATCAGGATGCATCCTATAAAAACAATAAACAACATAGAAACCGTAATAGACGAGTTACTTGGTATAATGCTCCATTTACAAATTAAGGATAATATACCTAAAAAAATTTTTAATATCCTACAGAAAATCTTCCCACCAAACCACAAATACCATCAAATCTTAAATAGATCAACAGTTAAATTCTCATACTCAACAACCAAAAACATAAAACAAAATATAAGCGCCTATAATGCATATAAATGTAAAAAAACCATAAGTATACCACCAATACATCAAACTAACCATAATATCTCCTCAAATACAGAATTAACGAAAGGTTGTAACTGTAGAAACAAGGCAAACTGCCCATTAAAAGGAAATTGTCTTGTTAACAACATAGTTTATAAATGTAAAGTTAAAACTAAGGATTCTATTTGCTCATATATAGGAGCTACTTCTAACAATTTTAAGGTAAGGTTTAATACCCACAAACATAGTTTTAAAAATGCCGCACTGGCCAATACAACATCTCGAGCAGAAAAAATTAATAGTTATAGAAATAAGAATATAGAATATGATATGACCTGGAGTGTGCTCAAAAGAGCCACCCCTTATCAAAAT
>OZ024765.1:8838896-8853896 GCA_964016885.1 Eledone cirrhosa | reverse complement strand
TTCCTCTTGACTATGGAGAAGAGGTGGCTAAATGTTGTCCGTGTATTCTTCACACTTATAATTATATATATATATATATAACGGCGGCAAAGATTCGAAACCGAATCTGAACTTTCCCGCCTCTGGGACAAGCCGTGGTAACTTGTTTACGCTCAAGAGACTAACCCCTTGGGAGAGGCTAAACACAGGTCAGAGGTGTTTACATGGCTCGACATAGAAACGAATTTCTGTCGGGCTGCCTACCAACTAAAATGGATATCGACTCTCGGCAACAACACCACGGAATCTAACAAACCCAGATTCCCGATATACCAACTGGATCGCCCACTCTGTCCACCGCCTGCCAACCGCGAGCTTGAAGAAAAACTCTCGAGGCTAAAACATTCCGTATTTAACATCTTACGGAAACAGAAGAAGATAGCCCCAAACCTCTCCAGGACACAACAACTCGCCCTGAAGAACCTACGAAATAGGGAACTTATATACTTACCATCCGACAAAGGTAAAGAGTTTTGCGTCATCTCTCAAGCCACATACAACAACCTATCCTTTGAACACCTAAGCGACAATGAATTATATACAGGACATGACTGCAGCCCAGATCGAAAAACAGACCAACTCCATCTGGTTCGATATATGTAGAAGACAACTCCCAAATAAAGTTAAGCTCAACTACACCACTAGCAATAGCAGACTGCCCACTTTCTACCACCTCATCAAGACCCACAAGAATAGTACTAAGACGCAAATAAGACCCATCGTCTCTAGCATAGAAGGACCCCTATACAAAATTTCCTGGCTCCTCTCCCAGGTCCTCAACATCTACTCTCCACCTTTCCCGGGCATATCAGTAGCTCCGACGAAGTCATACGCAGACTACACCAACTCCAGCCAGAACAACTTAAACTAAATAGATACGCCTTTAGCCTCGACTTTGTCTCCCTCTACACTACAGTCCCCGCTCATCCAGCTGTCGATTTATTGACGGGCTGCGTGGTCGCAGAGGACATCCACTGCTACGGCCTCCATCCGACGGACATACACCAGCTTTTGTCCTTCACAGTAGACAACACGTACTTCACCTTCCACCACCACACATACAGACAGACAACAGGATTACCCATGGGATCCAGCCTATCGGGCCTGCTGGCCATCACCTATATGAACCAGCTAGAATGCCGAGCCCTCAACACCTGCCATTCCCATACCTTCTTCACCCGATATGTAGATGACATACTCATCCTTACATCATCCCGTGAGGAAGCAGATAAAATATACACAACATTCTCCAGCATGGACGCCAGTATAAAGTTCAGCATGGAACACCCCGATGACCGCGGATCCCTATCCCTACTGGACTTCCAACTCAGGGTAACAGAGGAAGGCAACATCCACACCTGCTTCTATAAAAAAGCCGCCAGCAGGGACCTGTTCGTACATTTCAGATCGGCCCTCCCAGCCGGCGCTAATTTCGGATACATAAGGAACGAACTGGCACGTATCCGGAACAAATGCACCGACGCTAGAGACCGAGACACACACACCACACATTTCCTGGAAGTACTCAAACTGAACGGATACACGACATCCACCACAAACCGTGCCAGAAAGAACAGAGGACACCACACCCGAGGCACTAACACTTGCTTCCTGAAGCTCCCACACTTCAGTGAAGAAACAACAACAGCCATCCGCAGAGCTATCAGACGAGAGGGACTAGATATCCAACTGGCCCACTCAGGTCCTTCTCTGCGCGGACAGCTAACCAAAAGACACTCCACCAGACATGACAACTGCTGCAGGCTAGCCAACTGCCCCATCAACGACACAGACCTATGCCACCAGGCTTACGTCGTATACAGACTAGAGTGTGACAAATGCAGCAACTTCTACGTAGGTAGCACCACCAGACCACTCCACATAAGAATAAAAGAACACCTCAATACTAACGCTTCCTCATTTAAGAAACACCTAGTTAAATGCAAAAACACCGACAAAACCATAACAGTTAGGATAGAAACTAAGGAAAGAAACCTCGGCAATCTTAGAATTAAGGAAGCACTAATTATAGACAAAACACAACCACCAATCAATAATAGACTAGAACTCAACACCCAATTTATAACTTGATAGAGCTTCTAGCTCCATATTTACACACACACCCCACACACACACACGCACGCACACACACACACACACACACACACACACACACGCGCGCTTACACCTCCACTTATTCTCTCTCTCACACACACACAAAGACCAGTTCTAACACGAGATAACATCTATCCCCCACATTTACGTATAGACATATCTTCTCACACTCACACACACACCGTCTATTTCCCACGGTAAGGCTATCATTATTGCTGCCTACGTTGTTACCTACGCTACCGCAGCTGTCGTTAGCACCATTACAACCCACAGCACGCGGGGTGGTGCGATTGTTATTCCGCACGTCATGTCCTGCATGTTCCCCAGTCATTTCGCGGTTATGCTGGTTGCGTCTGCGGATGCCGTTGCCAACACTATTGGATGCTGCCAGAGAGTTATTAACGCCGATATAGTTATTGTCAGGTGTGGGTGCGTCTGTGTCGAGGTGCTGTGTCTTGGTGATCTTACTGTGGTTCGTTGTTCCTATGATGTCTGCTAGGTTAGGAGTAGTAGAGAAGGATATTTTTATATTGTTCCTATTAAGAATTTTTCTATACCTATGGTTGGGCGGGAAGTTCTTCTCTAAGGCTTCGAAGAACATTCGGCGTATGTTGGAGGCCACACTCCGAGAGTAGGGGGATAGAACCATAAGACGTTACGGTGGCGATTACGTGTCCTTGTACGTTTACTACGGGTGGTTCCATCTAGGTGACCGCTCTTATGTGTGTTAATGCGCAGTCGCCCGTTCGGTTCCCCTTTCACTTTATGCTCGGGTGCACTCTTCCTACCTCTTCCATGTTTATGTATTCTCCCACACACTTAAACAGGCATGTACAAAAAAAAACCTTTTAAAGGGAGACTACTCTTTATCCACCTAACCTTAACTCTTTGACATTAGAGATAGAACAGATACTCTATACCGTTTCCTGTCAGCATGACTTGGCAAGCTATTTAGAACACTGGTTTAACCGCTTTACTTCCCTCCGAAGAAGAGATATTATCTCGAAAATTAAGGACATTTAAATAAATCTAAGGTAAAAGACTAATTGTCAACAATATCTTTTGCATTTGCATTCTTTATTCTATGTCCATACCTGCAGCGTTTTGGGTTTATTATACATATACAAACGTTTATACCTCATTACACAATGCTTCAAGTGAACTATAACCTCCTCCATATATATATATATATATATATACATTATATATATATATATATATACATTATATATATATATATATACATTATATATATATATATACATTATATATATATATATACATTATATATATATATATATATACATTATATATATATATATACATTATATATATATATATATACATTATATATATATTATATATATATATATATATATATATACATTATATATATATATATATATATATATACATTATATATATATATATACATTATATATATATTATATATATATATATATATATATATATACATTATATATATATATATATATATATATATATACATTATATATATATATATACATTATATATATATATATATACATTATATATATATATATATACATTATATATATATATATATATATATATATTATATATATATATATATGTGTGTGTGTGTGTGTGTGTGTGTGTGTGTGTGTGTGTGTGTGTGTGTGTGTGTGTGTATGTGTGTGTGTGTGTGTGTGTGTGTCTGTGTGTGTGTGTGTGTGTGTATACAGTATTTACGTATCGAGAGAGAGAAAAAAAAGGGGGAGGATAGATGATACATATAGTTATTTGCCAAGTAGCGTATGCCGAAGGTGCTCGATACTAGTGCCGGCAGTATTAAATATTCGAAGTGTTAATATTTAGTGGGCTAGAGAGTTAGCAGAGCGTAAGCACGTGGGAAAGTAAGAAATCGGAGAATAGACCGTTAAAACATGTTTATTTGAAACAGCACCTACGTACGTTTCGCCCAGTTGGGCTTCTCAAGGGCATAAGTAATCAAAAGTGTTCCTTACATTGCTCGGAAAGAGTTTTGGGGGTTAAATCCACGTCAAAGTTCATTGCTCGCAAAAATAGCTTGTTTTGATTTTGCAGCAGGTCAAGGGAGGTAACTCTGGCCGGTGTTAGGGCAGTCTTTCCCGGACAAATTTTTTTTTGCAGCGCCTGCCCGCCGGGGTGTTAAGACTTGTTGCAGGGAGATCCGGTGCACGGTTTCACTCCTCATCCTTAACCCATCTGAAGAAGGATATTTTTAAGCGATGTGTACAACTTATCGCTGTTTCAGCTCTGCTGTTGATGAGCTCGTGGGGTGCAGTTATGATGTGGTAGAGCTCCATGAGGCAAAGATCGCATTTCCTCTTGAAGTTGTACGGTGCAGTCCTGCCGACAATATCCCAGTTCGTGGAGAAGCTGATGTTTAAGTCCTTTAGTGATGTGATGTAGTCCGCGAGCGAAGTGGAGTGTCTTAGTTTTTTTATTTGTGAAAGAGTGGAGATGTGTTCGAAATCTAATTTTGAACGGGCCGGAGGTAGCCCTTATATAATGTTTAACGCTATTGTGGCTAGTTATAGTGCATCTATATATAATGCTATCAGTCAAGCAGTATCCTCTAAGGAGCAAGGTCCTCTGTCGCGGCAGTTGCAATTTCTGTCGCGGTTCCGTCTATTTCCCACGGTAAGGCTATCATTGTTGCTGCCTACGTTGTTACCTACGCTACCGCAGCTGTCGTTAGCACCATTACACCCCACAGCACGCGGGGTGGTGCGATTGTTATTCCGCACGTCATGTCCTGCATGTTCCCCAGTCATTTCGCGGTTATGCTGGTTGCGTCTGAGGATGCCGTTGCCAACACTATTGGATGCTGCCAGGGAGTTGTTAACGCCGATATAGTTATTGTCAGGTGTAGGTGCGTCTGTGTCGAGGTGCTGTGTCTTGGTGATCTTACTGTGGTTCGTTGTTCCTATGATGTCTGCTAGGTTAGGAGTAGTAGAGAAGGATAATTTTATATTGTTCCTATTAAGAATTTTTCTATACCTATGGTTGGGCGGGAAGTTCTTCGATAAGGCTTCGAAGAACATCCGGGGTATGTTGGAGGCCACACTCCGAGAGTAGGGGGTGGAACCATAGGACGTTACGGTGGCGAATACGTGTCCTTGTACGTTTACTGCGGGTTGTTCCATCTAGGTGACCGCTCTTATGTGTGTTAATGCGCAGTCGCCCGTTCGGTGCCCCTTTCACTTTATGCTCGGGTGCACTCTTCCTACCTCTTCCATGTTTATGTACAGGAAGATGTTGGTTGGAAGGCGTTGGTAGTAGGCAGTCGCCTTTGTTGGTTTTGTAATAGGGGAATAGTTCGAGTAATCTACAGTGTTCACCGTCGCCGGGGGTCATGATCTTTAGTGCGGTTATCTATTCTATTATATCCGACTTCAACGAGGTCGCCGCGTGATCGGTTATAGGTATGGCTTACTATAACGTTCGTTTTATGAGGGTGGTGGTTTCTAGGGCTAGCGTTAGGGATGTAGGAAATTCCTCGGTTAAAGCCGGCGCTTATCAAGGCCCTATTGTAGTAATCTGCCGCTTGGGTGAAGATATCCTCATTGGCGGATAGTCTCGAGATTCTATGTGAGATACTATAGACTATGGAGTTGAGAGTCTGCTTAGGGTGGTTAGAGGCATAATTAATATAAGAGAGGCACTCTCCAGGCTTATGGTATGGCTTGTATAAGCCCGTACTCAACTCCAGGGTCCGGTCCAGGAAGTTGACAACCTTGTGGTTGAGGTCCATAGTTACGGATAGGCTGTATGACTTGAAGAACCTGTGTATATGCTTGTTAAGGTTCTCTATCCTACAGGGGCTATGGTTCCTAACGGTAAACAGGGCGTCGTCCTTATATACACCTCCTTGTAGGGCCGGTATCTCTTCCTAAGCTTATGTAGGAGGTATATCCCGACCAGGTCAGTTGCTTGCGCTGAGTCACTGGACCCCATCGTGACATCGAAGTTATCAGGACAGTTGGTTCTGGTCCAGTGGGAGCCTTCGAACTGGATAATGGTTCTATGCACCGCTAGAACTATGTCTATTTCTTTTTTAGTGAGGCTGGTGTTAGATTTAGCTAAGATAAGTGCCTTATTTAAGAGTATGGGGGAGATAGAGACGTAGTAACTATCTATGTCAAACTGGATGAACTTCAGGGTGGCTTTATCCGGCAACTCAGTGAACCAATTTATGACCTGGTCGGTGTTGCCCCAGCGGCAGACCTTAGCCTTTTTATTAAGCTCCAGTAGTACTCTATCGAGGATCACTTTACTAATCTTACCTATATCTGATGTAGAGGGGCATATTAGTCTAATAGAGGGGCTTTCATTAAAGTCATATTTGTGATCCTTAAGAGAGAATTTAGGCGTCAGAGGGACGTACGGGTTAGTGTACTTTTCTATTTCTAAGCTGGTGACTATATCCTTCCCTACTCTATTTATGTCATTTAGGGTACTAGAGGGTGTCTTTTTGTAGTCTTTGTGTAGTTCCTTATAGATGAATTTTTTATACTTACTCGCGTCCATCTTGTACAGCTTTTTGGTTTTGTCGGAGGTGACGAAGAGGTGCGGGTCATTCTTGATCTTAGTTATTAGTGTATCAAGGGACGTTAAGAATGGATTGCTGCATTGGTGTTTCTTTCTGAACTTAACGTTTTTGATCATTTTCAGCAGGTCCTCTTCAAAGGAGTCCAGTAAGGTGTTGTGCGGTGGGTTTCGGTATGTTTTGAAACCATACTTCTCTTTGGGTTCAGGAAGGTTACGGGTGTTCTTATCCAGGTGGTAGGCCTTCCATCTGACTCTCCGTATAAACGAATTAGTAGCGTCTATAAGCAGTTTGAGGTAGGTTTTTCTGCTGGGTAAGGGGATACACTTGAGAGACATGGGTAACGGCTGGTTCTCCAACATAATGGCAACTAAGGTGAGATGCACTACAAAAGGAGCACGGTAATACAGTATTTACGTATCGAGAGAGAGACAAAAAAAGGGGAGGATAGGTGATACATATAGTTATTTGCCAAGTAGCGTATGCCAAAGGTGCTCGATACTTGTGCCGGCAGTATTAAATATTCGAAGTGTTAATATTTAGTGGGCTAGAGAGTTAGCAGAGCGTATATATATAGTAATAATAATAAATTTGAAGTAATAATAATAAATTTGAATCCAAAGAGGGCTCGATAAGGATAAATATATTTCAAATATATAAGAACCGTAGAGCAAATATTTATTAAAATAACAGATTAAAGTTTAAGCAACGAATAGCTGCTTTTACCCTTAACGGGATCTTCTGAAACTTTTTGTCTTTGCGTGTAATTGTTTTTCACCACTCCAAATAATGACGTATCATATTCGTTTTTTCCCCTTCTTTGCCAGGGAACGTTTCCACGAACCAAAGTATCGTCTTCCTGTCTTCCTCCGGTTGCAACGTTTTTTGAAATATTTTTGAAATATTCACTTCTGCGTTCACAGATTGACTTTGTTAGTTTCAGAAGATCCCGTTAAGGGTGAAAGCAGCGATTCGTTGCTTAAACTTTTAATCTGTTATTTTAATAAATATATATATATATATATATATATATATAAATTAGAATTGGAGCTCTGAAATAGCAATATATATATGGATGTATATATAATGTATTTTGCAATACACTTTATGCTTAATTAAAAGGATTTTGAAGACCGTATGCTATTGTTTTAGAGTAGTGACAAATTCACTTACTTTAATCTCAGCAAACAGGGGAGATAAGCCGACAAGGCCTTGTTTCGCTTTTGTTGCTGAGATTAAAGTAAGTGAATTTGTCACTACTCTAAAACAATAGCATACGGTCTTCAAAATGCTTTTAATTAAGCATAAAGTGTATTGCAAAATACATTATATATACATCCATATATATATTGCTATTTCAGAGCTCCAATTCTAATTTTTAATTTCTGCCTGACCAACAATCGCTCTGTATAATCAGTTCCTGATTATTTACTAGAATTCTATAAGAATATAACATCAGTAATCTCAGTAGACAGGAGGGGTAGTTAGCCTTGATAAGCTTCAACAAAAGCGAAACAATGCCTTGTCGACTTATCTCCCCTGTTTGCTGAGATTAAAGTAAGTGAATTTGTCACTACTCTAAAACAATAGCATACGGTCTTCAAAATGCTTTTAATTAAGCATAAAGTGTATTGCAAAATACATTATATATACATCCATATATATATATATATATATATATATATATACAATATATTAACAAATGGAAACTATATTTATAAAACCATATTTATTTCATTATACATATTTCAAGGGCCACCAAGGCAAATTATGGTGCGCTTTCAACAGATAAACTATAATATAGGTTAGTTTTATAAATAAATATTGACATCCCCTAAAAAAATGCAACCATTCTGGTTGGAATCTCCTGAATGGTTGCATTTTTTCAGGGTATGTCAATATTTATTTATAAAACAAACCTGTATTATATTTTATCTGATGAAAGCGCACCATAATTTGCCTTGGTGGCCCTTGAAATATGTATAATGATATAAATATGCTTTTATAAATATAGTTTCCATTTATTAATATATTGTATATTTACTCCAAAAATTTGTTGAGTGCTTTATATCAGTTATAAAAATATTTTGCTTGTTGCATCCCAACAAATTAAATATAACCTCTACATATATATATATATATATATATATATATATATACATTATATATATATATATACATTATATATATATATATACATTATATATATATATATACATTATATATATATATATACATTATATATATATATTTACATTATATATATATATATTTACATTATATATATATATATTTACATTATATATATATATATTTACATTATATATATATATATTTACATTATATATATATATATACATTATATATATATATATACATTATATATATATATATACATTATATATATATATATATACATTATATATATATATATATACATTATATATATATATACATTATATATATATATATATACATTATATATATATATATATACATTATATATATATATACATTATATATATATATACATTATATATATATACATTATATATATATATATATATATACATTATATATATATATATATACATTATATATATATACATTATATATATATATATATATACATTATATATATATATATATACATTATATATATATACATTATATATATATATGTACATTATATATATACATATATATATATATACATTATATATATATATATATATACATTATATATATACATTATATATATATACATTATATATATACATTATATATATATACATTATATATATACATTATATATATATACATTATATATATACATTATATATATATATATATATATATATATACATTATATACTAGATTTAACATCGTTCTAGCGGGTCGGGTCCGGGTGAGTTTTTTACATTCATTTAATTTATTAATTTATTGATATTTTATTTGACTGACCCGAATCTTCCTGGTCGTTCTTTTTCGGCTGCATGGGTGATTTTAGGCTTGATCTCTATGTGTTGGTATTTTAACGATAGTTATAGCTCTGATTTTTCCAAATTATTGAGCCCTCTGCCACATATATCGGATATTGTTTATCGTGATTTCGTGGGCTGGTATTCCGATTCTCGATTATTCTACTATATATATATATATATATATATATATATATATGTAAATATCTTTAAGTCGTTTGGAAGCCTCGACAATGCAAATGGGTAAATCTCCGGGTAACAAGATCCGGTGGTGGAGAGAGAGATGTAAGTGGTTGTACGTTGAGATTCGTGGTGTGTATAAGATGTGTAGAAGAATGAAGGAAAGAGTATAAAGGATAAAATTAAAATAACAACACGAGAGAGAGTTACCTTGGGAGAGATTTAATTGTCCCTATATATTTCGGATTCACATCCATCAACTGGGGGTTTTTTCCGGGGTGGAGGAAAGGTTTTCTGTCGGAAAGGTGCGAGACGCGTTCTCCGCTGTTTGTTGTTTTGAATATCTGAGGTATTCAGCAGGGCGCGCTTGCGCGTGAAATGGAGTCGGTCGGGCAGAGGTCAGCGGCCGAATGAGGGAGTGGGGTGGCGCTAGCTGTCAGTCCATTCTCTGCCTGTTTGTTAAATGTTACTGTGTGTGTGTGTGTGTGCATGTGTTGTTGTCTCGCTTGAGTGTGTGTGTGTGTGTGCCTGTGTTGTTGCCTTGTTCCTCTGTATTGGCAGTGTAGTATGTTCGTATGGTGGAATGCTACTGTGTGTGTGTGCGTGTGTGTGTGTAGATATCTCGTTTGTGTGTGTGTGTGTGCGTGTGTTGCTGCATCGTTTGTTAACTTAAACCACCCATCTCATTTCGCTTCTCTCGGATCGATTGTTTATTTGCGGTTGCAGGCGTTTGATAAAAAGCGCTTCCTTGATACGTCGGCACGTTACGTATCATTTCACGTGCACGCGCGCCCTGCTGAATACCTCAGATATTCAAAACAACAAACAGCGGAGGACGCGTTTCGCACCTTTCCGACAGACAATCTTTCCCCCACCCCGGAAAAAACCCCCAGTTGATGGATGTGAATCCGAAATATATAGGGACAATTAAATCTCTCCCAAGGTAACTCTCTCTCTCGTGTTGTTATTTTAATTTTATCCTTTATACTCTTTCCTTCATTCTTTTACACATCTTATACACACCACGCATCTCAACGTACACCCACTTACATCTCTCTCTCCACCACCGGATCTTGTTACCCGGAGATTTACCCATTTGCATTGTCGAGGCTTCCAAACGACTTAAAGATATTTACTTATTATTCCACAATGCTTCAAGCAAACTTCAATACTCATATATATATATATATATATATACATTATATATATATATATACATTATATACATATATATATATAGACATTTTATATATATATATAGACATTATATATATATATATATTTATATATACATTATATATATATATATATACATTATATATATACATTACATATATATATATATATAATGTATATATATATGGGTGGTGGATTGGCAGTATCGGTAGAGGGTCGGACGCCATGCTTTTACGTATAGAGTTAAGGCCCTTGCCATTCTGAGTTCAAATCCCGCCGAGGTTAACTTTGTCTTTCATCCTTACGAGGTCGATAAAATAAAGTACCAGTAATGCACTGAGTAATTGCTGGCCTTGTGCCAAAAGTAGAAACAATTATATATATATCTATATACATTATATAGATATATACATTATATATATATATATATAGATATATACATTATATATATATACATTATATATATATATATATACATTATATATATATATACATAGATATATACATTATATATATATACATTATATATATATATATATACATTATATATATATATACATTATATATATATATATATATAGATATATACATTATATATATATACATTATATATATATATATATACATTATATATATATATATACATTATATATATATATATACACATTATATATATATATACACACATTATATATATATATATATACAGTATATACATTATATATATATATATTTATATATATATACATTATATATATATATATATATATACATACACATTATATATATATATATATATATATATACATACACATTATATATATATATATATATATATATATATACACATTATATATATATATATATATATATATATAGTTGTTATATATATATATATATATATATATATATAGATATATATAGTTGTTATATATATATATATATATATATATATATATATATAGTTGTTATATAGTAAGGTGTATTATTGGTTGTGAAAACGTTCCAATAAATTTATGTTACTTATATTAAGTTCTCCACGCTTTTGTATATCTCCAATTCCATTCAAGGGAAACAGCTAGATGATGTAAAACGGAGTATTAGTATCAAAATGAAAATCCGAAGGCAAGGTAAAATTGCCAATCATTTTCATCACGACACATGTTTCAACAAGAGATAGATCGATCGTGAAGCCATGATCAATTATCACTGATCTCATCAGGTGAAAATGAATTGTCTTCAAATTCTTGATATGAGGGAGAAAATTAGCAATGTTCACTCACAGAGTTTTTTCCCTCGTATGAAGATCAAGCAGTCAAAATACGGCGACTGCTATCAACTTCAGTTAAGGTCATAAAACTATCAAATTTCTATATCCCAATAGCTGCAAAAGACGCTGGACATCAATCAAATCTATAGTAATACAGTCGGTCACAGTTAATGTGAGTGGGTACACACACACTCAACACCCACACACACCGACTCGAAATCAAAGAAAATATATATATATATATACACACACATCAACACAGTATCAAATCTGTAGAACTATAGACGGTCACAATTAGTATGAGTGGGTACACACACACTCTCACACACACCGAAGCGATGTCAAAGAAAAAACAACAAATATAAGAATATACCAACATAGCATTCACCGAAAGTTAGTTTACAAAACAACAAATGCTACATTGGCTAAATCTCAATTTGACGATGCAAACTGGAAATATTGGGTCAACCACAGCCCATACACACACACATACACACACAAGCAAGTAAGTTCAGTTCAGTGTTCTGCTATACGTATATAGATTGAATTGTAACATCCGTATCTCCAAATAGTGTATGTTATGGTATATACACATCCGTATCGTCCAAAAAAGGTATATACACATCCATGTGAAGAGCAAGCAATCAGCTCATATCGAACTCAGTATGTACCGCTGTCCCATTGAGAATCCGAGTCCTCAAATCTGTGCGTGCAAGCAACCGCTATGTAGGCCAGCAAGGGGCTCCGTGTAGGGTTGGGTATTTGGGTTAAGGTGTCAGTAAGTGCGATTTCCCCGTCATATGGGCCCTTGGGCTTTTAAGATAGGTGTTTGAGGGGTGGAGGTGTGTTATCCAACACAAAAAAAGTAAAGTAAAATAACAAAGGCTAGCAAAACCTAGAGGATGTGTGTAGGACCATTAATGGTGTGTAAGTATTATTGTTCAATCCGTAACTGTGAGCACTCCATGGTTAGATGATCAAAACCTAGTGTAGTGTTCAATCGGTAGGAACGTGACCAGTCGTAACTGTGGGAACTCAATGTCTAAAGAAAACGGGTACTGTGTGTAGAGTTATGTATAGAGAGCGTAAACGGTCTTAACTGAGTGTGCAATAAGTCTAGTTATATCCCAACCGAGAGAACTCAATGGTTAGGGTATCTTAAAGTAAAGGTAAATGCGCGTAATCGGTCTTGCCTGAGTGTGTAATCATTTATTAACTAGGTATTCTGAGTGTGTAATCAATCTAACTATTTACTAACTAGGTATTCTAAGTGCACTCAGCTGTGAGAACTCTGTGGAAACAGGCCGAGTACCGTTTGAAGTGCGCAAACAATCTTAGCCGTCTAACTACCTGAGTGTGTGATTGTCTGTTTATTGAGAGAACTCTATGGCTAAAATAGAGAGGGAGGAGTTAGTGGTGGGTTACTTTCCAAAAATCCTGCGGAAGGTTTTCAAGGTTCTATGTTGGCAGTTGCTAAAAAAAAATCCACTCTCCTATTAATTAATAGGGGGCCGCCTCTAATAATATTAAAGGTTTCAGCTATGCACAAATTACAGACGCCAGTGCTGCCGTTGTAAGGCTGGGCTGAGCACACTATGGACCAGGATAAGGAGTGCTCTATATTCTGTTGTTTAAGCTTCCAGACTAATTCAGAAAGCGCCGTGCTATTGTTTTATCTAATCTATTAAAGGTATGGCGGTGATTATACCATCTATCCTTAAATTCAGTGATAGTTGCCCCAACATACCTGAAGGTTCTATCAAGAGTGGAGACCTTACAGTCGTAGACTATGTTTTTGGTGAGGCATTTCCCAGCCATGGGGCAAGTGGCGGTGTTCCTGCAATTACATTTTCTTTTATCGACCTAGGTAGTTCCAGAGGAACCACGGTACCGTTGGGGTCCGGTCACCGTTCTTGTCTGCTGTATGGGTAAGTTCCCAGGGGTTGGGGTGACCCGACTTGCCTCACGTGTATGAGACCGTTCATCCATAGAGCTGCCATTAGTTCTGCCAACTGATACGAGGGAATAAACTCTGTGAGTGAACATTGCTAATTTTCTCCCTCATATCAAGAATTTGAAGACAATTCATGTTCACCTGATGAGATCAGTGATAATTGAGCATGGCTTCACAATCGATCTATCTCTTATTGAAACATGTGTCGTGATTAAAATGATTGGCAATTTTACCTTGCCTTCGGATTTTCATTTTGATATATATATATATATATATATATATTATATATATATATACATTATATATATATATTATATATATATATACATTATATATATATATATTATATATATATATATACATATATATAATATATATATACATTATATATATATATATAATATATATATACATTATATATATATATATATATATATATATATATATAATATATATATACATTATATATATATATATATATATATATATATACATAATATATATATACATTATATATATATATATATATATACATTATATATATATATATATATATATATATACATTATATATATATATATATATAATATAAAGAAAAAGGGATGAAATCGAAAATGCAACTGAAGTCTTATTTTTTTAAAAATATATATATTTATTTGATTCCTTTACCGGTTTCGCAGTTCTTCTGCTTTTCAAAAGGTGAGTTGAG
>OZ024765.1:8806396-8821396 GCA_964016885.1 Eledone cirrhosa | reverse complement strand
TAGGATAAATTTTAAAGGATAATTTATAAGGGAAGAAGAAAAAGAGAGGCCAAATTAATACAAGAAAAAATTATAGTTAGAAATACACTATTATTATTAAGATAAAATTGTATGGATCATATCAGTGATGGTGTAAGGAGAGTGATATAATTACATTTAATTATTTAATTATATAATCATATATTTTGGTAGTATCTATAAAATAATATGAGAGTTAAAAATGAGTTGAAGTGGTGAAATTTAAAATTTTTAAAAATTGAGATATACAACTAATTATTGGATCTATTCAAATTATGAGTTATAATATTATATAGATAATAAAATAAATATGGTTTTATAAATATAGTTTCCATTTATTAATATCATTGATATTATACTCCAGAATACCAGTTGAGTGCTTCGAATCTGTTATAAATAAATTTGTTGAATAACCAACAAATTAAATATCTCTTTGGTTATATATATATGTATATCATCATCACCGTTTTACCTCCGTTCTTCCACGCTAGAATGGGTTAGACGGGTTGTCCTGTTGTGGGCAGTGTCCAGTCGGCTGACCTTGTCTTGCTCATACGGGAACTGATTCTGGCTTGATTTCTACAGCTGGATGCCCTTCCTAACACCAACCTCATTTACAGTGAGTGCTGGGTGCTTTTTTGCCGTGGCACCTCCACGTCCACTTTACAGTGTAGGCTGGGTGCTTTTTTGCCGTGGCACCTCCACGTCCACTTTACAGTGTAGGCTGGGTGCTTTTTTGCCGTGGCACCTCCACATCCACTTTACAGTGTAGGCTGGGTGCTTTTTTGCCGTGGCACCTCCACGTCCACTTTACAGTGTAGGCTGGGTGCTTTTTTGCCGTGGCACCTCCACGTCCACTTTACAGTGAGTGCTGGGTGCTTTTTTGCCGTGGCACCTCCACGTCCACTTTACAGTGAGTGCTGGGTGCTTTTTTGCCGTGGCACCTCCACGTCCACTTTACAGTGAGTGCTGGGTGCTTTTTTGCAGTGGCACCTCCACGTCCACTTTACAGTGTAGGCTGGGTGCTTTTTTGCCGTGGCACCTCCACGTCCACTTTACAGTGTAGGCTGGGTGCTTTTTTGCCGTGGCACCTCCACGTCCACTTTACAGTGTAGGCTGGGTGCTTTTTTGCCGTGGCACCTCCACGTCCACTTTACAGTGAGTGCTGGGTGCTTTTTTGCCGTGGCACCTCCACGTCCACTTTACAGTGTAGGCTGGGTGCTTTTTTGCCGTGGCACCTCCACGTCCACTTTACAGTGAGTGCTGGGTGCTTTTTTGCCGTGGCACCTCCACGTCCACTTTACAGTGTAGGCTGGGTGCTTTTTTGCCGTGGCACCTCCACGTCCACTTTACAGTGAGTGCTGGGTGCTTTTTTGCCGTGGCACCTCCACGTCCACTTTACAGTGTAGGCTGGGTGCTTTTTTGCCGTGGCACCTCCTCATCCACTTTACAGTGAGTGCTGGGTGCTTTTTTGCCGTGGCACCTCCACGTCCACTTTACAGTGTAGGCTGGGTGCTTTTTTGCCGTGGCACCTCCACGTCCACTTTACAGTGTAGGCTGGGTGCTTTTTTGCCGTGGCACCTCCATGTCCACTTTACAGTGTAGGCTGGGTGCTTTTTTGCCGTGGCACCTCCACGTCCACTTTACAGTGAGTGCTAGGTGCTTTTTTGCCGTGGCACCTCCACGTCCACTTTACAGTGTAGGCTGGGTGCTTTTTTGCCGTGGGGCCTCCACGTCCACTTTACAGTGTAGGCTGGGTGCTTTTTTGCCGTGGCACCTCCACGTCCACTTTACAGTGAGTGCTGGGTGCTTTTTTGCCGTGGCACCTCCACGTCCACTTTACAGTGTAGGCTGGGTGCTTTTTTGCCGTGGCACCTCCACGTCCACTTTACAGTGAGTGCTGGGTGCTTTTTTGCCGTGGCACCTCCACGTCCACTTTACAGTGTAGGCTGGGTGCTTTTTTGCCGTGGCACCTCCACGTCCACTTTACAGTGAGTGCTGGGTGCTTTTTTGCCGTGGCACCTCCACGTCCACTTTACAGTGTAGGCTGGGTGCTTTTTTGCCGTGGCACCTCCACGTCCACTTTACAGTGTAGGCTGGGTGCTTTTTTGCCGTGGTACCTCCACGTCCACTTTACAGTGTAGGCTGGGTGCTTTTTTTGCCATGTTGCCTCCACGACCACTTTGCAGTGGAATGATAGGGATCCCAGTCCCTATCATCTCATTTCTACAGCTGAGTAAACTGGAGCAATGTGAAATAAAGTGTCTTGCTCAAGGAAACAACACATCACCCGGTCTGAGAATTGAACTCACAACCTTTCGATTGCAAGGCCAATGCTCTAACCACTAAGCCATGTGCCTCCATATCTATATACTGAAGTGTTGACCTCAATAAGACACCTACATTCCTGTCACATATTGTCTAATCTGTAAGACACTATGTGTGTGTGTGTGTGTGTCGTGAAATAGGTGTGAACTACTGCGTGTGTGGAGATGTACGTGTATATATGTGGGGGTGTGTGTGTGTATGTGTGTGGTTTATCAGTGAGTATATATATATATATACATATATATATATATACATATATATATATAGAGAGAGAGAGTGAGAGATAGATAGATACAAATATACATATATATATATATATATGTATATATATATATATATATATATATGTAAATGTACCGCCAGACAGTCCACGCTGTAATGTGGCCGTGTAGGCAACACGGTAAAAACCTCCCAGCCCCACACTGTAAATGTGGTTGGTGTTAGGAAGGGCATCCAACTGTAGAAAACCCGCCAGACAGTCCTATGCGAGCAAGACAACCACTCTTGCCTCAAGTGGGAAAACCCCCGTCCAAACCCATGCAAGCGTGGAACACGGACGCTAAACCTGATGATGATGATGATGATGTATACATATATATATATATATGTAAATGTATATATATGTATACATATATATATATATGTATATGTATATACATGTATATGTATATATATGTATACATATATATATATATATGTATATGTATATACATGTATATGTATATATATATGTATACATATATATATATATATGTATATGTATATACATGTATATGTATATATATATGTATATATATGTATATATATATATGTATATGTATATATATATATATGTGTGTGTATATATATATGTGTATATATATACATATATGTAGACATACATATATACTAGACATGAAAAATGCGCAAGCTCAAAAGTGCCACAGAATGTTATAATAAACCTTCAAAAGTGTGGGACCAGAGTTGTTGCTAAAAAATATTGTAATCATTATATATCGTACATTCTGTGGCATCCTTTATAAAAATAGCTTAAACCAACGAAGCCTTTATTTTGAAGTGTTTAGCTTCGTTAGTAGGGTCTGTAAGTAGTATATAGATAAAAGCTGGAGGGTAGATTAATTTCAAATAGTATCAATTTGTCCCTGTTCTCTAAAATCAAAGACTGTAAAATGACTTTATAAAAGCTAACACAATATTGTTAAACCCTCTTATAGATCAAAGGATCTATAATTTAAGCTGATTCTAGACTTTCGTGGGACGTCAGTCTCTCTCTCTATCTATCTATCTATGTATTATTTTTACACGACTGTATGTAAAATCCCCGGCATGTGTCTTTGTATTGTCCCCTTTTCTTGTGCGCCCTTGTGGAAAATAAAGAAATATATCTATCTATCTTTCTCTCTCACTATCTCAATATCTAACACTTTAATTATATCTCTCCCTGTATAACTGCCTATCTCTCTCTTTCTGCCTCTCCCTATGTAACTCTCTCTCTCTCGTTAGAAGTGTGTGTGTATGTATTTGTGTGTGTGTGTAATTGTTGTGGATTCAACCAATAAACATCTCTCTTTTATATTATATATAAATGTGTGGTGTGTGTAAGCGGATACAGTTTTATATACCTAAGCAAGTTCTTTTCTTGAGTAAATCTCCGAACTTCTTTTGCTATGGACAACCCGGTGAGTACCTGTTGATTCTTACGTATGTGTGTGTGCGCGCGCGCGTGTGCGCGTGTGTGTGTGTGTGTGCGTGTGTGCGTGTGTGCGTGCGTGCGTGCGTGCGTGCGTGCGTGCGTGCGTGCGTGCGTGCGTGCGTGCGTGTGTGTGTGTGTGTGTGTGTGTGCAGGGTTATATGGAGTTTACCAATATATAACCTGGTACATATATATATATAGTTTTAATATAGATGAGATTCTACAGGACTAGAACTGTTTCATTCTTTAGAAATCATCAAATTCCTGATGATTTCTAAAGAATGAAACAGTTCTAGTCCTGTAGAATCTCATCTATATATATAAAACTGTGGTTGTCTGTCTGTCTATCGATTTTCGGCACACATCTCCTCTTAGAATCTCTCACGGAATTGCACCGAAATTGCTATACTTGTACATTGAGCCCTAGCGAAGACATCGGAAAAAAAAATTTCAAATTGACCCGCCCTATGTGACGAAATCGAATATAATGTATCGATTTTTGAGCGTAAGTGATCAGTTATTTCCCTTTGTTCTGTTTACATTGAGCGTCTTACGTAAAAAATTACAATACACGAACAGTTGTCGAGCCAGCAAAATATTGACCTGCAAAATTCATCAGTTCGAACACTAAACTTCCGTTTTGCTTCATTTCCATTTAAAAGCATTTTAAAACAATATTTTTACTTGAAAACAAGTCTATTTAAAGACTACGTAAAACAAGCAAATATTTCGTCGTTAGGCGTGCAGACAGACAGTCGTGCAGACAGACAGTCGTGCAGAGAGGTGATATACGCGTGCAGACAGATAGTCGTGCAGAGAGGTGATATAGGCGTGCAGACAGATAGTCATGCAGAGAGGTGATATAGGCGTGCAGACAGACAGTCATGCAGAGAGGTGATATAGGCGATTATTTCCCTTTTATGGAATGAGCAGACGATTAGCGAATGTGCAGACGATTAAGTAAATCTTTAGTAGACGCTTTAAAAGTTCGGCGAGTTCATTACTTCGTAAGTTATTGATATTTATTTTTTTATTACGACGGTTAGCAAACTTTCCCTATTAAACGTTTGGATTATTTTCAGTATAAGTTGGTTGATTTCACTATGGCGTTGGCGGTTAGGCCTTCTACTTAAATTAATTTTACGGTCTTATAAGGCTGAATTTACTTTAATTTCATTTTATCTTGACGAAATGGAGGGATTGTTTGTTTTAGGTTTCAATCGTGCCCACCACCCTGATGCCTAAAAAAAGGACACCCTTATTACGACTGACACGGTCTCAGATAACAAAAAGAAGGAGGCTGACTGAGGTGTCGTCGAGCATTAGACAGCCTGAAATAGCGGGGTGTTCAGTGAATACAACAGCTCTGTCTATCGATGAGCGTTGCTTGAGTCAACAGGACAGAAATGCTGCTTCCATTGCACCTTCACAGGCAACTGAGAATTATGACGAATGTTTATTCCGACGCACCAGAAATGCTTCTTCAACTGCATCCTTATGTGCTGCAGTGAAACACGTGGAACGTCAAACTCAGCTTGCAAGAAATGCAACGGCAAAAGCAGCTACGCGAGCTGCAGAGAATGATGTTCAACGTAAACTCCGTCAAAGCAGAGATGCGGCTGTTACTGCAACTGTTCGAGCTGCAAAGAATGCTATTGAACGTACACTTCGTCAGGGCAGAGATGCGGCTGCTACTGCAGCTGCGCGAGAAGCGGAGACAGCAGGTAACCGAACTATTCGACTGGGGGGTGTTTTTCAGTTTAAAGCCAATAAGCGGGGTATTTCGAGGGCTGCGAAATCACGGTGGTCATTGAAGGCTTTCAATTATGTCCCCGCTAATAATTATGCTACACACCTTCATATTCAAATTGGTGACATGTCTGGAATTTGCCAGTTTTGCAAAGCTAAAAAGTGGCCGTGCGAACCAGCCGGAATGTGCTGCTCTAATGGTAAGGTCAACTTGCACCCTCCTAGAGATCCACCACAGCCATTGAGGCTTCTTCTTACAGGCACCCATTCACTCTCCAGAGCTTTCCTTCTAGATATTCGACATTATAATTGTGCCTTCCAAATGACATCTTTTGGATCGAGTTATGAATATGAAGGTGGATTTATGCCCACTTTCAAAGTTCAAGGTCAGGTTTATCATCTTATCGGATCACTGGAGCCTGTAGATAATAAAGAGCCCCGATTTCTCCAGGTCTACTTCATGTCCAACTGCCTTCAACAAGCTACAAGGCGAAATACATTTGCCTTCCCAAAAGAAAAAACAAATAACTTAACTGACTGTCCACAAGCAACAAGGAAATATTCAATTGCCTATGACACTAGACAGGAGCTCCTTTTTGAACTTCAAGACATGCTTCATAGTCACAACAGCTATGTTCAGAGCTTTAAATATGCATTAGAAACAGCTCCTGTTGATAATTACTATGTTGTCATTGATGCTGACAAGCGGCCATCTGGAGAACATGCAGGCCGCTATAATTCACCTTCTTTGAATGAGGTTGCGATACTTCTCGCTGGTGATCAGCACAACAAACGTGACATTGTTATCAAGCATCACGACCACGGACTTCAACGGATCAGTGAAACACACAGATCATACGACGCACTCCAATACCCACTGCTTTTTGTATATGGAGAGGATGGATACCATTTTGGCATTCCACAATGTAACTCTACCAATTCAGAGGTTCATTCTACCAAAACAGTTTCATGCAAGGACTTCTATGCATTTCGATTCATGATCCGAGATGACTGTTTTAATCACCTCCACCGCTCTCAAGACCTTTTCAACCAGTCTGCAACTGACATGTGTGCAAAAATGGAATCTGAGAGATTGTGTTTTATCAAACTCAATCAAAAAAAGTTGCGTTGTGACAGCTACATACACCTTCGGGATGGAATGAACAATGATGCGGATCCTGAGAGTCTTGGAAAAGTATGCATTCTGCCCTCTACCTTCACGGGAAGCCCTCGATATATGCATGAAAGGACTCAGGACGCCATGACAATTGTACGACATTACGGTAGGCCAGACTTATTCATAACTTTTACATGTAACCCCAATTGGAAGGAGATTGAGGACGAACTCCTTCCTGGTCAGAACAGCACACGCCGACATGGCCTCGCAGCTAGAGTATTCCGTCTTAAGTTACTTAAGCTTATGGATCTTATGAAATTAGGTGAGGTTTTCGGACCAGTTCAATGTGACATGTACACAATCGAATGGCAAAAAAGGGGCCTCCCCCATGCTCATATTCTTATTTGGCTGACAACAAAGGTTAGTTCTAACGACATTGACAGGATCATCTCTGCAGAATTACCAGATCCTTCCACTGACAAGGACTTGTACATGAAAGTTAGGGCACATATGGTGCATGGTCCATGTGGGCCTGGCTTTAGAACCGACTTACCATGCGTTACAGGCAATAAAAGATGCACTAAAAAATTTCCCCGTCAATTTATTCGCGATACTCAGACTGGCAATGATGGCTACCCATTATATAGACGTAGGCGACCTGAAGATGGAGGTTTTACGGCTAGGGTTAAGAATGGCGAGGTTGACAACGGATGGATCATTCCCTATTGTCCACTCCTGCTCAGTACTTTCAACGCACACATCATCATCATCATCATCACCGTTTTACGTCCGTTCTTCCACGCTAGCATGGGTTAGACGGGTTGTCCTGTTGTGGGCAGTGTCTGGTCGGCTGACCATGCCTTGCTCATACAGGAACTGATCTGGCTTGATTTCTACAGCTGGATGCCCTTCCTAACACCAACCTCATTTACAGTGAGTGCTGGGTGCTTTTTCGTGGCGCCTACACGTCCACTTTACAGTGTGGGCTGGGTGCTTTTTTGCCGTGGCACCTCCACGACCCCCTTGCGGTGGGGGGAGTGGGGGCATATTGTTTATATGCTTCAGCATGTACCCATGGGAGGTCGGGTACCCTGTATTACTGCGTGACGCCAGAAGTCACGGTCGTGTGTCATTGACTTTGAGAGGTGTAGTTGGGTAAGGTCGGCTTTTATCACCTCATCCCAAGTCATCTTGGGTCTCCCCACTCCGCGGTTTCCATCAACTTCTAGTGCTCTGCACCTTTTTATGCAGCTGTCATCCTTCATACGCATCACATGTCCATACCAGCGTAACCGCCTCTCCTGCACGCAGCATTTGATTCCTCTTATGCTCAGTCTCTCTCTCAATTCATTTATGCTTTGTCGTTCACGTATATTACTGTTACACATCCATCGGAGCATGCAGGCTTCGTTTCTCTATTCACAATTATGTTGAATTCTGTAGCTCCGTCAAGTGCATCAAATACATATGTAAGTATGTTAATAAAGGTTCTGACGCTGCTTCGTTCGGTATACTCAACGAAAACAATAGAGACGAAGTAACACAATTCCAAGTAGGTCGATACATAAGTAGTAGCGAGGCCTTTTGGCGAATCTTTGGTTTTCCAATACATGATAGGCACCCTTCAATTGTAAAATTAGATGCACACCTAGAACACGGTCAACGGGTGTATTATACCAATGAAAATGCCACTGAATTAGCACAGACCCCAAGGGAGACAACTTTAACTGGATTCTTCAAACTGTGCAAATACGATGAGTTCGCAAAATCATTGCTGTATCCTCAGGTGCCATCATACTACACATGGAATAAAAAAACATGGTGTCGCAGAAAGACTGGCCAACCAGTTATTGGAGTTCCTGGAATCAAATTCACTAATTGCTTGGGGCGAGTGTATACGATTCCTCCAAATCAACACAGTTGCTTCTATCTTCGAATGCTACTGCATGAGGTCAAAGGACCGACCAGTTTTCAGGACCTCAGAACTTTCAGTAATCGTGTTTGGTCTACATACAGAGATGCCTGTTTGGCTCGTGGAATGCTTGAAGATGACTCACGATGGGATGCAACCTTGGTGGAGATCGCTTCATCACACTCAGCTGGAAGCCTACGAGAGGTCTTTGCAAAGCTTCTTCACTTATGTAACATTTGTGATCCCTACACATTATGGTTGAAGTTTCGGAACCAACTGTCTGAGGACTTCCTTCACCAGGCTCAACTACTACTTCCTGACATAGAAATAGATTTCAGTGATGATTTATACAATAAAGGGCTTATAGATATAGAGGACAGGATTTTCCTTATGGGTGGGAATGCCTTGCCAGCATACGGTCTTCAACAAACCCACCGCACTGATTCTAATAAAATTCCAATTCTCATCATCCAAGAAACATCTTATGATGTCGATGCTCTAGCTAGATATGTGTTTGAAATGGAATCAAAACTACTTCCTGATCAACAATTAGCATACAACACTATCACTGATTATGTATTTCATCGATCGGGTGGTATCTTCTTTCTTGATGCCCCTGGAGGCACTGGAAAAACCTTTGTGACTAAACTTATTCTTGCCAAAGTTAGACAGAATGAAGTTATCGCAATAGCTGTTGCATCATCTGGTATTGCTGCAACACTACTTCCTGGCGGTAGGACAGCACATTCTACCTTTAAGCTTCCGCTTAACTTGGTATCAGCTGAAACACCGCTCTGTGACATCACCAAGGATAGTCCCAGAGCAGAACTGCTATGGCGGTGCCAACTGATTGTGTGGGATGAATGTACCATGGCTCACAAAGGAGCTATTGAGGCCTTAGATAGAACGCTAAAAGACATTAGAGACTGTCAGGAGACCATGGGGGGGGGTGTAACTCTTTTGCTTTCAGGGGACTTTCGACAAACTTTGCCGGTTATTCCAAAGGGCACCAGAGCGGATCAAGTTCGGGCCTGCCTGAAGTCTTCTCCATTGTGGCAACAGGTAACAACACTTCGTCTGAAGTGTTGTTACCTGTTGCCTAACATGCGTATTCAACTGCATGGCGATACTGTGTCTGAAAAATTTGCTGAAGACCTTCTCATTCTTGGCGACGGCAAAGTACCTTCAGATGTGCATAGAGACATTGCACTCGACAATATATGCTGTCTGGTTAACACTGTCGAAGATCTCAAGTCACCCGTTTTTCCCAGCTTGGTAGATAATTACTGCAATCATGCATGGCTGTGTGAGAGGGCTATATTAGCTCCTACAAATGTCACTGTCTCCGCCATTAATCGCCAAATGCTTGAAAGTCTTCCTGGAAATGATATGACTTTTAAGTCTATTGATACCAATGTTGATCCACATGATGCGGTCAGTTATCCCATTGAATTCCTCAATTCATTGGACATTCCTGGTCTACCTCAACATATTTTGTCTCTCAAGGAAGGATGTCCAGTTATACTTCTCAGGAATATAACTCCTCCCAAGCTTTGCAATGGTACACGCCTTGTTGTCAATAGGATGTCACAGCACATTATTTATGCTACGATTATGTCAGGGTGTGGAAAAGGAGAAGATGTTTTAATACCTATGGTAACTCTTACTACATCAGGAGTGGATGCACCCTATTCTTTTAAAAGAACTCAATTTCCCCTTCGTGCTGCCTTTGCTATGTCCATCAACAAGTCCCAGGGTCAGACTTTATCTGTTGCAGGACTTCACCTGGAGGAACCATGTTTCTCACATGGACAATTCTACGTTGGGTGTTCTCGAGTTGGCAGCCGGAATAACCTTTTTGCCTTTGCTCCAAATGGAAAAACAAAGAATATTGTATACCGTGAGGTTTTATAGAGTTTTTATGTTCAAAATGGCAATGTTACACCAACTGCCTTAAATATATAGCATCTACGAAACTTGAAAAAAGGAGACTTATTCAACATTGACGCAGTGCATTCTATTGACACCTAGACATACCTTTCAGTGCATTTGCAGAGTAAATTACAGTTACCAATGCAACAGTGAATCACTTCTCATTTGAATTTTCTACCATTGTACAAATATATGTCAAACAACAGAACTATATACAAACTTATTCGCACTTCGTATTTGCACACACCGCCATCATATGCACCCACACATACGCCCACACACAGTTAAAAGAACGACATACATGCGTGCTCATGCATTAACACACACGCGACATCAGCAACTTCGAAACTGACGACATGACGCCAACTTCTTAACAAGCACAACGCCTCTGACACCATAGGACACATCACGAGACCTATAGGCCCGGCATTGCTTGCAAGTCAAAGTGGACTCTGGAATTGATGCTTTCGATTGTTAAGGACACCCCTCCAGTCGCTGACAAGTCCGGCGTTTAATACGTAGACACACAACTTGCCGCATACATACACAGATTGTTTCCGTCATTTCTTTCATTGTTTCAATATGCATTCCGACATGGACAACAAGCGACAACAGCATTTCTGGTGCGTCAAAGTAAACTTTCGTCATCATTCTCAGTTGCACCTGAAGATGCAATGGAAGCAGCATTTCTGTTTTGTTGATTTTAGTGATTCTTTTTGGTGAATATGGCTTTTGCTGCAGCTATCCATTTCGCATGCTGTGGCTGTCTATAATCTGCCCGTCAAACTCACCATGGGTATGTTATGAGCTCTTCATACTTTATACTTAAACATCTGAGCTATTACATTGTCAATATTTTTTATCACAAGTGCAAACCTATTTGATGCTGCCTGCCCCTCGACTTCAGATAATGCATTTTTTTTTTTTTGTTCATCATGTCCATCCAATTTCTTTGTTTCAAAATAACTGATAATTTGGTTACGCTAATGTTTTTCTCTGCGTTGCAATGTTTACATTTTCGATCTTTGTTAATAAATAACCAGTGCAGTTTCTATCCCCAGCATCCTCTTTTGTTATAACATTCGGGTTATCGTTATGTTTTCTTAACGTCATAAGGCATATTGTTGGTTGAGGGAATATTAATCAAAAACACCACATGCAAGTCTGCACAGTAGACACTACAGTTTTTAAGCCAAGAAAGAAACTTAACATTGTAACTTTAACACAGCTTCATCAGTTCGAACACTAAGCTTCCGTTTTGCTTCATTTCCATTTAAAAGCCTTTTAAAACAATATTTTTACTTGAAAACAAGTCTATTTAAAGACTACGTAAAACAAGCAAAAATTTCGTAAAAAAAAGCAAAAATTATATAAGTTTATTTAAAATATATGTATCTGTAAATTTCGTTAGGCGTGCAGACAGACAGTCGTGCAGAGAGGTGATATACGCGTGCAGACAGACAGTCGTGCAGAGAGGTGATATAGGCGTGCAGACAGACATAACTGATAATTTGGTTACGCTAATATTTTTCTCTGCGTTGCAATGTTTACATTTTCGATCTTTGTTAATAAATAACCAGTGCAGTTTTTATCCCCAGCATCCTCTTTTGTTATAACATTCGGGTTATCGTTATGTTTTCTTAACTTCGTAAGGCATATTGTTGGTTGAGGGAATATTAATCAAAAACACCACATGCAAGTCTGCACAGTAGACACTACAGTTTTTAATCCAATAAAGAAACTTAACATTGTAACTTTAACACAGCTACTGAGCGACCCCGAGCAACGCCGGGCTTTACTGCTAGTATATATTAAAACTTTTATACTCTGCAATGTATTGAGTACCTTACTTACTATGGTTACCTCCGATTCAACCCGGAATAACGTATATATATATATATATATATATACATACATTCATACATACATATACATGCATACATACATATACATACATATACATATGCATATACATACATACATATACATACATACATACATACATATGCATATATATGCATATACATACATACATACATATACATACATACATATACATACATACATACATACATATACATACATACATATACATACATATGCATATATATATATATATATATATGCATATACACACATACATATACATACATACATACATATATATATATATATATGTGTGTGTGTATCTCGGGTTCAATCAGAGTAAACACAGTAAAGTACTCAATACATAATAGAGTATATACAATATTTAATATAGAAATGGCTTCTACGGGACTAGAACTGTTTCATTTGAAGGAAATCATCAGGAAAGCCCTATATATATATGTGTGTGTGTGTTAGGTGTGTAACTACAATTACAGGTGGCCTGCCATTCGAAGCACTCAATACTGTTATAAGATCCGTCTTGTATTAAGGCAGTTGCAGTGTGCAGAGTGTCTTTGAACATATAAACTCGCATATCTGAGGAGATGTCAAAGGGGAATCAGGCTCCGTCACCTTGAATGTACCCTGAACTGATTGATTTTGAAATATTTGTAATAAGTCATTAAAGTATATTTGTTCATATGCTGCAATACTCTCTTTGATTCTACCTAATCTCTCTTTCTCTCTGTATATATATATATTCGCACCGTTTCCTTTCGCTATATGTCTCTCCACCACTCCCCTACACACCTTTTGAACTCTCACCTGAAGAAGGGCTTATGCCCGAAACGTCGTCCCCCACCTACCCCCCACTCTCCTGAGCGTGAATTTAATAAACATTTATCGTACTGCCTCTCTGTTCTGTCCCTGTTCAATTTTTCATTATATTATATATATATATATATATACACATATATATATATATATATATATATATATATATATATATATATATATGTATATATAAATACATATATAAATATAAATATATATATATATATAATCATCATCATCATCATCATTTTACGTCCGCTTTTCCCTGCTTGCAAGGGTGGGACGGGTTTTATTCAGCACAGCATCTCTCCACTTGTCACGGTCCTTCGTCATCTCCTCCGTGAGCTCCAGCAATCTGAGGTCAGCTCTCACCACCTCCGCCCATGTTTTCGTGGTCTTCCTCTAGCACGTCTTCCTTCTACTGGGATTTCTTGGCACTTCTTTACCCATATATATATATATATATGTGTGTGTGTGTGTGTGTGTGTGTGTGTGTGTGGAGGCACGTGGCCTAGTGGTAAGGGTGTTGGACTTACGATCATAATGTCATTGCTCCAGTATACTCAGCTGAAAATAAATACCAGCAATAGCTGGCAGTTTAACCCTGCGATGGACTGGCGTCCTGTCCAGGGGGGAGTCTTATACTCTTGGTTGCTTCACACGATGAAACCAGGATAAACACCAGCCAAATGAGCCCTCTGGCTTAAGACAGACTTTAGATTTTATATATATATATATATAAACTGTAAATGTGGTTGGTGTTAGGAAGGGCATCCAGCAGCCGTAGAAAACCTGCCAGATAGTCCTATATGAGCGAGACACGGTCACCCGACTAATCTTGCCTCAAGTGGGACAACTCCCGTCTAACCCATGCTAGCGTGGAAGATAGATGCGAATGTGCTGGCTTGCCTCAAAACTCATAAGAGAGGTTTCCCAGTACCCCCTGGCTGCTGTCTTTTGCTCTGGTGTTTAAACTGGTAAAAATATCCTAATATATGCGAATGTGCTGGCTTGCCTCAAAACTCATAAGAGAGGTTTCCCAGTACCCCTGGCTGCTGTCTTTTGCTCTGGTGTTGGCTCCGTTGTCCACCCCTTCCTTTACATTTTCTTTAATATTTCAACATTAAAAGAATATATCCTTTGACATGCCTGATCTAAAGCACCACACAGTTGAAGTGAGGAGACAAAGTCATATTTGATGAAGAGTACAAAACATCCATCTTAGTATGATCAACTCCGATTATTCCGGCCTTGTGCCATGATAAAACAATCGTAAGTCATTAAATGTCTTTAAACACCTTTTTATTGTCATTTTTATTGCATTTCAGCTTTGTCGTATACTTGTCAGTTTACATCCAGCTATTTTCATACTTGGAACTGGGTACTATTTATTATTACACACATTATATATATATATATATATATATATATTTTTTTTCTTTTTAATTATATCATCATCATCATCATCATCTTCGTTTAACGTCCACTTTCCACGCTAGCATGGGTTTTCTTTTTAATTATATATATATATATTTTTTTCTTTTTAATTAT
>OZ024765.1:8776396-8801396 GCA_964016885.1 Eledone cirrhosa | reverse complement strand
AGTATATAATGTATATAATGTATATAAAGTATATAAAGTATATAGGGTATATAAGGTATATAAGGTATTTAATGTATATAAAGTATATAATGTATATAAAGTATATAGGGAACATAATGTATATAAGGTATATAATGTATATAAAGTATATGTATATAAAGTATATAAAGTATATAATGTATATAAAGTATATAATGTATATAAAGTATATAAAGTATATAATGTATATAAAATATATAATGTATATAATGTATATAAAGTATATAATGTATATAAAGTATATAATACATATAAAGTATATAAAGTATATAATGTATATAAAGTATATAAGGTATATAAAGTATATAAAGTATATAAAGTATATCATGTATATAAAGTATATAATGTATATAAAATATATCATGTATATAAAGTATATAATGTATATAATGTATATAAAGTATATAAAGTATATAAGTATATAATGTATATAAAGTATATAAAGTATATAAAGTATATAAAGTATATAAAGTATATAAGTATATAAAGTATATAACGTATATAAAGTATATAAAGTATATAAAGTATATAAAGTATAACCGGTTTCGATGTATCAGTAAAATTCATCTTATGAAATGTTGAGTGCAACAATTAAACAGAATTAATAAGAATTAAAAACTAAAAATTAAAGATTTAAAATTAAATGTTGAGGTAAGTTTTTTTTCATCTTCCTTGTTGAGAAGGAGACTGGAAAATGAAGTCTTGTGTGTGTGTGTGTATATATATATATATATATATATATATATATATATATATATATATATATATATATATGTATATATATATATATATATATATATATATAATTATTGTAGGCCCACACAATTGAAGATGACGAGAGCGTTCGTCCCAGTCCGAAATCAGAGACAGAAGTGGAATGTGAACAGAACAAAGAAGAGTTTGGTATACTTTACGGAGTTGATGATGTCCCTCCCTGGTACTTGTGTATCTTCTTTGGTTTCCAGGTATGTTGGTTGTTACTTTGTCATAGCTACTGTAGTGTTGTGGGGTTAGTGTTGTGATGTTGGTGTTGTGCGGTTAGTTGTTTTGTACTAAATGTTTATAGTATCTTTACTGGTGGACAGATTGTTGTGAAAATCTACAGTATTACAGTAAAGACAGTGTCCCATGAACCTTCTCAAAACCCTCCTTAGCCCCCAGTACTCCCTGGACCTTCTTAACTCCCCCCCCCCCGTTTAGGTCCCAGAATCCTCCTTGGAGCAACTCACACCCCCAACCCCAGTGCCCTCCTGGAATCTTCTCAAAACCCCCTTAGGGTCCCAGAATCCCCTGGACCCTCCCCCCACTTAGGCCCCAGAACCCACCTGGACCTTCTCAAGGCCCACTTAGGCCCAACGCACCCCCAGACTTTCCCAACCCTCCCCAGTGCTCCTTGTGAGCCTTCTCAAACCCCTCCTTAAGCCCAGTCGCTCTCTGGAACGTCTGAAGGAGGCCCACTTTGAGAACCTGTGCAGTAGAGGATGTTATAAATGAAGACTTTTCTTCAATTTTAGCAATACTTGACAGCATTTGGTGCCAACTTCTCGCAGCCTTTGATTATTTCCTCAGCCCTTTGTATGATGACCGACGTCATAGGGATCAGCGAACTGATGGGGACCTGTTTTTTTATATCAGGACTTTCTACCATCCTAATGACCACCTTTGGATCCAGGTAAGTTTCTAGATGTTATGGGGACAAGTTTCTTTATATAGGACTTTCTACCAGCTTAATCTCTTCAGTGCAATAGACTAGATAACTCATCCTAACATGTTTGAATACTTTTCCAACAGTTCATAAATTCAAAGTTATGAACTCGTTTCCAAAAGTTATATCTATATATATAAAGTTGTATTTCCTGGCTGTTTGTCTGTTTATTTGTTCACGAACTCCTCCTATGGTTTTGGAGATAGACCCCCATAATCATATATATTATGAAACTACATTGCCCAGGGTACTTGGATAAGTATATTTCATTTTAATCAAAGGGTTCGTCCGGGGCACAAAACCCCGCTGAAATTGTTTTCCCTTCGATGTATGCAAAATTTAAACCATAGGTAAATGACAAGATATGATGCCTATTCACAAAAGTTTTGAATTGATATTTTGAAAAAAATTATTTACAAGAAACAAAATAAGAATAAGATTTAATAATGTAATTTTGATTTGATATATTACAAAAAATAATGTTTTCCAATTTTTCCTGCATTACTTTTTACATTGAGTAATATTGAAATGCAGAGTTTTTCTCCATAAATTATATCACTGATTTAAAATCAATCATCATTTTCTTACAAAAAAAATGTGTCAAATGCAGCAAGGCGCGGGTAATTCGGTTAGTATATCATCATCATCATCATCATCATCGTTTAACGTCCGTGTTCCATGCTTGCATGGGTTTGGACGGGAGTTTTCCCACTTGAGGCAAGAGTGGTTGTCTTGCTCGCATAGGACTGTCTGGCGGGTTTTCTACAGTTGGATGCCCTTCCTAACACCAACCACATTTACAGTGTGGGGCTGGGAGGTTTTTACCGTGTTGCCTACACGGCCACATTACAGCGTGGACTGTCTGGCAGGTTTTCTACAGCTGGATGCCCTTCCTAACACCAACCACATTTACAGTGTGGGACTGGGACGTTTTTACCGTGTTGCCTACACGGTCACATTACAGCGTGGACTGTGTGTTTTTTTTTTTGTCGTGACACCTACACGATCTCATTTGTTTCGGCCTGGATTTTGTGGCACCAACATAACTTTACATTGAAAGGGGCGGTGTGGATGGGGTGGGCGTGGTGGGACGGGGGTGTATTTTGTTAGAGATGCCTACTGACTGTAGTAGGTTTTACTTTGTATTTAGGTAACGCGGGTCTTCTCTATTACTGAGTACCGCCAAAGCTCACGGTCCAGTATATATATATTATATATCTAGCAACTGCAAGAACAGTCCTGAGTACACTCAGCAGTCCTTAGAAGGAGAGAGCTCTTACAAAGTCCACCAAAAAGAAAGTAATCAAAACATTAGTGAGGCTGGTAGCTCTATACGGTTGTGAGTGATGGACTTTAACCTCTTCAGTGCTGTCAATGAGATAACTCATCCTAACATGTTTGAACTCTTTTCCAACAGTTCATAACTTCAAAGTTATGAACTTTGATTGTCCTCACTCTCCATCCAGCATCTGCCGGTGATGTGGTGTATTAGATGCATGGGAAATTATTTTATGTGTTTTTTTTTTTTTAGGAGGGTGGGAGTGTCCAACAGGCCAGCAAATATGGTATTTATTTCTTTACTTTTTCTATCATTAGGCTTCCAATTTTACAAGGCGCCAGCTTCAGTTTTTTGATACCATCTATCACAATATTGTCCATAAATCCAGAATCATGTCCTTACAAAAACAGTAAGTTCTTTACTCTCATCTTTTGTCAACATCGCTTCATAAGGGAAGCACATGGGATGTGGAGTGTACAGTAGTGAGTGGGTGTTGAGGTTGACAAACTTTCATGGGCTGACCTGTACTATTATTGTTGACCATTACATATATATATATATATTTAGGTTTGTTGGTTCACCACTGGATAGAACTGGTCATTCTGTATGGTCAACCTCGATGTAATATTATGGAGAGCACTCAGCGTAATGCAACTCACCCATCTTCGTTTGTGTAGTTGGTGGTGCGAGTACAGAGTTAATTATTATAAAATAACAGGAGGCTGGACTGGTGTAATTCCTTAAAAGGTTTATTATACTATGATCATTTCAATGACCGGGTTCAGTATGAATCCGGTCATTGAAATGATCATAGTATAATAAACCTTTTAAGGAATTACACCAGTCCAGCCTCCTGTTATTTTATAATATATATATATATGTATATATATATATATATATATATATATATATATGTATATATATATATACACATTGTATGTATTGTAGGAGCTTCTGATTCCAGAGTCAGGTTCGATCATTAATCGATCGTTCCTCGAGCCGATCAGCAGTGAAACATATGTAATATGTAATTAAATATGTATATGATGCAACACTAATTCTTTGTTCCATTATATATATATATATATATATATATATATATATATATATATATATATATATATATATATATATATATAATGATTTCTAGTATAGGCACAAGGCCAGTAATTTGGGGGTGAGGGGGAAAGTCGATTAAATCGACGCCAGTGCATTACTGGTACTTTATTTGATCAACCCTGTAAGGATGAAAGGCAAAGTTAACCTCAGCAGGATTTGAACTCAGATCATAAAGGGCCGTAACTCTATGCTGCAAAGCATAGTATATATACTATTGTATTTTCATGGTAAAGGCTTTACCTCACATAATATCTCATAAAATATCGAATCTATGAAATGTTGATATTATTAATTTTGAGAACAATACCTAAACATCAGTATGAGTGGCCAGATACAGCCAGTTTGAACAGAAAGAGGTGAGAGAATTCTGGCCAGATACGGCTGGTTTAAATGCTAAAGGGTTAAACAAAAATTTATTGAGCTTTCTACTGGGATACATGATCAATATATATCTTATATGTATTGATTAAACCTAAAATTACATTATATATATATATATTACCCTCACCACCACACCATTTTATTCTCATGTACCAGGTGACATCAACAGCACACTTCCAGAAATCGGTAGTGCCGGTCACAGAGAGATTTGGGAGAAAAATCTGAGAGAGGTAAGATAAATTTTCTAATAGTCTTGGCTCTTAACTCTTGTTGGAATCCTAGGGGCACCATCCTGGCACACAGCTTAGATGTTTTAACTCTTTTCATACCAAAGCACTCAAAACTGCCCCTCAATGCAATTCTGTTTATTCCATATGGGGTCAATGAAAGATAGTACCAGTAATACACTGAGGTTGATTTAATCAACTTTCTCCTTCCCTTCAAATTGCTGGCCCTGTGCCAAAAGTTTTTACCTCTGCCCACTCCCCTCAATCTTTCTATTTCTCATTCTATCTTCTGATGAAGGACCAGCATTATGAAACTTCAAGACTCTTTTCCTACTATATCAAGCATAAACCTAATATATTTCTTAATTGTACTGTGTTGTTTACTTGGTTATTTCTGTTTGCCTTTCAATCTTTCTAATTTCTCATTCTTTCTTCTGATGAAGGACTAGCGTCCGAAACGTTAAGACCCTCTTCCCGCTATTTCAAGAGTTGAACTAATATATCCCTTCCATATACTGTACCGATTGTGTTGTTATTTCTGTTTACTTACATGTATATATATTATAATAACAGATTAAAGTTTAAGCAACGAATCGCTGCTTTCACCTGCTTTTTAACGGGATCTTCTGAAACTAAAAAAAAAATCAATCTGTGAACGCAGAAGTAAATATTCCGAAAAACGTTGCAACCGAAGGAAAACAGGAGGACGATACTTTGGTTCGTGAAGACGTTCCCTGGCAACAAACGGAAATAAAAGGTGCGCCGATGCAACCTTTTAAGGAACGAATCCGTTTATTGAATTAGTAATTTTACGTACGTCTTCCTGCTAGGTACGGGTATATTCTTCCTAGAAATATTAAGGTGTTTCAACAGCTAGATCCGAACTCTGGATCTAGCTGTCGAAACGGCTCTTTTCCTATATATATATATTAAGGCACATATATATATGTATATATATATATAAATTAATAAAAATAATAAATAAAAACAAAGAAACAGTTCCTTATATTAAAAAATTCATCATTTTACGATCGTTTCTAGGATATATATGTGTGTGTTGGTATGTATATCATAGATCTATGTAAAATGTTTACAAACTATCAGAGGGAATATACATACCTACACATATATATGCTGTCTTCAGAAATAATAAGACAGCATATATATGTGTAGGTATGTATATTCCCTCTGATAGTTTGTAAAATTTTACATAGATCTATATGATATACATACCAACACACACATATATATCCTAGAAACGGTCGTAAAATGATGAATTTTTTAATATAAGGAACTGTTTCTTTGTTTTTATTTATTATTTTTATTAATTTATCTTGACTCTGTTTTCCTGTGTTTTTCATTGAATAAATTTTGAATACATCTTCTCTTTTCATGATATTTGGATTACATTGAGTTCTTCATACGGATTGGACACTACCGTATGTTTTGGTAGATTTATCTACATATATATATATTATGAAATACTGTTGGCTTTTCGCTACAATGTTTTCTATAACTTTCATATATATATATATATATATATATATATATATATATATATATAACGAAGGAAATGTGGTAAGGAACCAGGTGGACCATAACGCACCAAAGTACTCAATACTCGAAACGGCTTGAGCTCAGCTGTCGGGGTCTTACTGGTTCCTATATATATATATATATATATATATATATGAAAAATATGGGTGAGAAGAATACTGCTGGTTGCACATGGATAACTTTATACCATTTTCACATATATATACATATATATATATATATATATATATGTATGTATATATATGTGAAAATGTATATAAATAAGTAAATATATGACAGAGTGTCTGTTGTAAACACTAAATCCCTCCCCCATGAAGAATGTACCTCCCAACATAGACTGATAATTAGCGACCTCATAGTCAGGACGAGACGTACTCGACAGCAGAAGAGGACTATCCTCAGGAGAAAAATATGGAAGCTAAAGGACCCCACAGCCAGAAATAAATTTCAAAGCATATTACTTGATGCTTTCGACAGTAAGGAAGAACATTTAGAGTCGGACAATATAGAGGGACAGTGGGAATTTCTGAAAGCAAACCTGCTGTTGGCGACAGACGAAGTCTGTGGCTGGAGCAGGCCTGTAGGCAGGAGGAGAGTAACATGGTGGTGGAACAGTAAGGTGGAGGGGTCAATTAAGGCCAAAAAGCAGGCTTGGAAAGTATGGCGGGATGGGGGAAGTAGAGTAGACTATCAAGTGGCCAGGAGGGAAGCTAGGAGAGAAGTGTACTTAGCAAGAAGGGAAGCTGAGGAAAGAAAGTTCAAGCATGTTCTACAACGCGATGACCAAAAACGTGAGGTGTTCAGGATTGCTAGGCAATGCGTCAAGGAAAACCGTGATATTGTCGGGGAGAAGTGTGTACTTAACGATGATGGCATACTTGCCATCACCGACACTGATAAGAAGGTAGCTTGGAAGTGTCACTATGAAAGGCTACTAAATGAGGAGAATAAATGGGAGAAAGACAGTCTCCCCCATATCGACCCAATAGAGGGACCAGCAGTGTTAGTCGAGGGGAGTATAATAAGTAAGGCAATCAAGGATATGAAGACGGGTAAGGCGGCTGGGCCTTCGGAAATAGTTGCTGAGATGCTGAAGGCATCTGGCACGGTGGGACACACCATGGTCACTCGCATAGTTAACCAAGTCGTACAGAATGGGGTTGTTCCGAAGGACTGGCATAGCAGCATCATCGTTAACTGTTATAAGGGTAAAGGAGACGCCCTAGATAGGGGTAACTATAGAGGCATTAAATTAATCGACCAGGTCATGAAGGTCACGGAAAAAGTAATAGCGCAACTAATCAGAGAGAGAATTGACCTAGATGAAATGCAGTTCGGGTTTGTGTCAGGCAAAAGTACCACAGACGCTCTTTTCATAGTACGACAACTACAGGAGAAGTTCCTAGCTAAAGGTAAACCCCTCTACTTAGCTTTTGTCGACTTGGAGAAAGCCTTCGACAGAGTCCCCCGCTCCATTATCTGGTGGGCTCTTAGAAAACTAGGCGTTGACGAATGGCTTGTGAGGGCTATACAAGCCATGTATAAAGAAACAGTCAGCAAGGTTAGAATTAACAACGAATATAGTGAAGAGTTTAGCGTAAAAGTTGGCGTCCATCAGGGCTCTGTTCTCAGCCCCCTACTATTTATTATTGCCCTTCAGGCTATAACAGAGGAGTTCAAGACAGGCTGCCCATGGGAACTCCTATACGCAGACGACCTGACACTCATAGCGGAATCAATGGCCGAGCTAGAGAAGAAATTCCAAACATGGAAGCACGGCCTAGAGTCAAAAGGACTTAAAATTAACCTGGCTAAGACCAAAGTTCTAGTTTGTAGGAAAGAAAACAAGGCGGCGGTGCCTTCTGGGAAATGGTCGTGCTCGGTGTGTAGGAAAGGCGTAGGTAGAAACTCCATTTTATGTCCTAAATGCAAAGTATGGGTGCATAAAAGATGTAGTGGGATCACAGGTAAGCTAACTAAGAACATAGATTTTACATGTGGCCGGTGTTCTGGTGCAATAAGTAGCAGCAAGTGCCCACAAAATACTAGCTCTTTCAATTGCGCAGAGGGTTCTATAGAAATAGTGGACAGCTTCCGTTACCTGGGCGATAAAATCAGCAGTGGGGGAGGGTGCTCTGAAAGTACTGTAGCTAGAGTCAGAACTGGTTGGAAAAAGTTCAGAGAGCTTATACCACTATTAGCTGCTAAAGGGTTCTCCCTAAAAATGAAAGGCAGGTTGTACGATGCCTGCATACGAACAGCAATGTTGCATGGTAGTGAGACCTGGGCATTGTGTGCAGAGGATATACGCAGACTAGAGAGGAACGAAGCTTGCATGCTCCGCTGGATGTGTAACAGTAATATACGTGAACGGCAAAGCATAAACGAACTAAGGAAAAAATTAGAGATAAGAGGGTTCAGATGTTGTTTACTCGAGAGAAGGCTACGTTGGTATGGACACGTGATGCGCATGAAAGTCGATAGCTGTATAACAAAGTGCAGGGCAATAAAGATAGACGGTAGTCACGGAATAGGCAGACCTAGAAAAACTTGGGACGAGCTGATAAACTCCGACATCACACACTTACACCTCTCCAAGACAATGTCACTGGACCGAGACCTTTGGCGGTACTCAGTAACAGAGAAGACCCGCCTTACCTAAATATATAGTAAAACCTACTCCAGCCAGTAGGCATCTCTAACAAAATACACCCCGTCCCACCACCCCCACCCCATCCACACCACCCCATTCTATGTAAAGTTATGTTGGTGCCGCGCCATCCAGGCCGAAACAAATGAGATCGTGTAGGTGTCACGACAAAAAAACACACAGTCCACGCTGTAATGTGGCCGTGTAGGCAACACAGTAAAAACCTCCCAGACCCACACTGTAAATGTGGTTGGTGTTAGGAAGGGCATCCAACTGTAGAAAACCTGCCAGACAGTCCTATGCGAGCAAGACAATCACTCTTGCCTCAAGTGGGACTACCCCCGTCCAAACCCAAGCAAGCGTGGAACACGGACGTTAAACGTTGATGATGATGATGATGATGATATATATGTTTGATGTGTATAGTTAGATGTAAGTGTATTCATGTATTAAAGTGTTTATATATATATATATATATATACACATAGACTGGAGTTTGTATGTATATATGTGTGTGTCTATACGTGTGTATATAAAGATAAGTTGAGTATGAAAATGTATACACATGAATGCGTATGTATGTACATGTATATATGTATATATATGTATATATATATATGTGCATGTGTATATGTATGTAAGTATGAGCATGTAAGTATGTGTATGTGAGTATATGTATTTTGTAGAGGTGTGCATATATGTTTGTGTGTGAATGCGTGGGCGAAAGGATACATACACTTGAAAGAAAAATTTAAGTCTGTATGTTAATTAAGTGCAAACACAAAACCAACCATGCATATCTTTACTATCTCTAATCCTTCTATAGATTTAGAAAAATAACCAATATATTCTATAAAAATGTCAAAACAACAGATGGGAATCTAATTACTCACTGCCAACAAAAATTCTCACTGCTATCAAAAAACCAGTCCCTCAACTATTCTTCTAACAACTTCACCCCTCCCTCCTAATATTCTCTATAAAAACCAAACAGGTCCTCAGTAAAATTATTCTGATGAAATGACAGTTGATAATAACATTGAAATATTGAATGTCTGCATAACTAATACTTTGTAGATAGCAGCTGTTTTTAGGTTATGTAACTGTTATTGAAATAAATTGTCAATAAATTCCTTTTAACTAAACTGTATCCATTTAAATCCTTCTATATATATATATATATATATATATATATATATAATCGAAAGGTTGTGAGTTCAATTCTCAGGCCGGGTGATGTGTTGTTTCCTTGAGCAAGACACTTTATTTCACATTGCTCCAGTTTACTCAGCTGTAGAAATGAGATAAGTTGAGCATGAAAATGTATACACATGAATGCGTATGTATGTACATGTATATATGTATATATATGTATATATATATATATGTGTATATGTATGTAAGTATGTGTATGTAAGTATGTGTAGTGGAATGATAGGGACCCCAGTCCCTATCATTCCACTACAAAGTGGTTGTGGAGGTGCCACGGCAAAAAAGCACCCAGCACTCACTGTAAATGAGGTTGGTGTTAGGAAGGGCATCCAGCTGTAGAAATCAAGCCAGAATCAGTAATCGCCCCACCCTTGCAAGCAGGGAAAAGCGGACGTAAAATGATGATGATGATGATTAAGTGTTTCCTTAGCAACAGAGCTATTGAGGATTCTGATGAGCGATTTCAGACGTCTGTGTCGAGCTTGTCTGTCTTCTTGAAACCTTTGGTATATGTTGTTTATTACATAACTATATATATATATATAACAAAGGAATTGTGGTAAGGAACCAGATGAACCATAACGCACCAGAGTACTCAATACTTAGGGTAGTAGAGAAATAGGAAAAAGTATGACCCCGACGGCAGATCTCAAGCCGTTTCGACGGTCCAGAAATAGCCGTTGAAACGGCTTGAGCTCTGCTGTCGAGGTCATACTTTTTCCTATATATTCTGACTTGATTTCTACAGCTGGATGCCCTTCCTAATTAGGATTGGTGCTCTGAAATAGCGATGTATACATGAATACATGTATAGTATATTTGGTAATATACTGTATGTTTAATTAATTCTATAAGAATCCAGCTTCTATAATTTTTGGCAGAGGTCGGCGAGTACGTTGCTCTGAGGAACACCAACAGTGTGAAACAGATCTGTCAGCTTCTCTCCCTTCCTTTGCTGAAAAAAGAAGTAAGTGACATAGTCACTACTTTAATACAATAGCGCGAGGTCTTCAAAATGTTTTTAATTAAACACAGTATATTACCAAATATACTATACATACATTCATGTATATATATATATATATATATATATATATCATTTCTGACCCTCCCAAAGCATAACAATATATATATATATATATATATAAATATATATATAGAGAGGGGGGGGGGGAGAAATGACTTCTACAGGACTAGAACTGTTTCATTCCTGATGATTGCAATGGTGTTGATATCAAAAATACCAAAAAATATAATATCTATTTCATATCAATTTCAGCTTCAAGGATGCCTAATGGTTGCCAGTCTATTACAGATCGTGGTTGGGTTCACAGGCCTGCTGGAGAGCACACTTTCTCTATTAGGGCCATTAACCATAGCCCCTACCATCGCTCTCATAGGCTTGTCTTTATTTCAAGCTGCCATGGACAAGGCTGCGGTACAATGGCATATCGCACTGCTGTAAGTAAACAGTTTTCTCTTCTCAGAAGCTGATGCAGGGCCAACCCACTCTCTCTGAGAGAGGGCAGCACCTGGTGGGGGCAAGGATGGGGGGAAAAAAAAGGGGGGGGGGGGGGGTATTTATTAAGGGCTAACATTCAGTTGGGTCGAATCTCCCTGAGAACTATGTTAAAGGTACATATATGTATGTGGAATACTCAGCCATGTCATACACTGTAGCATGCTGAATCTCCCTGAGAACTGTGTTTATGGTACATATATCTGTGGAATACTCAGCCATGTTATACACTACACTGTGGCATACTGAATCTCCCTGAGAACTACATAAAGGTACATGTCTGTGGAATGCTCAGACACTTACAATATGATACAAGATGGACTAGAGTATATTTTGTGTATTGGCAGTAACCATTAGAGTGTCGGACGGACACCATGCTTTGCAGCACAGAGTTGCGGCCCTTTACATTCTTTCTGAGTTCAAATCTCGCTGAGGTTAGCATCAACATCATTTAACATCTATGTATACATATATATATATATATATATATATATATATATATGTGTGTATGTATGTATATATGTATGTATATATATATCATCATCATCATCATTTTACGTCCGCTTTTCCCTGCTTGCAAGGGTGGGACGGGCCTTATTCAGCACAGCATCTCTCCACTTGTCACGGTCCTTCGTCATCTCCACCGTGAGCTTCAGCGATCTGAGGTCTGTTCGCACCACCTCCGCTCATGTTTTTCGTGGTCTACCTCTACCACGTCTTCCTTCAACTGGCATTTCCTGGCACTTCTTCACCCATCGGTCATCCTCCATGCGCATCACATGTCCATACCACCTCAGCCTCCTCTCTCACACACTACATTCTATCCCTCTCAGACACAGTTTCTCTCTCAACACATTCATGATGGGTCATTCACGCACATTGGCATTGCATATCCACCGGAGCACAATAACAACAAACACATATAAACACACACTAGTAAACTAAGATAGAATACAATAACCAAATCACAGTCACCCAAACGCGAACACACATCAAACACTATACACACACGCAAACGCATGCACAGAGAAGAAGATAAAAATAAATAAATAAATAAATAAACAGACTAAATAAAGATGGTGTAGACATACAATACAACAGGAGGAAACATAATAGCACCACTGACGATGTTGCAGATGTGCAACAAAAGAACTTTGTTAGACTATATATATGTGTTTGTGTCTATATTATATCTGTATCTTTGACCGTTGGTCAGTCAATGGTAAACATTGAGGACCGAATAAATTAACTGTGGAGATATAAAAGATACAGAAGCAAAAACCAACCAAACAGTGACTGTGTTCTGTTATTAATTCTGGCAATATTATTACAACAATATGACCCTCCCCAAGTATATGCATATATATATATATATATATATATATATATATATATATATATATATATATATGTATATATATATATATATTTCGTTTCTGAATTTGTTTATCAAGATTCTTTATCTGAAAACGTGTGTTGAAACCGATATTGTTATACTTTGGGAGGGTCATGTTGCCAATAAGAAACACTCGCACCAGTTGCTTTCACTCCAATTTATTATATATTAAATTATAAATTTAAAAATTTATAAATTTCCGGTTGGTTGGTTCCACAACCAGACGGTTGTTCATATATTGTCAAAGTTTTTTCGTCACACACAAAAACAAGATGGCGTAGGACAGAACAAAGGAGAGGCACAAAACAAAGAAAAGAATCTCCAGTCACTGAAGAGGTCACAGAATGTGTGAGGAAAGAACTTTGACAATATATGAACAACCGTCCAGTTGTGGAACCAACCAACCGGAAATTTATAAATTTTTAAATTTATAATAAATTGAAATGAAAGCAACTGGTGCGCGTGTTTCTTATTGGCAACATGACCCTCCAAAAGTATAACAATATATATATATATACATATATATATGATTAAAGGTTTAACAAGGTTCAATGAATTCATCAATGAATAAAGTTTCACAATAGATTATAAGCACTCTACGGTAAGGTTTTCTGGAGTTATTAATATTACTTCAAAATATTAATAAATATAGACATTCATGTGATCAAATATATTTTATTATACATATTTCAGAGATACTGAGCTATTTCAACAGTACGTCCTCATCAGATAAAATAAGTTGATGCCTGACATACGTTGACTATGTTGATGGTTATAATTTAGTCATGGCTAAATTATAACCATCAATATAGTCAAGGTATGTCAGGCATCAACTTATTTTATCTGATGAGGACGTACTGTTGAAATAGCTCAGTATCTCTGAAATATGTATAATAAAATATATTTGATCACATGAATGTCTATATTTATTAATATTTTGAAGTAATATATATATATATATATATATATATATATATATATATATATATATATTTACATACATACATATATATATGGAGGTGGAAAACTGGGAGAGGGCACTTGCCCTGGTGGTCAGGGTCACCGTGGCTTTATTAATGGGCTTTCTCCACGAGTGTCCCTCGGAAGGCTCTCCCCCCTATTGGGGAATTTTCCTTTGTTTCTTTTATTTGCCATTTCCTTTGTTTTTTTTCTTTACACGCAGAAATGTCCATTTGTACCGTCCTGTACTGTCCTGTGCTGTCCTTAATGTCTACTTTATGTCAATAAAGAAAGTATTATTATTATTATTATTATAAGGGCAGTAGATTGGCAGAATCAGTAGAGCGTCAGACACCATGTTTTGCAGCATAGAGTTATGGCCCTTTATGTTCTGAGTTCAAATCTCGCTGAGGTTAACATTGCCTTTCATCCTTACGGGGTTGATAAAATAGAGTACCAGTCATGCACTGGGGTTGACTTAATTGACTTTCCCCTCCCCTCAAATTGCTGGCCTTGTGCCTAATGTAGAAACAATTATTATCATTATTATTATTATTATTATTATTATTATTATTGGCAGCGTGGTGGCCTTAATCTTGATCTTCTCACAATATCTGCAAAATGTACCAATTCCCTGTGGTAAATATAAGAGGAATAAAGGTTGTTCCAGAGTTAACATCTATATTTTTAGAATGTTTCCGGTCAGTAGTCTGTCTTTTTCTTATTAGCCTTCTTCTGATACAAAAGCACCCCAAAACCTGCCTTAAATTGCCCAAAAATCAGCTTAAAACCACCCCAAAACCAGCCTTAAATTGCCCCAAAACCAGCTTAAAACCACCCCAAAACCAGCCTTAAATTGTCCAAAAACAAGCTTAAACCCACCCCAAAACCAGCCTTAAACTGCCCCAAAACCAGCCTAAAACCATCCTTAACCCTTTAATATCTAAACCGGCCATATCCGGACAGAATTCTCTTACCTCTTTCTGTTCAAACCAGCCATAACTTGCCACTCATACTTATGTTAAGGTATTGTTCTCAAAATAAATAACAAAATCTCATAGATTTGATATTATGAGAGATACTATGTGAGGTAGAGCCTTTACTGTGAAAATACAATAGTATATATAGAGTAATGTAAATGTTATGTGAGATATTATGTGAGGTAAAGCCTTTACTGTGAAAATACAATAGTATATATAGAGTAATGTAAATGTTATGTGAGATATTATGTGAGGTAAAGCCTTTACTGTGAAAATACAATAGTATATATAGAGTAATGTAAATGTTATGTGAGATATTATGTGAGGTAAAGCCTTTACTGTGGAAATACAATAGTATATATAGAGTAATGTAAATGTTATGTGAGATATTATGTGAGGTAAAGCCTTTACTGTGAAAATACAATAGTATATATAGAGTAATGTAAATGTTATGTGAGATATTATGTGAGGTAAAGCCTTTACTGTGAAAATACAATAGTATATATAGAGTAATGTAAATGTTATGTGAGATATTATGTGAGGTAAAGCCTTTACTGTGAAAATACAATAGTATATATAGAGTAATGTAAATGTTATGTGAGATATTATGTGAGGTAAAGCCTTTACTGTGGAAATACAATAGTATATAGAGAGTAATGTAAATGTTATGTGAGATATTATGTGAGGTAAAGCCTTTACTGTGGAAATACAATAGTATATAGAGAGTAATGTAAATGTTATGTGAGATATTATGTGAGGTAAAGCCTTTACTGTGAAAATACAATAGTATATATAGAGTAATGTAAATGTTATGTGAGATATTATGTGAGGTAAAGCCTTTACTGTGAAAATACAATAGTATATATAGAGTAATGTAAATGTTATGTGAGATATTATGTGAGGTAAAGCCTTTACTGTGAAAATACAATAGTATATATAGAGTAATGTAAATGTTATGAGATATTATGTGAGGTAAAGTCTTTACTGTGGAAATACAATAGTATATATAGAGTAATGTAAATGTTATGTGAGGTATTATGTGAGGTAAAGCCTTTACTGTGGAAATACAATAGTATATATAGAGTAATGTAAATGTTATGTAAGATATTATGTGAGGTAAAGCCTTTACTGTGAAAATACAATAGTATATATAGAGTAATGTAAATGTTATGTGAGGTAAAGCCTTTACTGTGGAAATACAATAGTATATAGAGAGTAATGTAAATGTTATGTGAGATATTATGTGAGGTAAAGCCTTTACTGTGGAAATACAATAGTATATATAGAGTAATGTAAATGTTATGAGATATGTGAGGTAAAGCCTTTACTGTGAAAATACAATAAAAAAACCTAATGTAGAAAGCCCAATGCCCGCCACCACCGCTACAGATAACCCTACACTCCTCACTCTCATATCTGCTACCACTAACATCTAACTCCCATTATATTACAGGTAGTCCTTGCTGTGTGCATCGTATGGTTCATCTGTTACATCCTCACCATCACTAATACCTTCCCAGACAACCCCAAGAAGTGGGGTTACACCGCAAGAACTGACTACACAGCAAAGTACCTGCAGAAAGCAGCCTGGTTCCGCTTTCCGTACCCAGGTAAGATGTATCTTGCCCCTCATGGCATGTAAAGACCCCCTTCAGTCACCAATGACCATTGGAATTGCACCAAGAAAATGGACTGGGTACTTTTTTGTCATGACACCTACATGACCACTTTATAGTGTGGACTGGGTGCTTTTTGTTATGACACCTACATGACCACTTTACAGTGTGGACTGGATGTTTTGTGGTACCAACATAACTTTACATAGTATGGGTGGTGTGGACGGAAGTGGGAGGGAGGTGTAGTGTTGGGGGTGCTATTGAGTGTAAGTTTAAGTCCGTATAGAAATGACTGTTTAATGTAGGTTAACAATCAGATGATTGTTAACCTACATTAATGTAGGTTAACAATCATCACATGACTTTTTCTTTATCATAAAATTGTGCCTTTTTTTATCAAACCCTGTTTGTCTAACTGTTAAGTTAAAGTTATATTTTATCCTGACATTCATCTGTACTCTTCTATTTCAGGACAATGGGGTGTTCCTACCATCAGCGTGACCGGAGTTTTGGGGCTGATGCCAGCATTTGTAATTTCAATGGTAGAATCTGTTGGAGACTATTATGCGTGTGCACGGATTTCTGGTGCTCCATACCCTCCAATCCATGCTATTAACAGAGGTAAGCATCAAATGCCGCACTGTTGTTGTGTTTTTAACCTAGGGGACTAAACTGACTAAAGAAGGGTTTAGAGCTATAAAACATGAAAGAGGAAGCCCCTTAACTTCTGGTGAAGTTGTAGGGGTACTATTCTGTCTTGGGTAGCCCACATCCTTCACCTCTCACCAGGCTGGAGTGAAACACAATTTCTTCTTCTTCAAAAGGGTTAAAGACATACGCAGTGTCTTTCATTAGAAATATGGTAATGAAAGAGTTAATGACATAGACAGTGTCTTTCATTAGAAATATGGTAATGAAAGGGTTAATGACATAGACAGTGTCTTTCATTAGAAATATGGTAATGAAAGGGTTAATGACATAGACAGTGTCTTTCATTAGAAATATGGTAATGAAGGGGTTAATGACATAGACAGTGTCTTTCATTAGAAATACGGTAATGAAAGGGTTAAAGACATAGACAGTGTCTTTCATTAGAAATATAGTAATGAAAGGGTTAATGACATAGACAGTGTCTTTCATTAGAAATATGGTAATGAAAGGGTTAATGACATAGACAGTGTCTTTCATTAGAAATACGGTAATGAAAGGGTTAAAGACATAGACAGTGTCTTTCATTAGAAATATAGTAATGAAAGGGTTAATGACATAGACAGTGTCTTTCATTAGAAATATGGTAATGAAAGGGTTAATGACATAGACAGTGTCTTTCATTAGAAATATGGTAATGAAAGGGTTAATGACATAGACAGTGTCTTTCATTAGAAATATGGTAATGAAAGGGTTAAAGACATAGGTTGTGTCTTTCATTAGAAATATGGTAATGAAAGGGTTAATGACATAGACAGTGTCTTTCATTAGAAATATGGTAATGAAAGGATTAAAGACATAGGCAGTGTCTTTCATTAGAAATATGGTAATGAAAGGGTTAAAGACATAGGTTGTGTCTTTCATTAGAAATATAGTAATGAAAGGGTTAAAGACATAGGTTGTGTCTTTCATTAGAAATATGGTAATGAAAGGGTTAAAGACATAGACAGTGTCTTTCATTAGAAATATGGTAATGAAAGGGTGGTTAAAGACATAGGCAGTGTCTTTCATTAGAAATATGGTAATGAAAGGGTTAAAGACATAGGCAGTGTCTTTCATTAGAAATATGGTAATGAAAGGGTTAAAGACATAGGCAGTGTCTTTCATTAGAAATATAGTAATGAAAGGGTTAATGACATAGACAGTGTCTTTCATTAGAAATATGGTAATGAAAGGGTGGTTAAAGACATAGGCAGTGTCTTTCATTAGAAATATGGTAATGAAAGGGTTAAAGACATAGACAGTGTCTTTCATTAGAAATATGGTAATGAAAGGGTGGTTAAAGACATAGGCAGTGTCTTTCATTAGAAATATGGTAATGAAAGGGTTAAAGACATAGGCAGTGTCTTTCATTAGAAATATGGTAATGAAAGGGTTAATGACATAGAGAGTGTCTTTCATTAGAAATATGGTAATGAAAGGGTGGTTAAAGACATAGGCAGTGTCTTTCATTAGAAATATGGTAATGAAAGGGTTAAAGACATAGGCAGTGTCTTTCATTAGAAATATAGTAATGAAAGGGTTAATGACATAGACAGTGTCTTTCATTAGAAATATGGTAATGAAAGGGTTAATGACATAGACAGTGTCTTTCATTAGAAATATGGTAATGGAAGGGTTAATGACATAGACAGTGTCTTTCATTAGAAATATAGTAATGAAAGGGTTAATGACATAGACAGTGTCTTTCATTAGAAATATGGTAATGGAAGGGTTAATGACATAGACAGTGTCTTTCATTAGAAATATGGTAATGGAAGGGTTAAAGACATAGGCAGTGTCTTTCATTAGAAATATAGTAATGAAAGGGTTAATGACATAGACAGTGTCTTTCATTAGAAATATGGTAATGGAAGGGTTAATGACATAGACAGTGTCTTTCATTAGAAATATAGTAATGGAAGGGTTAAAGACATAGGCAGTGTCTTTCATTAGAAATATGGTAATGAAAGGGTTAAAGAAAATATACATGTTACATATTGACTCCAATTGTTTGTCAGTTAGACATTTCTATCCATCTCGATATATTTACTATGACTCAAGATCCAATATTGTATTTATCTATTGGAAGGAATCGGTGTTGAAGGCATTGGTTGTCTGTTGGCTGGTGCCATTGGTGGGAGCAGTGGTGTGACCTCATACAGTGAAAACATTGGTACCATTGGCATTACAAAGGTCTGTCTTTTAATTCATATATCTCCTTATAATATATAACCAGCAATTTCTCTGTCTGTCTGTCTGTCCGACGCATAGAGAGAGAGTGAGAGTGAAAGAAAGAGACAGACTACAAGAGGGGGATAGCTGAGAGAGACGCTGGAAGAGGGGAAGGAAAGCTATGTCTTGCTGTCTGCATTACGATACATATATATATACACACACACACTGAGCGCGTCATAATGACGTAATGCAGACAGCCAGACATACAGACAGATATTATAAGGGCGCAACGTTATATCTATGTATCTATCTAAAAAGAAAGACTAAGAATTATATAGAGAGATCGCTAAATCGCCTAATGCGGTCCCTAGGGCATTGAAAATTTGAAATAATTTTTGCTCAAAACACTCACAGGACCATAAGTATTACATGTCTAAAGTTTGAAAACAATCGGTTGGATGGTTCTCAAGTTTTAGTGAGCTGACAGACAGACAGACATTCTCTGTTTTAGATATATAGACTAGCAGAAAACCGCCAACGGGTGGTTTTCTGCTAGTCTACATATATAAATGGCTGTTTGTGTCTGTTTGTTTGTGGATTTGTTTGTGAACCTAAAACTCAAAAACTACCAAACCAGCCTTGATGAAACTTGACCCGTGTGTGGGGCTCATGCCCACTTGACTTCTTATGTATATTTCATTTTAATTAAAGGGTTTCCTGGGGGCTTAAACCCCGCTGAAAATGTTTCCCCTTCGATTTATATGAAATTTAAACCAAAGGTAAATGACAAGATGCGATGCCTTTTCACAAAAGTTTTGAATTGATATTTTGAAAAAAATTATTTTCAAGAAACAAAATAAGAATAAGATTTAATTAATGTAATTTTGATTTGATATATTACAAAAATTAATGTTTTCCAATTTTTCCTGCATTACATTTTACATTGAGTAATATTGAAATGTAGAGTTTTTCTCCATAAATTATATCACTGATTTAAAATCAATCATCAAAAAGAATGTGTGAAATGCAGCAAGGCGCGGGTGATTCGGCTAGCACATATCATCATCATTTTACGTCCGCTTTTCCCTGCTTGCAAGGGTGGGACGGGTCTTATTCAGCACAGCATCTCTCCACTCGTCACGGTCCCTCGTCATCTCCACCGTGAGCTTCAATGATCTGAGGTCTGTTTTCACCACCTCCGCTCATGTTTTTCGTGGTCTACCTCTACCACGTCTTCCTTCAACTGTCATTTCCTGGCACTTCTTCACCCATCGGTCATCCTCCATGCGCATCACATGTCCATACCACCTCAGTCTCCTCTCTCACACACTACATTCTATCCCTCTCAGAGACAGTTTCTCTCTCAACACATTCATGCTGGGTCGTTCACGCACATTGACACTGCACATCCAACGGAGCATGCTTGCCTCATTTCTCTCCAGCCATCGCATATCCTCTGCAGTTGCTGCCCATGTCTCACTACCATGCAGCATCGCGCTCCTCACACAGGCATCATACAACCGGCCTTTCGTACGCAGGGAGAAACCCTTCTTCGTCAGCAGAGGAAGCAGCTCCCTAAACTTCTTCCAACCCGTCCTTATTCTAGATACTATGGCCTCAGAACACCCCTCTCCCATGCTAATCTGATCTCCTAGGTACCGGAAGCTATCCACCACTTCTATAGCACCCTCCTGCATTTGAAAAATGAGTCTATCATTTCTAATTTCCCTGTACATCTACTGCATACATATTTCTCCCTACCTGTTAGTTTTCCTGCTATCCCGCTACATCTCTTGTGTACCCAGGATCTGCATTGTGTGCATTTTATAGAATTTATGCCAGTTCCTTTTCTGCATATTGAACATGGCCATTTCTCTGATGGAATCAGAGTGTTGTCCTCTTTTCTACTCATCAACACTTTTGTCTTAGCTAGGTTCACTCTCAGTCCTCTTGCTTCCAACTGCTGTTTCCATAGCCAGAATTTATTCTCTAGCTGCTCTACTGATTCTGCTATAAGAACCAGATCGTCAGCATAGAGAATTTCCCATGGACAGCCAGTCTTAAACTCCTCTGTTATGGCTTGGAGGACTATAATGAACAAGAGCGGGCTGAGGACCGAACCTTGATGTACTCCTACTTGTACCTGGAATTCCTCACTAAACTCCATTCCTACCCTAACTTTACTGAGAGTACCTCTGTACAAAGTTTGCACTGTCCTTACAAGCCATTCCTCAATACCTAGTTTCCTTAGGGACCACCAGATGACAGATCGGGGTACCCTATCAAAGGCCTTCTCTAGGTCAACAAAGGCTAAGTATAGTGGCTTATTCTTCTCTCAGAACCTCTCTTGCAATTGTCTCACCAAGAAGAGGGCATCTGTTGTACTCTTCCCAGGCACAAAACCAAACTGCATCTCATCTAGTTTGACCCTTTCTCTAATTAGTTGTGCTAATATCCTTTCTACCACTTTCATAACCTGATCCATCAGTTTTATACCCCTATAATTACTCCTCTCCAGAGCATCCCCTTTACCTTTGTAGAAATTTATGAGAATACTGCTGCACCAATCTTTGGGTATGACACCACCATATATAGCCTGATTGATGATGCGTGCAACCAGTTTAGTGCCTACGTCCCCCGATGCCTTATATATATATATATATAAACAACACATAATTATTCCATTACCCAAGGTTTCACGAAAACAGGTAGCCCCAACAGAGGCGTCTGAAGTCGTTCATCAGAAGGAAAATTTTAAATTATAGTGTGTTTATTATATAATTAAATAGCCCTGTACTCTACATAGAGCACTCTTCTTTCCTTTACCTTTTCTATGGAAATACTTTATATATATATATATATATATATATATATATATATATATACATTCATTCATGATTTTACGTCCGCTTTTCCCTGCTTGCAAGGGTGGGACAGGAACTGATTCTGGCTTGATCTCTACAGCTGGATGCCCTTCCTAACACCAACCTCATTTACAGTGAGTGCTGGGTGCTTTTTTGCCGTGGCACCTCCACGATCACTCTACAGTGGAATGATAGGGACCCCAGTCCCTATCTTCTCATTTCTACAGCTGAGTAAACTGGAGCAATGTGAAATAAAGTGTCTTGCTCAAGGAAACAACACATCACCTGGTCTGAGAATTGAACTCACAACCTTTCGATTGCAAGCCCAATGCTCTAACCACTAAGCCATGTGCCTCCTATATATATATATCATCATCATCATCATCGATTAACATCTATGCGCTATATATAATATATACACTATATATGATGTTGTCCAAGGGAAAGACAATGGCCGATACAGCTTGGCACCAGTGATGTGACAGCATATATATGGATTAGTTCAGATCTAGCTGTCGAGTGCTCTGGTGCGTTATGGTCCACCTGGTGTCTAACCACACTTTCTTTGTTATATATACATATATACTGCGCATGAAAGTCGATAGCTGTATAACAAAGTGCAGGGCAATAAAGATAGACGGTAGTCACGGAATAGGCAGACCTAGAAAAACCTGGGACGAGCTGATAAACTCCGACATCACACACTTACACCTCTCCAAGACAATGTCACTGGACCGAGACCTTTGGCGGTACTCAGTAACAGAGAAGACCCGCCTTACCTAAATATATAGTAAAACCTACTCCAGCCAGTAGGCATCTCTAACAAAATACACCCCGTCCCACCCCCACCACCCCCACCCCATCCACACCACCCCGTTCTATGTAAAGTTATGTTGGTGCCGCACCATCCAGGCCGAAACAAATGAGATCGTGTAGGTGTCACGACAAAAAAACACACAGTCCACGCTGTAATGTGGCCGTGTAGGCAACACGGTAAAAACCTCCCAGACCCACACTGTAAATGTGGTTGGTGTTTGGAAGGGCATCCAACTGTAGAAAACCTGCCAGACAGTCCTATGCGAGCAAGACAATCACTCTTGCCTCAAGTGGGACTACTCCCGTCCAAACCCATGCAAGCGTGGAACACGGACGTTAAACGTTGATGATGATGATGATGATACATATATATATATCATCAGTATACACTGAGGATGAAAAACTCAGAGCTGTATGGGAGCATCCCAAAAGTCAGCTCAAAAGTGACACAGAGGAGACTGAGGTTGGCTGGACATGCTCACCGACATCTAGAGTTGACATTGCACTCAGTGCTCCTTTGGGAGCCCCTACATGGACACACTAGAAGAGGAAGACCAAGGTTAACATATGTTGATGCCCTAAGGACAGACACTGGTCTGTTGGAGATGCAGGATATGGCAGCGATAATGAGGGACAGAGACCGCTGGAGAGAACTCGTCCATGGATCTCGGGAATTTTACCCGCCTTAGATAGATAGATATATCATCATCATCATCATCTTCGTTTAACATCTATCTTCCATGCTAGCATGGGTTAGACGGGAATTGTTCCACTGGAGGCAAGGTTGGTTGGGTGACCGTGTCTCGCTCGTATAGGACTATCTGGTAGGTTTTCTATGGATAGATGCCCTTCCTAACACCAACCACACTTACAGTGTGGAACTGGGAACTTTTTACCGTGTTACCTACACGACCACATTACAGCGTGGACTGTGTGTTTTTTGTTGTGACACCTACACGATCTCGATCTCATTATCTCATTTATTTGGACTGGATGTTGTGGTACCAACTTTACAGAGAGAGGGTGGTGTTGGTAGGAGTGGGAGGGTGGTGTTGGTGGGAGTGGGAGGGGGTGTTGGTGGGAGTGGGAGGATAGGGTAGGGGTAGTGGATTGGGGTGTATATATATATTCACCAACACTATACTCTGATATTCCTCCTCCATACATACTCACATGTATCTGAGCGTATATCATGACTGTTCACTTTCCTGACATTTGTACATTATTCTATGTACTATACATGCACCTTTGATGAGTTGTAGTGCACCTGAACACTGTACTCAATAATTTCATTATTATTATTATTATTTAACTGGGATTATACCCACTTCTACCCCAGATTGCCAGTCGTCGTGTGATTCTTACCAGTGGAATAATAATGATGATACTCGGTTGTTTTGGTAAATTTGGTATCTTACTGGTGACCATGCCAGAACCTATCATTGGTGGAATGTTCCTTATGATGTTTGGTAAGTCCTCTTTAAACCTACATCTCTCTCTGTCTGTCTGTCTGTCTATCTACTGTCCATTGATTACAGAGTAAGTTCTCTTGATACTAGATCTCTCTCTATAAATATATATATATATACTATATATATACTATATATATATATACTCATCATCATCATCATCATCTTCGTTTAACGTCTATCTTCCACGCTAGCATGGGTTAGACGGGAGTTGTCCCACTTGAGGCAAGGTTGGTCAGGTGACCATGTCTTGCTCATATAGGACTGTCTGGCAGGTTTTCTACGGCTGGATGCCCTTCCTAACACCAACCACATTTACAGTGTGGAACTGGGAATTTTTTACCGT
>OZ024765.1:8746396-8768896 GCA_964016885.1 Eledone cirrhosa | reverse complement strand
CTACACGGCCACATTTACAGCGTGGACTGTGTGTTTTTTGTCGTGACACCTACACGATCTCATTTGTTTCGGCCTGGATGTTGTGGGACCAACATAACTTTACATTGAAAGGGGCGGTGTGGGTGGGGTGGAGGTGGTGGGACGGGGGTGTGTTTTGATAGAGACGCCTACTGACTGTAGTAGGTTTTTACTTTGTATTTAGGTAAGGCGGGTCTTCTCTATTACTGAGTACCGCCAAAGGTCTCGGTCCAGTGACATTGTCTTGGAGAGGTGTAAGCGTGTGAGGTCGGAATTTATCAGCTCGTCCCATGTTTTTCTGGGTCTGCCTACTCCGTGGCTACCGTCTATCTTTATTGCCCTGCACTTTGTTATACAGCTGTCGTCTTTCATGCGCATCACGTGACCGTACCAACGTAGCCTTCTCTCGAGTAAACAACATCTGATCCCTCTTATTTCTAATTTTTTTCCTTAGTTATATATATATATATATATACAAAAGGCCGGTTATATGATGCCTGTGTGGGATGTGTGATGCTGCATAGTAGTGAGACATGGGCAGCAACTACAGAGGATATGCGACGGCTGGAGAGAAATGAGGCAGCATGCTCTGTTGGATGTGCAATGTCAATGTATATGAATGACCAAGCATGGATGAGACGAATGTTTGTTTACATGAAACAACAGTCAAAAATATTCCAAAAAAAAAAACTCTACAATAAGGAGTTCAGCAAAAAGCAATATTATCGCGGTTTTAAAAAAAAAATACCGGGATTAGTCACAAATAATTTAAGCACTCTAGGAAAGAAATCCGAGTATAAATATATAAATGAAAGGTATATATATATATATATATATATATATATATACAGTATTTTCCGTTGTGTTGTAATATAAATATTATTAATATAAATATTATTAAAGTGTTGTAATATAAATATTATTAATATAAATATTATTAAAGTGTTGTAATATAAATATTATTAATATAAATATTATTAAAGTGTTGTAATATAAATATTATTAATATAAATATTATTAAAGTAGATAGCAGCTGTTTTCAGGTTATGTAACTGTTATAGAAACACGTGTCAATAAATTCCTTTCAACTAAACTGTATCCATTCAAATCTTTCTATATATATATATATATATATATATATTCCTGAGAGGGTCATGGGGGACAAGTCTTCAAACACTCTTCCCAGCAAGTCCTGTCAGAAACAACCGTCTCCAACTGATCTGACTGGATCCCCAAGCCAGACCAGCCAAGCTCATGGATGTTATCCAGCCATCTTGCTCGGCGTCTATCCCTGGGTCTCCTACCGATTGGTTTTACCTGCAAAATCTGTCCAGCAATTCTTTCCTGAGACATTCTAACCATATGTCCATAGTAACCGAGCTGTAAAGGGCCATAACTCTATGCTGCAAAGTATGGTGTTTGATGCTCTACCGGTTCTACCAATTAAATAATGAAACAATCACACAGCACTTGTTAGATAGCACTCAATACAAGTTCAATACACGATATTTGGTAAGAGGCAGAGGGTAGGGAGATTTATTCTGAATTATACCTCATTTTTTTATATTCTTTCTATGGGAAGGGAGGGTGGGGTTTAAAAAATGGTGTGGGTGTTGTGGGGCTGGGGTTTTTTTTATTTATCTAAAATAAACTGATTTAATAATATGCAAGATTTCTTTGTCGTTTTTCATTTAAAATATATTGTTTATGTATAGTCAAAGCTCTTTTGTCACACATTCTGTGACCTCCTCAGTGACTAGGTTTTTTTTATTTTGTGTCTCTCCTTTGTTCTGTCCTACACCATCTTGTTTGTGTGTGTTGTGTGCTTAGTTTGTGTTTTTACTGGCAACATGACCCTCCCAAAGTTTAACAGTATCTGTTTCAACACACGTTTTCAGATAAGTAATCTTGCAAAACAAATTCAAAAACAAAATATATATGTGTGTGTGTATGTATATATATATATATACCTGTCAGGTCACCACTTGGTGCTACTGGTAACATGTATTCCAGTACAACCTGTCCCATGGTCAGGTCGTTGGCGACTAAACTGGCAACCCCACTAAGGTTTCTTGGTGAGGAGGGTGACTTTGGACATCCTGCAGGACTAAAAACAAAACCTGTCAAAGAGCAAAGGAGCTCTTAAGAGTCAATGGCCATCCAAAATCACCGGGAGAGATGACCCCTTAGCCTTTGTCAAAGCAGAATTCTAGGAGAAGGAAAACTCTGATATAACACCTGCAACTCTGATGGTATCCAATGATGTTGACTTGTTCTTCTTTTTGGTAAATATCATCTTGGTTAAGAGAGTGGGACTGGCTTTGTGCAGTGCCTTTGCTCACTATAAAAGCTTCACGGCACAGGCATTGCTTTATATCTGGAGATCTCTCTGCACTTGTCGTCACATGGTACCATGGGCCCAGCACTATGTGTCAATAATTGTCACAAGTGTAGTGTTTGTACCAGAGTTTTCAAGTCGCTGGCTGGACTAAAGTCACATTCGTTCAGCGCATCGGTAGGCGTTCTCCTACATGGATATAAAGTAGTGGCCATACTCGAAAACGAGTTGGCAGCCACCATATATATACATATACATATATATCATCATTTAACATCCATATTCCACACTAGCATGGGTAGGACTTCAAAATTATCATCATATATATATGATATATATTTATAAATGTATATATGTGTGTGTGTGTATACATATATATATATAGAACCAAAAGATCTTGGACAACATGCTTCACAGCATAGTTATGGCTCCAAATCCCGCCGAGGTTAACTTTGCCTTTCATCCTTACGGGATTGATAAATAAAGTACCAGTAATACAATGGGGGTCGATTTAATTGACTTTCCCCTTCCCCAAAATTGCTGGCCTTGTAGAAACCATTGGATTGGCAGTATCGGTAGAGGGCCGGACGCTATGCTTTGCAGCATAGAGTTACGTCCCTTTATGATCTGAGTTCAAATCTCGCCGAGGTTAACTTTGCCTTTAATCCTTACGGGGTCGATAAAATAAAGTACCAGTAATGCACTGGGGTAATTGCTGGCCTTGTGCCAAAAGTAGAAACAATTATTATTGTTACAATGAAATTGTAATAGGGTGGTGGATTGGCAGTATCGGTAGCGGGTCTGACGCCATGCTTTGCAGCATAGAGTTACGGCCCTTTATGGTCTGAGCTCAAACCCTGCCGAGGTTAACTTTGCCTTTCATCCTTATAGGGTTGATAAAATAAAGAACCAGCAATACACTGAGGTAATTGCTGGCCTTGTGCCAAATGTAGAAACAATTATTACAATGAAATTCCGTTATAACGAAATTCACGGGGTATAAAAATAAATTCGTGTAATGAAAAATTCTTTATAACGAGATTGACCTATCACATCAAGTGTGTGGCCGTGGAATGAAAGAAATTCTGTTACACTGAAAAATTCGTTATACAGGTAAATTTCCGTTATAATGAATTTTCCAGTATAACGACATTTTTTTCAATCCCCAGCCACACGCTCAATGTGTTAGGTCAATCTCGTTATAAAGAATCTTTTCGTTACAACGAATTTTTTTATACCCCGTGAATTTCGTTGTAACGGAATTTCACTGTAATGGTATTTGTTATAACGGAATTTTACCTGCATTTTCTGAGTTCAAATCCCGCCGAGGTTAACTTTGCCTTTCATCCTTACGGGGTCGATAAAATAAAGTACCAGTAATGCACTGGATAATTGCTGGCCTTGTGCCAAAAGTGGAAACAATTATGGCTCTTCTATTGGTGGTGGATTGGCAGTATCGGTAGAGCGTCAGACGCCATGCTTTGCAGCACAGAGTTATGGCCCTTTGTGGTCTGAGTTCAAATCCCGCCGAGGTTAATTTTGCCTTACATCCTTACGGGGTCGATAAAATAAAGTACCAGTAATGCACTGGGGTAATAGCTGGCCTTGTGCCAAAAGTAGAAATAATTATTATGCCTCTTCTGTGATATCTTCTTTTTAACATCAGTGAATGCAAATACGCCATTATCATTTCATGGACACACCTCCCCATCAAAACAACAATTTCCTATGACACACTGCCTTGCAATCTTGAAAACCTCACCCTCCTTTCTAAGTACACTTGTCACCTAGCTTCTCTCATGGCTTCCTAATACTATACCTTGCTTTCCACCCCTTGATTGTCTTTTTACCTTAATTATCTCACACACCTGACGGTTCCAAAGCAAAGCATGGCCGCCAGACTGTAAAGGCGAATTGTTAACGGAAGAGAGTAAACAGGTCAGCAATGAAGGGACTTCCGGTTAAATGGCTAACAAGACCTGGATTATATGAATAGATTTTCCTTTTTATATTTTGTAAATGTTTTTCACTCAATAAACAACAGTTTGACAAAACATCGTTTGTTTTTATTTTAAGTATAGATTAACTAAAGCCATCAAGTCGCTTTCCTCTTCTCTGGACTGGAGCCCTGCACCAGCCACAGGTTTCGTATGTCACCTCCAATAAATGGTAGTAGTAGTAGCCGTGATATATATATATATATATAGGAAAAAAGTCAGGACCTCGACGGCTGAGCTCCGGCCGTTTCGACAGTTATTTCTGAACTCAGAAGTAGCTGTCGAAACGGCCGGAGCTCAGCTCAGCCGTCGCACTGTCACTTCTTCCGTCTCTCCCCATCTGTCACTATTATAAGCAAATGGGAACCCATGCACTGGTCGCCCCTCAGCGGACAGAATAGAGAGGTGTTTCCACGGAGGATGGTGAGTGAGACATGTTGGAAAAACAGCCATTCCAGCTCGCGAGACTCACATAATTTTGGCAGTGGAGACCAGACCTGCCAACCTCTAAAATCAAAACGGAGAATGCCATGAAAAAAAAGTGCCCACAAACGAGGAGAAATGAGGCAAAATGGGGAGATTTTACATCATGAAAGCTATACCCATTTTCAAAGAGAAGACATCTGTCGCCCACCCCAAAGTGGGTGGGAGATCTCCCTCGTCGGACGGGGAGAGTTGACAAGTCTTTCGGAGATTTCTGGCCCTAGGACCACCTCCCTACTCACCACCATCATCACAGAGTTGGCTACCTGTAGCAGTGGGGACTTATGGTGTCATTGGCCCTAGAACCACATCTCGACTTACCACAGAGTTGGCTACCTGTAGCAGTGGAGACTTCTGGTGTCGTTAGCCTTAGGACCACCGCCATACTCACCACCATTGGCACAGAGTTGGCTACCTTCAATAAATTATCTTTCAGGAACTCCCATTGCTCCTCTATATTCAATGTCTCTATATATTTGTTATTCCTTACTGTGTCGTAAGCATCAAGGAAAATAGCTCTAAATTTGTTACGATTTTCGCTTTGATTTGTATTTGTTTTGTTTTTTTTTATTCAAATTACAAATAAAAAGAAATATAATAACATTATGAATAAAAAGAAATATAAATATAATAATTGTTTCTACTTTTGGTACAAGGCCAGCAATTATCCAGTGCATTACTGGTACTTTATTTTAGCGACCCCGATAATAATACAATGCCTACAGAACGAAGACAAACAAATATAATATAAAGGAAGGGGTGAACCACCAAGACACCATCAGAGCAAAAGACAGCAGTATCGCGAGGAGCATTGGGAAACCTCTCTAATGATTTTTGAGGCAAGGCAGCACACTCGCAGCGTTACCTTGGGGGATGGCCAGGCTGGGGTGCTGGAACAACCAAGCGCCACTGAAGATAGGAACCTCGCAGTCAGCGGCCCGACTCCCCCAAACGTCTCGAACGCCACAGGCTGAAAAATGTAGTTGGCCGACAGATCACAGTATTTGAGGGTCTTACTCCGCTCGGCTGCAGAAGCTGTGGCTCTCGTCCTAACCGCAGCTTCCAGGATGTGGGGAAAAGCAAAATTGACGTCCCAGACAAGGCACCTGCCTCTCAACCAGGGGCACAGGGTAAGGCCGTCAGGTCTTTTCCCATCACTTTTAGACAACCCAAGTGGTTCCAAGATCGATGGGGTGTTTGCCCGAGCCAAGGCTCTCTTGGGAATAAAGTTTAACTCCGCGTGACACCTGAAGCGACCGGCATGGAGGCCTGTAGAGTCGAGGAGTTTGCCACATCTACAGCTCAGACCCGTACAGGCGTAAGCTCCCACTCTGGGGATAATGGAGACACGAAGTTCGTCCAAGCTGAGTAGGCCACCAACGTTAGCCACGGGTGAGCTCTTTAAAATAGATGGTTTTGTTTTACAGAACCAGAGCCAGTTTCGGGGTATTTGGCAATAAAAGGGTTTAAGTTTTGAGCAGAAAATAATTTGTAATTAATTAAATGGCTCTTTCAACTTCCACATCATTCTCCTTCAGATTACTTTAATATTCAGGAGAAAAATAACTACAAATAAAAAAGTACAAAATTATATTTAAAAAAAAAAGAATTATTTACTTCTAAATATTTAATATTTTGCTTAAAATAAATTAAATGACAAAGCCACAACTTTTATTTTTATTAACATAAATTATTAAAGATTTATTATATTTTAAAATATTTTTATGTCGCAGTAAATAATCAGCGGAAGTGCGGTCCTGTAATATATAACTTCCGGTTCGTCTGATGTAAACATTGTCAAGAAATTGATTACTGGGTGTATATATAATATATATATATATACGTTATATATATTATATATACACATATTATATATACATTATATGTATATATAATATATTATAAACTATATATCCGTATATAATTTAATTTGCTTTTATCACAGCGAGAAACATTATATAGAATATATATACATATAATATATATACACACACATATATATATTGAAGATGTTGTCCAGTCTCGTTAAACAACATTTAACTCAACAACAGGCCAGAAAAGAGATTCAAGGTGGGTGAATATTTATAATTAATATATATACATTAATATATATACATTTATTAATGTCACAAGATCTAGGAAGTCTGAAGAGACATTGTAAAGTTCATTAATGCCACATGATGCAGCCATCATATATATATATATATCATCATCATTTAACGTCCATCTTCCACGCTAGCATGGGTTAGACAGTTTTGTTCCAGTTGATGCGGGAATGGTGAGGAGACCCTGTCTCGCTCGTACAGAAGTTTCTTTGGCAGGTTTTCTACGGCTGGATGCCCTTCCTAACACCAACCACATTTACAGTGTGGACTGGGTATTTTATATATATATATATGGAGGCACATGGCTTAGTGGTTAGAGCATTGGCCTTGCAATCGAAAGGTTGTGAGTTCAATTCTCAGACCGGGTGATGTGTTGTTTCCTTGAGCAAGACACTTTATTTCACATTGCTCCAGTTTACTCAGCTGTAGAAATGAGATGATAGGTACTGGGGTCCCTATCATTCCACTGTAAAGTGGTCGTGGAGGTGCCACGGAAAAAAAGCACCCAGCACTCACTGTAAATGAGGTTGGTGTTAGGAAGGGCATCCAGCTGTAGAAATCAAGCCAGAATCAGTTCCCGTCCCACCCTTGCAAGCAGGGAAAAAAGCGAACGTAAAATGAATATATATGTGTGTGTGTACAATATATAGAGAAAGATGTATACAATGTCACGCCGTATTTGTGTTTCTGCTAAGTTATACACATGTATATATATGGAGATATTTATAGATATGTGTGTATATATATATATATGTATTTATCAATGTATATATATATATATATATATATATGTATTTATCAATGTGTATATATATATATATGTATTTATCAATGTGTATATATATATGCATGTATTTATCAATGTGTATATATATATATATATATATATATGGATATGTATGTATATATGTGGATATGTATGTATATGTATAAATATATGTGTATATATATATATATGTATGTGTATGTATATATATGTGTGTGTGTATGTATATGTATATATATCATACTTTGGATTTCACTACAATTTATTATAAACTCCCAGTCAGTCAGTTTAATAACCAGATGGCTGTTTAGTAGTTGATCATCATCAAAACTCTTTCATCACACATTCTGTGACCTCCTCAGCGACTAATTTTGTTATTTTGTAATAACGAGTTTTTTTTTACAATTTTTCTATTCTTTTTCTTCTCTCCCCAGAAAAGAGGAAGGCAGACGCGATGACATCAGCAACAGCCCTTACTCATGCTCTTGTTGACCACCTAAATTCAGGGTAAACCCTTTTTTGTGCTTTTTGATTAGTTCTATCATCATCATCAATCAATCAAAAGTCGCACTATTTGGACAGATTCAGATTCCCTTCACTCTCTGTCACCATCCAGTTCTATTGTTATATTCAGCAAGTCAGAGAGATTACAGTTTATGTAATCACAAATCTGATATAGGTCTTGACTTGACCTCTGCTAACCTTTCTTTGGGTAGATCCCTCACAGAAAACAGCACAGTTTCCATGACTTTCGGAAACATTTTTTCACGCTCAGAGTTGCTGAAGCATGGAACAAACTACCTGCATCAGTTGTTAGCTGTCGAGACACTGCATCCTTTAAAACCTCCATAGAACAAACTACCTGCATTAGTTGTTAGCTGTCGAGACACTGCATTCTTTAAAACCTCCATAGAACAAACTACCTGCATTAGTTGTTAGCTGTCGAGACACTGCATCCTTTAAAACCTCCATGGAACAAACTACCTGCATCAGTTGTTAGTTGTCGAGACACTGCATCCTTTAAGGCCTCCATGGAACAAACTACCTGCATCAGTTGTTAGCTGTCGAGACACTGCATCCTTTCAAACCTCCATGGAACAAACTACCTGCATCAGTTGTTAGCTGTCGAGACACTGCATCCTTTAAAACCTCCATGGAACAAACTCCCTGCATCAGTTGTTAGCTGTCGAGACACTGCATCCTTAAAGGCCTCCATGGAACAAACTACCTGCATCAGTTGTTAGCTGTCGAGACACTGCATCCTTTAAGGCCTCCATGGAACAAACAACCTGCATCAGTTGTTAGCTGTCGAGACACTGCATCCTTTAAGGCCTCCATGGAACAAACTACCTGCATCAGTTGTTAGATTTCGAGACACTGCATCCTTTAAGGCCTCCATGCTTCCCGAGATTCGCCAACACTACACTTAATATCCCCCCTCCATACACATACACACATATACCATGACTCATACACTATTCACTTCCCTGACATTTGTATATTATTCTATGTACTATACATGCACCTTTGACGAGTTGTAGTGCACCTGAGCACTTTACACAATAATTTCATTATTATTATTATTAAAAGAGAGAGATTACAGTTTATGTTATCAAAAGTCTGTTTGATATAGGTCTTGTCTTGTTACTCTCTGCTAGCGCTTCCCTATGTAGGCTCCACACAAAATAACTTCACTAAAATTTTATCTTTAACTCTCCACCAATCCCCTGCAAATCTGACTCTACGCTTTTTGATGATTTCTGATACTGGTTTAACCCTTTAGCATTTAAAGCGGCTGGTTTAACCCTTTAGCATTTAAAGCGGCTATATCTAGCCAGAATTCTCTCACCTCTTTCTGTTCAAACCAGCTGTAACTGGCTGCTCATACTGACATTAAGGTATTGTTCTCAAAATAAACAACATCAAAATCTCATAGATTCAATATAATTGCTTCTACGTTTGGCACAAGGCCAGCAATTACCCAGTGTATTACTGGTACTTTATTTTATCGACCCCGTAAGGCTGAAAGGCAAAGTTAACCTCGGCGGGATTTGAACTCAGAATGGCAAGGGCCATAACTCTGTGCTGCAAAGCGTGGCGTCCGAACCTCTACCGATATTGCCAATCCACCGCATAATGTGAGATAATTACGTGAGGTAAAGCTTTTACCACAAAAATACAACAGTATATATAGAGTAATGTAAATGCTAAAGGGTTAAGGTTCCCATACAGTCACTCATTGGTGAGACATTCAAAGCCACTCTTACCATGTGAGTGTAGGCTCCAACTAATCTTCTTTCCAAGTTTGAGGTAAGGGTCCATGCTGAACAGCCATACAATAGAACAGGGGTAACAGTTGCTTGAAAGAGGCTCCTTTTCATGTCTGGAAATCAAGAATTCTTCTTTTTCGCCCACTCATTCCTGAGAGGATCATGGGGGCAGAGTCCTCAAACACGCCTTCCAGTGGGTCTTGTCAGAAGCAACCATCTCCAACTGATCTGGCTGAATCCTCAAGTGAGACCAGCCAAACTCAGGGATGTTATCCAACCATCTTGCTCAGGGTCTACCACTGGGTCTCCTGCCGGTTGGTTTTGCCTGTAAAATATGTCCAGTGATTCTTTCCTGAGACATTCTAACCACATGTCCATAGTATCAGAGCAGTGATCTCTCAATTAGGAGAATTAGCAGCTCTACCTGGAGTGACTCTCTCATCTCTGAACTATGCACTTTACAGAGTGTACTGGGTGTATTTTATCATGTCACCAACACTACCACTTTACAGAGTATACTGGGTGCACTTCTTTCATGTCACCAATACCACCACTTTACAGAGTGTACTGGGTGTACATTCTTGTAGAAAGACACTGCCTGTGATTTTCAAATAATTTTGAAAACAAGAATTTGGAGGGATTTAGTAATATAACTAACTGGTGTTTGGAACATAACTTAACAAAGGTCCTTACATTAAATTATGGTGGAATATTTATATATATATATATATAAACCCCTTAAATACTTAAGACTACATTATTAATACATCTCAGCGCCTGAATTTGGGGCAAAGATTAAATAACCACAGTTATTGCAGGTAGTTATCTCCCCTGTGTCTTCAGAATAAAGTTATTGTCACATCCTGCATGTTGTAGAACAGAAGTTCTGAAACTTTTGGGGCCACTGTCACCCCCTCACGGCCATGTAATACCCTCAGCGCCCCCCAACCCCTATTTCCAGAGAGACCTGCCTACATGCAAATTCTAAATTATATATAATAAATAATATATACTATGTATAAATAAATTATATTTTTTATTTTACTATATATCTATCTAGGGTGGGTAAAATTCTGGACTGGTCTTGATCTTTGCTCTTTAAACTCTGCTGCTGGTGATCGAAAGGTATTATATATTCCTGGAAGGAAGGTTGGCTGGTTGGTTGGTTGGTAAGAGAAGCAGAGGCTGGCAACCAAAACTATAGCTTGATAATGTCAACCTATGGACTGGACTTAATCTTTGCTCTTTAAACTCTGCTGTTGGTGATTGAAAAGTATTATATATTCCTGGATTTGAACTCAGATTACAGGCCTTTATGATCTGAGTTCAAATCCCACCGAGGTTAACTTTGCCTTTCATCCTTATCGATAAAATAAAGTACCAGTAATGTACTGGTTAATTGCTGGCTTTGTGCCAAAAGTAGAAACAATTATATATTCCTGGAAGGAAGGTTGGCTGCTAAGAGAAAGCAGAGTCCAGCAGCCAAAACGATGGCTTGATAATGTCAACTTATGGACTGAACTTGATCTTTGCTCTTTAAACACTGCTGTTGGTGATCGAACTTTGTGGGGGAAAATATCTCATGATGCACAGTCTGCAAATGGCGGAGTTTAGCATCATAGTAGTATGTTCATACCATTCCCAAGAACCTATTCAATGCCCCCTCCATCTGTAGCTCTCTCTCTATACACACTTTACTCTTAAATGTAGCTGTCACATTATTTAATAATCCTTCCAGCTCAATGATGCAGGTAGTTTGTTCCACGGAGGTTTTAAAGGATGCAGTGTCTCGACAGCTAACAACTGATGCAGGTAGTTTGTTCCATGGAGGGTTTAAAGGATGCAGTGTCTCGACAGCTAACAACTGATGCAGGTAGTTTGTTCCATGGAGGTTTTAAAGGATGCAGTGTCTCGACAGCTAACAACTGATGCAGGTAGTTTGTTCCATGAAGGTTTTAAAGGATGCAGTGTCTCGACAGCTAACAACTGATGCAGGTAGTTTGTTCCATGAAGGTTTTAAAGGATGCAGTGTCTCGACAGCTAACAACTGATGCAGGGAGTTTGTTCCATGGAGGGTTTAAAGGATGCAGTGTCTCGACAGCTAACAACTGATGCAGGTAGTTTGTTCCATGAAGGTTTTAAAGGATGCAGTGTCTCGACAGCTAACAACTGATGGAGGTAGTTTGTTCCATGGAGGGTTTAAAAGATGCAGTGTCTTGACAGCTAACAACTGATGCAGGTAGTTTGTTCCATGAAGGTTTTAAAGGATGCAGTGTCTCGACAGCTAACAACTGATGGAGGTAGTTAGTTCCATGGAGGTTTTAAAGGATGCAGTGTCTCGACAGCTAACAACTGATGCAGGTAGTTTGTTCCATGAAGGTTTTAAAGGATGCAGTGTCTCGACAGCTAACAACTGATGCAGGGAGTTTGTTCCATGGAGGTTTTAAAGGATGCAGTGTCTCGACAGCTAACAACTGATGCAGGTAGTTTGTTCCATGGAGGGTTTAAAAGATGCAGTGTCTTGACAGCTAACAACTGATGCAGGGAGTTTGTTCCATGGAGGTTTTAAAGGATGTAGTGTCTCGACAGCTAGCAACTGATGCAGGTAGTTTGTTCCATGGAGGTTTTAAAGGATGTAGTGTCTCAACAGCTAACAACTGAAGCAGGGAATTTGTTCCATGCTTCAGCAACTCTGAGTTTAAATGTTTTCGAAAGTCATGGGAGCTGTGCTGTTTTCTGACTTTGTAGGCATGTCCACAGGTGTTAGACACATGGAACTCAAAAAGGTGCTCAGGGTTGTCGTTGGAAAGATCGTCATCGTTTAACGTCTATCTTCCACGCTAGCATGGGTTAGACGGGTTTGTCCCATTTAAGGCAAGTTGGGTCAGATGACTTTGTCTCGCTCATATAGGACTGTTTCTGGCAGGTTTTCTACAGTTGAATGCCCTTCCTAACGTCAACCACATTTACAGTGTGGGCTGGGTGCTTTTTGCTGTGACACCTACACGACCACTTTACAGGGTGGGCTGGGTGCTTTTTGTTGTGACATCTACATGACCACTTTACAGGGTGGGCTGGGTCCTTTTTGTTGTGACACCTACATGACCCCGTTACAGGGTGGGCTGGGTCCTTTTTGTTGTGACACTTACATGACCACTTTACAGTGTGGACTGGGTGCTTTTTGTGATACTGGATGTTAATAATTTTGTGGATGTCTACCAAGTCAGCTGCGAGACGTGGCATCTTTAGTGTATCCATGCCCAGGAAAGCAAGGCGTTCAGAGTTAGGGATGGGCATCACAGATGCTCTCTTCTTAAAGAGATAACCACAAAAGACCTATAAATTAAAAATGAAAGCTCCTTTCATATTTTTAAACATTTAATATACAGAGTATTTTCCCCTTGGCTGAGAAAATCCAAATTCGCACGTGAAGAATTAAAACCTCCAAAATAACCAAATTCTTTCTTCTTCTTTGAATATCATAGGCAATGTCTTTCATTAGAAATATAGTAAAGAAAAGGTTAAATGATGGGGAAGCTACATTTAAATGTTAAGTATTTTAAACCTTCATGGAACAAACTACTTGCATCAGTTGTTTACTGTCGAGACACTGCATCCTTTAAAACCACCATGCTTCCTGATATCCCCCCCTCCATACACACCCACATATTTCATGACTCATACATAGTGCACTTTCCTGACATTTGTACATTATTCTATGTACTATACATGCACCTTTGATGACTTGTAGTGCACCTGAGCACTTTACACAATAGTTTCATTATTATTGTTATTAAAAGAGAGAGATTACAGTTTATGTTATCAAAAGTCTGTTTGATATAGTCTCCTCACCTACACACTACATCTGATTCCTCTTATACCCAGTTTTTCTCTTAACAATCACCATCCATACACATCACACGTCCATACCAGCACAGTCTTCTCACCGCCACACAACACATTACTCCAGTATACTCAGCTGAAAATAAGTACCAGCAGCAATAGATGGGAGTTTAACCCTTTTATGGACTGGGATCTTGTTCAGGGGCTGATCTTGTACTTTCAGTTTCTTAATGCCAAGAAAACCAGGATAAGTACTGGCCTGATGTGCCCTGTGATGGAATGGTGTCCTGTCCTCTCGGTCCCTTCACACAACAGTAACTTAGGATAAGGACCGACCTGATGATCCTCTCTGAGTTCAAGACAGACTTTAGCCCTGAGATGGACTGATCTCCTGTCCAGGAGAGAGTCCTGTCCTCTCAGTCACTTCACACAACAGTAACCTACGATAAGAACCCACCTGATGAACCTCCAGGGGTTTCTCACAGACATTTTTCTCTCTATTTCTGACTAGGATGCAATTAATTATTAGTTTTTTTTTTGTTCACTTCCCCAGAGTGGCCCAGTCCTACGTGAACCAGAAAAAACTTGACACAGAAACGAAGATCTTGCAGGCCAATGCTGCCCACTTTGCCAAAATGACCATGCAGTGGTTGAAGTTAGTTGAGGACTTTAATACAGCTTTGAAGGTAACAATATCTTACATAGTGTAGGGTGAGGTGAGAATGGAAGAAGTTCTCAGGAACTGAGTGGTGTGGTGTGGTGTGGTGTGGTGCAGTGGTCACCCACTGGTGGTCTGAGAGAAAATTTTTGGGTGTGCAGAAAAATTTGGACATTTGCAATTTTTGTGATTTATTAATAATGATTTCTAGTATAGGCACAAGGCCAGTAATTTTTGGGGGAGGAGATAGTCAATTAAATCAACCCCAGTACATTACCGGTACTTGATTTATTAACAATAAAGCAAAAATAATATTCGGTTAAAATATATTTTACTAGCAGTGGTACCCGGCGTTGCACGGGATAAGGTATTTTGGAACGCGGGCCGCCAACAGACCTAATCATGGAAAAACTGCATGCCTGGACAATATTTAAAGAAAATAAACCGAATACTCTGATGACTGGATAATCTTTAAGATTTTCCTCAATGAAGCAGGAAAAATGCAGGTTTTCACCTAATGCGGGCCCTAGGGAATTAAGAAAATGAATTTTTTTTATGTGCATAATATGCCTTGAAATTTGTGGTGTAGTATAATGTAGTGTGGTATGGTGTAGTATAGTGTAGTGTAGTGTAGTGTGGTGTGGTGTAGTATAGTGTAGTGTGGTGTGGTGTAGTTTGGTCTAGTGTGGTGTAGTATAGTGTAGTGTGGTGTAGTGTAGTGTGGTATGGTGTAGTATAGTGTAGTGTGGTGTAGTGTAGTGTGGTATGGTGTAGTGTGATGTGGTGTGGTTCTAAGGAGAGGAGTATCTGATCCAATGACAATTTCCTTTCTCTTCCAGGAAATTTGTGGTGTAGTATAGTGTAGTGTAGTGTAGTGTGGTGTAGTTTGGTCTTGTGTGGTGTAGTATAGTGTAGTGTAGTGTGGTGTAGTTTGGTCTCGTGTAGTATAGTGTAGTGTGGTGTAGTGTAGTGTGGTGTGGTGTAGTTTGGTCTAGTGTGGTGTAGTATAGTGTAGTGTAGTGTAGTTTGGTCTCGTGTGGTGTAGTATAGTATAGTGTAGTGTGGTGTAGTTTGGTCTCGTGTGGTGTAGTATAGTGTAGTGTAGTGTAGTGTAGTGTGGTGTAGTTTGGTCTCGTGTGGTGTAGTATAGTGTAGTGTAGTGTAGTGTGGTGTAGTATAGTGTGGTATGGTGTAGTGTGGTGTAGTGTAGTGTGGTTCTAAGGAGAGTAGTATCTGATCCAATGACAATTTCCTTTCTCTTCCAGGAAATTGGTGATGTTGAGAACTGGGCGAGAAATATTGAAGGTGACATGAGGACAATATCCAGCGCCTTAGAATATGCTTACCGTAAAAGTAGGTACCACTTTGCTATTAACGATAATCTTAAATTGAAGGTGTCCACTATCATTAAACCTTTCTATGTCATTAACCCTTTCATTACCATATTTCTAATGAAAGACACTGTCTATGTCATTAACCCTTTCATTACCATATTTCTAATGAAAGACACTGTCTATGTCATTAACCCTTTCATTACCATATTTCTAATGAAAGACACTGTCTATGTCATTAACCCTTTCATTACCATATTTCTAATGAAAGACACTGACTATGTCATTAACCCTTTCATTACTATATTTCTAATGAAAGACACTGTCTATGTCATTAACCCTTTCATTACCATATTTCTAATGAAAGACACTGTCTATGTCATTAACCCTTCCATTACTATATTTCTAATGAAAGACACTGTCTATGTCATTAACCCTTTCATTACCATATTTCTAATGAAAGACACTGTCTATGTCATTAACCCTTCCATTACTATATTTCTAATGAAAGACACTGTCTATGTCATTAACCCTTTCATTACCATATTTCTAATGAAAGACACTGTCTATGTCATTAACCCTTCCATTACCATATTTCTAATGAAAGACACTGCTTATGTCATTAACCCTTTCATTACCATATTTCTAATGAAAGACACTGTCTATGTCATTAACCCTTTCATTACCATATTTCTAATGAAAGACACTGTCTATGTCATTAACTCTTTCATTACCATATTTCTAATGAAAGATACTGCTTATGTCATTAACCCTTCCATTACCATATTTCTAATGAAAGACACTGTCTATGTCATTAACTCTTTCATTACCATATGTCTAATGAAAGACACTGCCTATGTCATTAACCCTTCCATTACCATATTTCTAATGAAAGACACTGTCTATGTCATTAACCCTTTCATTACCATATTTCTAATGAAAGACACTGTCTATGTCATTAACCCTTTCATTACCATATTTCTAATGAAAGACACTGCCTATGTCTTTAACCCTTCCATTACCATATTTCTAATGAAAGACACTTTCTATGTCATTAACCCTTTCATTACCATATTTCTAATGAAAGACACTGTCTATGTCATTAACCCTTTCATTACCATATTTCTAATGAAAGATACCGTCTATGTCATTAACCCTTCCATTACTATATTTCTAATGAAAGACACTGCCTATGTCTTTAACCCTTCCATTACCATATTTCTAATGAAAGACACTGTCTATGTCATTAACCCTTTCATTACCATATTTCTAATGAAAGACACCGTCTATGTCATTAACCCTTTCATTACTATATTTCTAATGAAAGACACTGTCTATGTCATTAACCCTTCCATTACTATATTTCTAATGAAAGACACTGTCTATGTCTTTAACCCTTTCATTACTATATTTCTAATGAAAGATACTGTCTATGTCATTAACCCTTCCATTACTATATTTCTAATGAAAGACACTGTCTATGTCTTTAACCCTTCCATTACTATATTTCTAATGAAAGACACTGTCTATGTCATTAATCCTTTCATTACCATATTTCTAATGAAAGACACCGTCTATGTCATTAACCCTTCCATTACTATATTTCTAATGAAAGACACTGCCTATGTCTTTAACCCTTCCATTACCATATTTCTAATGAAAGACACTGTCTATGTCATTAACCCTTTCATTACCATATTTCTAATGAAAGACACTGTCTATGTCATTAACCCTTTCATTACCATATTTCTAATGAAAGACACTGTCTATGTCATTAACCCTTTCATTACCATATTTCTAATGAAAGACACTGCCTATGTCTTTAACCCTTCCATTACCATATTTCTAATGAAAGACACTTTCTATGTCATTAACCCTTTCATTACCATATTTCTAATGAAAGACACTGTCTATGTCATTAACCCTTTCATTACCATATTTCTAATGAAAGACACCGTCTATGTCATTAACCCTTCCATTACTATATTTCTAATGAAAGACACTGCCTATGTCTTTAACCCTTCCATTACCATATTTCTAATGAAAGACACTGTCTATGTCATTAACCCTTTCATTACCATATTTCTAATGAAAGACACCGTCTATGTCATTAACCCTTTCATTACTATATTTCTAATGAAAGACACTGTCTATGTCATTAACCCTTCCATTACTATATTTCTAATGAAAGACACTGTCTATGTCTTTAACCCTTTCATTACTATATTTCTAATGAAAGATACTGTCTATGTCATTAACCCTTCCATTACTATATTTCTAATGAAAGACACTGTCTATGTCTTTAACCCTTCCATTACTATATTTCTAATGAAAGACACTGTCTATGTCATTAATCCTTTCATTACCATATTTCTAATGAAAGACACTGCCTATGTCTTTAACCCTTTCATTACCATATTTCTAATGAAAGACACTGTCTATGTCATTAACCCTTTCATTACCATATTTCTAATGAATGACACTGTCTATGTCATTAACCCTTTCATTACCATATTTCTAATGAAAGGCACTGTCTATGTCTTTAACCCTTTCATTACCATATATCTAATGAAAGACACTGTCTATGTCTTTAACCCTTTCATTACCATATTTCTAATGAAAGACACTGCCTATGTCATTAACTCTTTCATTACCATATGTCTAATGAAAGACACTGTCTATGTTATTAACCCTTTCATTACCATATTTCTAATGAAAGACACTGTCTATGTCTTTAACCCTTTCATTACCATATTTCTAATGAAAGACACTGTCTATGTCATTAACCCTTTCATTACCATATTTCTAATGAAAGACACTGCCTATGTCATTAACCCTTTCATTACCATATTTCTAATGAAAGACACTGTCTATGTCATTAACCATTTCATTACCATATTTCTGTGGTGGAGGGCGGTGGATTGGCAGTATCGGTAGAGGGTCGGACGCCATGCTTTGCAGCAAAGAGTTACATCCCTTTATGGTCTAAGTTCAAATCCCGCTGGGGTTAACTTTGCCTTTCATCCTTACGGGGTCGATAAAATAAAACACCAGTAATACACTGGGATAATTGCTGGCCTTGTGCCAAACGTAGAAACAATTACCATATTTCTGTGGTGGTTGCAGTGCTGCTGCTGCTGCTGATGATGATAAACTTCACGCACAACACTTTCATTTGCCTCTTACCACCTCTCTCACTCATGCTCAACTCCCTCTCTCAAACACTCTGCACACATCCTCGCTCACTCTCTCTCTCCCTCTTTATTCCTGTCTAGGGAATGCAGCCCTGATGGACACACCCCAAGACACCAACACCATCCTTCCTGATTCCAAACTCATTCATTAACACCTGAACACCTGAATCACCTCCGCCACCACCACAGTTATAACACCTTGTAAGCTTACCTTACCTCATTCTCTCCCTATCCCTCACGATATATATATATATATATTTCTACTGGGTTCCTGTTGATAAGCACAGAAGATTTGGATATTTCACTTTTTATTTCAATTCCATTTCGATTCTCTTTATTTTTAAATTCACATTCCACCATTGCGAAACGGATTTGGGTTTCGAGGTTCAAATTCGTCTACAGAACAGGTTTGGATTTTGAAATTTAAATCTGTCCAGGAATCATGGCAGTTGCCAATATAAGCTTGTCTTTATTGACATATATCGAGACAGACAAATTGTATTCACTTTAATTAGTTTATTTCATTAATAGCTGACTGTCTGTTGCAATGCAAACACGTTTTGTGTTTATCATATATTTTAATGTATTTAACTGCTCGGAAATGCCCCTTTCCTGGAGCTTAATTATTGTAAAGGACTGAGAGCTTATTCTCAAAATATTATATAGTATATATATATATCATCATCATCATCATCAGGTTTAGCGTCCGTGTTCCACGCTTGCATGGGTTTGGACGGGGGTTTTCCCACTTGAGGCAAGAGTGGTTGTCTTGCTCGCATAGGACTGTCTGGCGGGTTTTCTACAGTTGGATGCCCTTCCTAACACCAACCACATTTACAGTGTGGGGCTGGGAGGTTTTTACCGTGTTGCCTACACGGCCACATTACAGCGTGGACTGTCTGGCGGGTTTTCTACAGCTGGATGCCCTTCCTAACACCAACCACATTTACAGTGTGGGGCTGGGAGGTTTTTACCGTGTTGCCTACACGGCCACATTACAGCGTGGACTATCTGGCGGGTTTTCTACAGCTGAATGCCCTTCCTAACACCAACCACATTTACAGTGTGGGGCTGGGAGGTTTTTACCGTGTTGCCTACACGGCCACATTTACAGCGTGGACTGTCTGGCGGGTTTTCTACAGCTGGATGCCCTTCCTAACACCAACCACATTTACAGTGTGGGGCTGGGAGGTTTTTACCGTGTTGCCTACACGGCCACATTACAGCGTGGACTGTCTGGCGGGTTTTCTACAGCTGGATGCCCTTCCTAACACCAACCACATTTACAGTGTGGGGCTGGGAGGTTTTTACCGTGTTGCCTACACGGCCACATTTACAGCGTGGACTGTCTGGCGGGTTTTCTACAGCTGGATGCCCTTCCTAACACCAACCACATTTACAGTGTGGGGCTGGGAGGTTTTTACCGTGTTGCCTACACGGCCACATTACAGCGTGGACTGTCTGGCGGGTTTTCTACAGCTGGATGCCCTTCCTAACACTAACCACATTTACAGTGTGGGGCTGGGAGGTTTTTACCGTGTTGCCTACACGGCCACATTACAGCGTCGACTGTCTGGCGGGTTTTCTACAGCTGGATGCCCTTCCTAACACCAACCACATTTACAGTGTGGGGCTGGGAGGTTTTTACCGTGTTGCCTACACGGCCACATTTACAGTGTGGACTGTGTGTTTTTTGTCGTGACACCTACACGATCTCATTTGTTTTGGCCTGGATGTTGTGGGCATCATCATTGATTAACATCTAACTTCCACGCTAGCATGGGTTAGACGAGTCCCATTTAGAGGCAAGATTGAGTGGGTGACCATATCTCGCTCGTATAGGATTGTATCTGGCTGGATGCCCTTCCTAACACCAACCACATTTACAGTGTGGACTGGGTGCTTTTTGCCGTGTCTTTTAGACATAAGTGTGTGTGCGTATATATAATATATATATGTAGATAAATCTACCAAAAGTTTACGGTAGTGTCCAATCCGTATGAAGAACTCAATGTAATCCGGATATCATGAAAAGAGAAGATGCATTCAAAAACTACTTTCGGTGAAAAATAAACGGAAAACAGAGTCAAGATAAATTATTAAAAAAATAATGAATAAACAAAGAAACAATTCCTTATATTAAAAAAATGATGAATTTTTTTTAATATAAGGAATTGTTTCTTTGTTTATTCATTATTTTTTAAATAATTTATATATATATATATATATATATATATATATATATATATAAAAGAGAAAACACAGGTAAGCATTAAGAGAAGGATTTTATCCAGGTATTTACGACCGTTTCATTGGTAAGTGCAACCTTATATTGCTATACTGCAAATAACAGCCACTCAATTATAATTGTTGATAACTATATATATATATATATAAAGTGGCGAGGGGTAACCTGGAAAATAGAGCATGCAGTTCAGTCGCCATAGCGGAAAGTGGGGCTGTGCAGCCTTGCCCCCGCCCCCTAATTTCCTCTAAATGACCCTCCCGGTCAAAGCCGCATGTAGTGTTATCTAGTGTGTGTCTGTGCGCATGTTATCTTTTTATGTGTCTACGATTTAGTAAGCAGTCACAATTCTGCTTGCCCCAAAGCTGTCGTGTGTTTGTGTGTATGAGTGTGTGTGTGTGTGTGTGTGTGCGTGTGTTATCTTTTTATGTGTCTACGATTTAGTAAGCAGCCAAAATTCGGCTTGCTTCAACCGACGTAATTGATCAACTCAAGATTCTATAAAGCATGCACGGACCCTTCATCCCTGTTATATATATACATTTGAAAATCATCGAAATGGTAAAGTTATTAACAATTCTTAAAGACCCCAAATGCCTTTTCTACTTTTTCCTATAATTTCTAATTTATTGATCCCTTTTTAATTTATTGATTTTAAAAATAATTTATTGATTTTTTTCTAATTTATTGATCTCTTATTTTTTTCTGGCAGCTGAAGAGAATGATGAAGACAGGTGACACAAATGAAGTGAAAACTGGGACATCTGGTGTCACATCTGGTATCTGTTAACACACCAGATGTGGCACACACACTCCGTAATAAAGACCATGTGATGGGGTTGCATTGAAGCCCTTAAACCAGACTGACAAATGGACAGACAGATATAGAGACCTGTACACTCAGACAGGAAGTCAGACAGATATGGAAATGTGATGGACTGTTTCTGCACACACACACACACATATATATATATATATATATATATATATATAGTTTGCCATGATATATTTATGTTCAGAAAATAAAATATAATATAATAACTGACATCGTTATCATTATTATTTGGTAGAGCGTCGGACACCATGCTTTGCAACATAGAGTTACGGCCCTTTATGTTCTGAGTTCAAATCCCGCCGAGGTTAACTTTACCTTTCATCCTTACGGGGTCGATAAAATAAAGTACCAGTAATACACTGGGGTAATTGCTGGCCTTGTGCCAAAAGTAGAAACAATTATTATTATTATTGTCTT
>OZ024765.1:8721396-8728896 GCA_964016885.1 Eledone cirrhosa | reverse complement strand
ACCACTTTACAGTGTGGACTGGGTACTTTTTGTTGTGACACCTACATGACCACTTTACAGTGTTTACTGGGTGCTTTTTGTTGTGACACCTACATGACCACTTTACAGTGTGGACTGGGTGCTTTTTGTTGTGACACCTACATGACCACTTTACAGTGTGTACTTGGTGCTTTTTGTTGTGACACCTACATGACCACTTTACAGTGTTTACTGGGTGCTTTTTGTTGTGACACCTACATGACCACTCTACAGTGTTTACTGGCTACTTTTTGTTGTGACACCTACATGACCACTTTACAGTGTGTACTGGGTACTTTTCGTCATGACACCTACATGACCACTTTACAGTGTATACTGGGTACTTTTTGCCATGACACCTACATGACCACTTTACAGTGTGTACTGGGTACTTTTCGTCATGACATCTACATGACCACTTTACAGTGTGGACTGGGTACTTTTTGTTGTGACACCTACATGACCACTTTACAGTGTGGACTGGGTGCTTTTTGTTGTGACACCTACATGACCACTTTACAGAGTGAACTGGGTACTTTTTGTTGTGACACCTACATGACCACTTTACAGTGTGAGCTGGGTGATATATGTTGTGACACCTACATGACCACTTTACAGTGTGGACTGGGTACTTTTTGTTGTGACACCTACATGACCACTTTACAGTGTTTACTGGGTGCTTTTTGTTGTGACACCTACATGACCACTTTACAGTGTGGACTGGGTGCTTTTTGTTGTGACACCTACATGACCACTTTACAGTGTGGACTGGGTGCTTTTTGTTGTGACACCTACATGACCACTTTACAGTGTTTACTGGGTGCTTTTTGTTGTGACACCTACATGACCACTTTACAGTGTGTACTGGGTACTTTTCGTCATGACACCTACATGACCACTTTACAGTGTATACTGGGTACTTTTTGCCATGACACCTACATGACCACTTTACAGTGTGTACTGGGTACTTTTCGTCATGACATCTACATGACCACTTTACAGTGTGGACTGGGTACTTTTTGCCATGACACCTACATGACCACTTTACAGTGTGTACTTGGTGCTTTTTGTTGTGACACCTACATGACCACTTTACAGAGTGAACTGGGTACTTTTTGTTGTGACACCTACATGACCACTTTACAGTGTGAGCTGGGTGATATATGTTGTGACACCTACATGACCACTTTACAGTGTGTACTTGGTGCTTTTTGTTGTGACACCTACATGACCACTTTACAGTGTTTACTGGGTACTTTTTGTTGTGACACCTACATGACCACTTTACAGTGTGTACTGGGTACTTTTTGTCATGACACCTACATGACCACTTTACAGTGTATACTGGGTACTTTTTGCCATGACATCTACACGACCACTTTACAGTGTGAGCTGGGTGATATATGTTGTGACACCTACATGACCACTTTACAGTGTGTACTGGGTACTTTTTGTTGTGACACCTACATGACCACTTTACAGTGTGAACTGGGTACTTTTTGTTGTGACACCTACATGACCACTTTACAGTGTGTACTGGATGTTTTGTGGTACCAACATAATATATATATATATATCATCATCATCATTTAACGTCCATCTTCCACGCTAGCATGGGTTAGACAGTTTTGTTCCATTTGATGCGGGAATGGTTGGGAGACCGTGTCTCACTTGTACGGCTGGATGCTCTTCCTAACACCAACCACCTTTACAGTGTGGACTGGGAGCCTTTCTACTGTGTCTCCTACATAACCACCTTACATGTATACAGGACTAGAACTGTTATATTCGAAGGAAATCATCAGGAAAGCCTTGATGATTTCCTTCGAATGAAACAGTTCTAGTCCTGTAGAAGCCATTTATATATTAAATTTGTATATATTATTATCCTCATATTATTTTTATGTCTATTTTTCATGCTTCTCTGGGTTGGAAGAGAGGTTTTTCCCCACTCAACTTCCCTTCACTCATAGCATTCCTAGGTAACATTAGCTATCAATTACTATACTATTTGGAAACCCTGGGAAGAGACTTTCATTAAAAATATAATAAAGAAAGGGTTAAGTTATGTAACAAACACCAACTAAATAATTTTTTCTAGCCATGGCACAAGTCCAGCAAATTTGGGAAAGGTAAAAGATGACTATGTTTACCCCAGTATTTTTCTGGTTCTTTATTTGACCCCTGAGAGAGGAAAGTTGACCTCTGTGGGTTTTGAACTCAGATTGTATCCATGGCACAAGTCCAGCAAATTTGGGAAAGGTAAAAGATGACTATGTTTACCCCAGTATTTTACTGGTTCTTTATTTGACCCCTGAGAGAGGAAAGTTGACCTCTGTGGGTTTTGAACTCAGATTGTATCCATGGCACAAGTCCAGCAAATTTGGGAAAGGTAAAAGATGACTATGTTTACCCCAGTATTTTACTGGTTCTTTATTTGACCCCTGAGAGAGGAAAGTTGACCTCTGTGGGTTTTGAACTCAGATTGTATCCATGGCACAAGTCCAGCAAATTTGGGAAAGGTAAAAGATGACTATGTTTACCCCAGTATTTTACTGGTTCTTTATTTGATCCCTGAGAGAGGAAAGTTGACCTCTGTGGGTTTTGAACTCAGATTGTATAAAATTCTTACGAAGTATTGTCTGATGTTCTACCGAATACGGCCAACCTACTACCTACCTCCCTTCCTCTTCACCTAAATACTCCTGAGAGGGTTGTGTGTGTATGGGGGGGGGGGGGGGTCAGACTCCTCAAATACTCCCTCCAGCTGGTCCTGTCAGAAGCAACCGCCTCTAACTGATTTGGCTGGATCCCTAAGTGAGACCAACCATGGTCATGGATGTTAGCCAACCCTCTTACTCAGGGTCTACTCCTTTGCCTCCTGCCAGTTAGTTTTGCCTGTAAAATCTGTCCAGTGATTCTTTCCTGAGACATTCTAACCACATGTCCATAGTATCACAGCTGTGATCTCTTAATTTGGGGAAGTACCAGCTCTACCTGGAATGACTCTCTGATCTACAAGCTACAAATCTGTCCAGTGATTCTTTCCTGAGATATTCTAACCACATGTCCATAGTATCAGAGCTGTGATCTCTTAATTTGGGGAAGTAGCAGCTCTACCTGGAGTGACTCTCTCATCTCTGAGCTACAAATCTGTCCAGTGATTCTTTCCTGAGACATTCTAACCACATGTCCATAGTATCAGAGCTGTGATCTCTTAATTTGGGGAAGTAGCAGCTCTACCTGGAGTGACTCTCTCATCTCTGAGCTACAAATCTGTCCAGTGATTCTTTCCTGAGACATTCTAACCACATGTCCATAGTATCAGAGCTGTGATCTCTTAATTTGGGGAAGTACCAGCTCTACCTGGAGTGACTCTGATTTCCGAGCTACAAATCTGTCCAGTGATTATTTCCTGAGACATTCTAACCACATGTCCATAGTATCAGAGCTGTGATCTCTTAATTTGGGGAAGTACCAGCTCTACCTGGAGTGACTCTGATTTCCGAGCTACAAATCTGTCCAGTGATTATTTCCTGAGACATTCTAACCACATGTCCATAGTATCAGAGCTGTGATCTCTTAATTTGGAGAAGTAGCAGCTCTACCTGGAGTGACTCTCTGATCTTCAAGCTACAAATCTGTCCAGTGATTCTTTCCTGAGACATTCTAACCACATGTCCATAATATCAGAGCTGTGATCTCTTAATTTGGAGAAGTAGCAGCTCTACCTGGAGTGACTCTCTGATCTCCAAGCTACAAATCTGTCCAGTGATTCTTTCCTGAGACATTCTAACCACATGTCCATAGTATCGGAGCTGTGATCTCTTAATTTGGAGAAGTAGCAGTTCTACCTGGAGTGACTCTCTCATCTCTGAGCTACACACTATCAAGTAACGTTACATCAAGGTCACTTCAGGAGAAGCAGGGGCTCTACCTGAAGTGACTCTTCTATTTAAAAACCATATACAACCCCTAGACCAGCTAAAAATATCAGAAAACAACAAAAATGTAAACAGCAAAACATAACACAGAACACCATCAAAACATTATAAGACATCACTAACAGAAAATACAATCCTATTGCATGTTTTACTATGTTTTGGGCATACATGGCCCTGAAACTTCTGAGGGAGTTGTAGGAGAACGATTTTGTCATATGGTATTTTCTAGGGCATTTTAAAATCTGGTGGAGCCCATCTCCTCTCCAGGTTTGAATACAGCAGATTTCTTCCAGAGAAGGATAGAGATATTGAGAGAATAGAAGACAGAAAGATATATAGAGGAAGAATCAACTCCAGTATTTGACTGGTACTTTTTTATTGACCTTGAATGGATGAAAGGCGAAGTTGACCTCCGTGGAATTTGAACTCAGAGAGCAGAAACAAATACCACAAAGCATTCTATCTGACGTTCTAATGACTCAGCTAATTCACCGTCTGCCTTTTGTATACCAAACATAAAACAAAATAGTATATACTCAAGGTAAGATATAGACAAGGTTATATATATAGACAGGGTTATATATACACAAGGTAATATATAGACAAGGTAATCTATAGACAAGGTAATATATAGACAAGGTAATCTATAGACAAGGTAATATATAGACAAGGTAATATATAGACAAGGTAATATATAGACAAGGTAATCTATAGACAAGGTAATCTATAGACAAGGTAATCTATAGACAAGGTAATCTATACACAAGGTAATCTATAGACAAGGTAATCTATAGACAAGGTAATATATAGACAAGGTAATATATACACAAGGTAATATATAGACAAGGTAATATATACACAAGGCTATATATATATATACAAGGTTATATATACACAAGGCTATATACAAGGTTATGTAGTGCGTGTCCAACGTTGCGGATCAGGATAGTGCGGAGTGCAGCTTTCAACTGTCTATGAAACCTCTCCACCATTCCGTTGGAGGCTGGGTGATAGCTGGTCGTATGAATGTGATGAGCACCCAAAAGTCGTGATATTTCATGAAATAAGGAGGCCTCGAACTGGCGTCCCCAATCCGTGGTTATTTTAGAAGGAACACCAAAGCGAGCAACCCAATTGTAAATGAAAGCTCGAGCAACGGACTGGGCTGTTATGTCCCCTAAGGGTATGGCTTCAGGCAACCGAGAGAAACGATCGATACAGGTCAATATATATGTGAACCCACGATTCACGGGCCATGGACCAACAATATCCATGTGAATGTAACGGACACGGGCGTCCGGCGGGCTGAATTTACCAAGGGGAGCGCGAATATTCCGATGAACCTTAGAGCGCTGACACTGCAAACAAGAACGTGCCCAACCGGTGATTAAACGACGCATCATAGGCCAGAAGAATCGGGCCGTGATGAGCTTCACCGTGGCAGCTATGCCGGGGTGCGACAAGGAATGAAAAAGGTACGTTGATGGCAATCTGGAACAAGTGGTCTGGGTGAGCCGGTAGAAATGTCGCAAAGAATTTTCCCTTCAGCAGACGGAAGAGGTAAATATTCAAATTTACAGCAGGAAAACTGGGTAGAAGAAGTATCCAGAGAATCCAAAGAAGGTTGGTCAGTTGCAATGGCAACCAAATCAATATGTGCAGGAGACGCAAGGGAGCACACAGGGAGTCGAGACAGTGATCTGTGGGTATGTTGGCAGCTCCAGCTATATGACGAATGTCACTGGTGTACTGGGATATGAAATCCAAATGCCTGTACGCCCTCAGAGAGTAGCTGTCGGACTTAGATTGAAGAGCGAATGTGAGTGGTTTATGGTCTGTGAGTACCGTGAACTCCCGACCTTCAAGAAGATGGTGGAAGTGTCTCACAGCAAGATAAACTACTAAAAGCTCTCTGTCAAAAGTACTGTAACATTGCTCTGCTGCTTTTAGTTGGCGTGAGAAAAACGTCAGTGGTTGAAACTGGTGGTTGTTTGTATGTTGCATGACTGCTCCGACAGCATGGTCAGATGCATCGACAGTTAAGGATAGCCTCGCATTCACAAAAAGATGAGCCAGAAAGGAAACTTTAACTATTTCGGACTTGACGGATTCAAAAGATTGTAAAGCATCGGCAGAAATTGAAATGGGAACATCTTTCTTTTTCGCAGCCTTTAAATACTGTGTCAAGGGAAACAACTTGTTCGCACAGTTAGGGATGAAATGACGATAAAAGTTGATTAATCCTAAGAAATGACGTAACTGCCTCAATGAGGGGGGGGGGGGGCGATTCACTGGCTATTAGGAGGTCATCCACATAAGCAAACACGAAATCCAATCCACGCACGACTTCATCGATAAAATGTTGGAACTTGCTAGAGGCATTCCGCAAACGCAAACCAAAAGGCATGGACAGGAATTCAAATGAACCAAAGGGGGTGGTCACTCCTGTCTTTGGTATATCCTCTCGATTCATGGGTATCTGGTGGTATACACGTACTAGATCTATTTTGGAAAATATCGTGCATCCATGAAGAACGGATGAAAAATCCTGTAGGTTGGGTAAAGGATAACGATCAGGTGTAGTGATAGCGTTAAGTCTTCGGTAATCTCCTACCGGCCTAAAATTCACCTCACCCTTTCGAGCCAAGTGCAGTGGAGATGCCCATCGGCTGGTGGAAGGTCGTATTAGGTAATATATACACAAGGTAATATATACTCAAGGCTATATATATACACGAGGTAATATATACACAAGGCTATATATACACAAGGTAATATATACTCAAGGCTATATATATAAACACGAGGTAATATATACACAAGGCTATATATACACAAGGTAATATATACACAAGGCTATATATACACAAGGCTATATATACACAAGGTAATATATACACAAGGCTATATATACACAAGGTAATATATACACAAGGCTATATATACACAAGGTAATATATACACAAGGCTATATATACACAAGGTAATATATACAAAACATAATATATACACAAAGTAATATATATACACGAGGTAATAGAGAGTGCTACAGTTATATATACACAAGGTAATATATAGACAGCATAATATATACACTAGGTAATATATACAAAACATAATATATACACAAGGCAATATATACAAAACATAATATATACACAAAGTAATATATATACACGAGATAATATATAGACAAGGTAACATATACACGAGGTTATATATAGAGAACGTAATATATAGACAAGGTTATATATATACGAGGTAATATATACACAAGGTTATATATACACAAGCTAATATATAAACATAATATATACACAAGCTAATATATAAACATAATATATACACAAGGTAATATATACAAAACAATATATACACAAGGTAATATATACAAAACATAATATATAGACAAGGTTATATATACACGAGGTAATATATATATAGACAATGTTATATATACACGAGGTAATATATATAAACACGAGGTTATATATACACGAGGTAATATATAGACGAGGTAATATATAGACAAGTTAAC
>OZ024765.1:8693896-8696396 GCA_964016885.1 Eledone cirrhosa | reverse complement strand
AAAGCAGTGAAAGCGAACTAAGTGCAGTTGGCGTGCAACAGATTATCTGCGAACTGTTCTGCTTCAGATTCGTCACCACAGACGTATGTGCATAATCCTGCAGCAGTTTTATGTCGCATTCCCCGGAGCAGTAATTGGCACGATATGTAGAAGGAATTATAATCCAGTTCCAGCCGAAATCAGCGAAGGTGACCTCCATCGGATAGAGACAACATCGGTTTTCTACTTTGGTGGCATCGCACTGAAGACCAAGACCTCTCTTGTTGCGTTTGCGACGATTCGGAACCATCTGAATCTCCAAATATGGTTTCTGGGAGGGAAGAAAGAAACAGTATAGTAGTAGATTTTAAAGTACAGATATATATATATATATATATATATATAAAATATTAAACAAATAATGAATAAACAATTCCTTATATTAAACAAAAAAAGTTCATTATTTAACGATCGTTTCTACACTATATATATATATATATATGTAAAGTTATATTTAAAATTGTTGGGTTACATCTAGTAAATATTTATAACTGATATAAAAGCACTCAACAAATATTTGGAGTATATTTACAATATTAAATAAATGGAAAACTATATTTATAAAACCATATCTATTTCATTATATATATTTTGGGGATATCATATTAACAATATGCTATGCCTTCATCAGACAAAATACAATATAAACAGTTTTATAGATAAATAGATTCGACATACCGTTATAACACCGACTTCATTTGAAGAGGTTTACGCTGACAGCGTAAACGACAGCCAGAGTAAACGACAGCCAGCGTAAACCTCTTCAAATGAAGTCGGTGTTATAACGGTATGTCGAATCTATTTATCTATAAAACTGTTTATATTGTATTTTGTCTGATGAAGGCATAGCATATTGTTAATATGATATCCCCGAAATATATATAATGAAATAAATATGGTTTTATAAATATAGTTTTCCATTTATTTAATATTGTATATATATATATATATATATATATATATATATATATATATATATATACACACAGAATCATACAGACACATACGCACCACACAGTTAGAAACACACAGACACACATGAATATATAAAACACACATATATACACACAGAATCATACAGACACATACGCACACAGAAACACACAGGCGCACGCACATACATACATATATAAAACACATATATATATACACACATACATACACATACGCACACAGTTAGAAATCACAGACGCACACACATATATACATATATAAAACACATATATATACACACATACATACACATACGTACACAGTTAGAAATCACAGACGCACACACATATATACATATATAAAACACATATATATACACACATACATACACATACGTACACAGTTAGAAACACACAGACACACGCACATACATACATATATAAAACACATATATATACACACATACATACACATACGCACACAGTTAGAAATCACAGACGCACACACATATATACATATATAAAACACATATATATACACACATACATACACATACGTACACAGTTAGAAACACACAGACACACACACATACATGAATATATAAAACAAACATATATACACACAGAATCATACAGACACATACGCACACAGAAACACACAGACGCACGCACTTACATACATATATATATAAAACACATATATATACACACATACATACACATACATACACAGTTAAAAATCACAGATGCACACACATATATACATATATAAAACACATATATACACACAGAAGCATACAGACACATACGCACACAGAAACACACAGACGCACGCACATACATACATATATAAAACACATATATATACACACATACATACACATACGCACACAGTTAGAAATCACAGACGCACACACATATATACATATATATACACACATACATACACATACGTACACAGTTAGAAATCACAGACGCACACACATATATACATATATAAAACACATATATATACACACATACATACACATACGTACACAGTTAGAAACACACAGACACACGCACATACATACATATATAAAACACATATATATACACACATACATACACATACGCACACAGTTAGAAATCACAGACGCACACACATATATACATATATAAAACACATACATACACATACGTACACAGTTAGAAACACACAGACACACACACATACATGAATATATAAAACAAACATATATACACACAGAATCATACAGACACATACGCACACAGAAACACACAGACGCACGCACTTACATACATATATATATAAAACACATATATATACACACATACATACACATACATACACAGTTAAAAATCACAGACGCACACACATACATACATATATAAAACACATATATACACACAGAAGCATACAGACACATACGCACACAGAAACACACAGACGCACACACATACATACATATATAAAACACATATATATACACACATACATACACATACGCACACAGTTAGAAATCACA
>OZ024765.1:8686396-8688896 GCA_964016885.1 Eledone cirrhosa | reverse complement strand
CAACCATAAGCAACACTTCCAACCACAGCCACAACCCTAACACCACCTCCAACAAACACAACCGTAACACCACCTCCAACAACCATAAGCCACAGCCCCAACAACACCTTCAACAACCATAAGCAACACTTCCAACCACAGCCACAACCCTAACACCACCTCCAACAACCACAACCATAACACCACCTCCAACAACCACAACCATAACACCACCTCCAACAACCATAAGCCACAGCCCCAACAACACCTCCAACAACCACAAGAAACCATAACCACAACCCTAACAACACCTCCAACAACCACAAGCCACAGCTACATCAAGCACAACACCAACCACAATACTAACACCACAATACCAACCACAACACGAACAACACCTCCAACAACCACAACACCAAGCACAATACCAACCACAGCCCCAACAACACCTCCAACAACCACAACACCAACCACAATACCAACACCAACAACCACAAGGTACAACCCTAACAACACCTCCAACAACCACAAGCCACAGCAACAGTGTCAAATATATAAAACAAACCTTTTGTGGTTTCAAGTGTGTACCATTTGCCCTTCCCCTCACTGTTTCTCTCCAGCTTCACCTTCAAGGACCGCAATGACTTATTTGTTGATAAACAATTCACCTACAAATAAAGAATTAAGAAAAATTGAACTATCAAACAAAACCTAACAAAGAGCAAAAGAACTCAAGAGTCAATGACCATCTAAAAAAAAATCCTGCCAAATAAATGGGTGGCAGTAGTTCCAGCTGCATGTAACGAAAGACTGGTGTAGTGGTTCTGAGAACAATGCGGTTGTGCAGATGATTAATACAAATTGACAATGGAAAGGTGCACCCGCTCGAGTTAAAGAGAACTATTGACTTTCAGGAGAAGCAGCGACCCCTGATTGTATTCAGAGACCCCTGATTGTATTCAGAGACCCCTGATTGTATTCAGAGACCCCTAATTGTATTCAGAGACCCCTAATTGTATTCAGCAACTGAAACAAATGTATTTGCGAGTGTAAACTCGGCCGAAGAAGAAGATAAATAGAATTTGATAAAATAAGTAACAAATTTCTTCTTGACCCACTTATTCCTGAGGAGTTGGCCAGAGTCCTCGAACACTCCTTCCAGAGGGTCCTGTCCGGAGCAACTGTCCCCAACTGATCCGGCTGGATCCCCAAGTGAGACCAGCCAAGCTCTTGGATGTTATCCAAACATCTTTGCTCAGGGTCTACCCCTGGGTCTCCTGCTTGTTGGTTTGGCTCATAAAATATATCCAGCGATTCTTTCCTGAGACATTCTAACCACATGTCCATAGTATCGGATTTGTGATCTCTCAATTCAGATTGTTGTGAAAATTTACAGTATTACAGTAAAGACTTTAATATTTAATGTGATGTAGTCATAGTGTTGTTTTGTACTAAATGTTTATAGTATCTTTACTGGTAGACAGATTGTTGTGAATATTTACAGTATTACAGTAAAGACTTTAATATTTAATGTGATGTAGTCATAGTGTTGTTTTGTACTAAATGTTTATAATATCTTTACTAGTAGACAGATTGTTGTGAATATTTACAGTATTACAGTAAAGACTTTAATATTTAATGTGATGTAGTCATAGTGTTATTTTGTACTAAATGTTTATAATATCTTTACTAGTAGACAGATTGTTGTGAAAATTTACAGTATTACAGTAAAGACTTTAATATTTAATGTGATGTAGTCATAGTGTTGTTTTGTACTAAATGTTTATAGTATCTTTACTGGTAGACAGATTGTTGTGAACATTTACAGTATTACAGTAAAGACTTTAATATTTAATGTAATGTAGTCATAGTGTTGTTTTGTACTAAATGTTTATAGTATCTTTACTGGTGGACAGATTGTTGTGAATATTTACAGTATTACAGTAAAGACTTTAATATTTAATGTGATGTAGTCATAGTGTTGTTTTGTACTAAATGTTTATAGTATCTTTACTGGTGGACAGATTGTTGTGAATATTTACAGTATTACAGTAAAGACTTTAATATCTAATGTGATGTAGTCATAGTGTTGTTTTGTACTAAATGTTTATAGTATCTTTACTGGTGGACAGATTGTTGTGAATATTTACAGTATTACAGTAAAGACTTTAATATTTAATGTGATGTAGTCATAGTGTTGTTTTGTACTAAATGTTTATAATATCTTTACTAGTAGACAGATTGTTGTGAAAATTTACAGTATTACAGTAAAGACTTTAATATTTAATGTGATGTAGTCATAGTGTTGTTTTGTACTAAATGTTTATAGTATCTTTACTGGTAGACAGATTGTTGTGAACATTTACAGTATTACAGTAAAGACTTTAATATTTAATGTGATGTAGTCATAGTGTTGTTTTGTACTAAATGTTTATAGTATCTTTACTGGTGGACAGATTGTTGTGAAATTGTACAGTATTACAGTAAAGACTTTAATATTTAATGTGATGTAGTCATAGTG
>OZ024765.1:8678896-8683896 GCA_964016885.1 Eledone cirrhosa | reverse complement strand
AGATTGCATAAGACACCCCTCCATACCCCCCCGTTCACCCCCCCCCCCCCCCCACACACACACACCCAACCCCCTCCCCACCAACTTCACCTACTTCTTACTCTCAGCTCTGTCTAACAATCTTCATGTAATCAATGTCAGCATCACACTCAGAATCTGCTTAATAATAGTCTTGTTGTTGTTGTGTATTCGTGGGGGGGGGGGGGGGGCATCTATTGTATGTATGTATGTGTAATTATGTGACTATGCAAACTCACATAAATACATATATATATACATACATATATATACATACATATATATATGATGGCTGCCCCCTCGTTCTCGAGTATGGCCATTGCACGATATACCATTATTAATAATTATTAATAAATTCCATCGTGCAATGCCTGTGCGTGAAGATATTCTTTTAAGTGAGGAAAGACTGTGCACTGAGCCAATCCCACTCTCTGAGCGACAGTAGCTATAACCCGAAAAGAAGAAAAGATCAACATCATCGGTAACTACTGAGCCACATGTTTTATATCGGAGTTATCCCAGTTTCCTGAGTCACCTTCTCCTAGAAGAATGCCCTGACAAAGGCTAGGGGTCTTTCACTTCCAGTGGTTTAACTGCGTGATCGGGTGTCCAGCCCGACTATTTCTATGTCCCCGCGCATATACATACACATGCACCCATGTATATATACATATACATACATATGTACATGTGTATATACATATTTTCACACTTTTGGATGGCCGTTGACTCTTATACATACATATATACATACACATATATACATACACATATATACATACACAATATGAGAGAGCACTGGTAAAAATCCCCAATAAAATGCAGACATAAGAGACCAGATATTATGATATGGGACAGGGAAAAGAAGGCATGCACAGTAGTGGAAGTTAGCTGCCCAGCAGATGACAATATAATATCAAAGATTAGTGAAAAGGAGAATATTTATGCAGAACTGATGAGAAATCTGCAGACACTCCACCCTGATTACACCTTCAGATTTATGCCTGTGATTATTGGGGCACTGGGATATGTTAGTAACTGCCTCAATACAAATCTTGAGAAGCTAGGCTTCACAGGAACAGAAATAACACAACTAGTTAGGAAATTACAAGTACAATCCATTAATGGAACAGTAAAAATATGTAAAACATTCCAAAAATTTTGCATACACATGTACAGATACTAAGCATATACACATGCACACATACAACTCAGAACATACACATCCACACATACAATAACATCCATATCTACACATGCAGACATACATATCTATCTAGTTGATGTTGTGTAAATTCCAATGAGAGAGTCTTGTGTCTATGTTAGAAACCGACTCTCTCTCTCTTGGTAAAACTTTGTGAAATTATAAAATCAGAAGAACATACATATACATATATACATACATACATACATACAAACATACATACATACTGGTGGAACCTGAAAATAAAAACTGCCACCAAATTAAAGCACAACCGGCCTGATATTGTAGTTTGGGACCACACATTGAAAACGTGTTCTGTTGTGGAGTTCAGCTGCCCACTTGATGCAAACGTTGTCAGAAAAATACAGGAGAAGGAGGACATCTACGGACCATTGATGAGGAGTTTACAAATCCAGTATCCAAGATACACCTTTAGCTTCATACCCATCATTATTGGTGCTACGGGTTATATACCAACCCGCTTGGACCAAAGTATGACTGAACTTGGATTTGCGGACAAAAAGCGCAGCTCCCTAATTCATAGTCTGCAAATGGCTGCGATAGCTGGCACCTTCAAAATTTGCAAAACATTCTTGCGATTCAAGGGATGACAATTTCTTTTCTTTTACAACCTTGCTACCAGGAAGGTGGCCGGTCAAAAATGTGCTCGAAATTAAGAGAAAGAACGACATACATACATATATACAAACATGCATACATACAAACGTACATACATACATATATACATACATATATATACAAACATGCATACATACAAACGTACATACATACATATATGGTGGCTGCCAACTTGTTTTCGAGTACGGCCACGACTTTATATCCATGTAGGAGAACCACTACCGATGCGCTGAACGAGTGTGACTTTTTAGTCCAGCCAGCGACTTGAAAACTCTGGTACAAACACTACACTTGTGACAATTATTGACACATAGTGCTGGGCCCATGGTACCATGTGATGACAGGTGCAGAGAGATCTCCAGATATAAAACAATGCCTGTGCTGTGAAGCTTTTATAGTGAGCAAAGGCACTGCACAAAGCCAGTCCCACTCTCTTAACCAAGATGATATTTACCAAAAAGAAGAACAAGTCAACATCATTGGATACCATCAGGGTTGCAGGTGTTATATCAGATTTTTTCCTTCTCCTAGAATTCTGCCTTGACAAAGGCTAAGGGGTCATCTCTCCCGGTGATTTTGGATGGCCATTGACTCTTAAGAGCTCCTTTGGCCTTTGACAGGTTTTGTTTTTAGTCCTGCAGGATGTCCAAAGTCACCCTCCTCACCAAGAAACCTTGGTGGGGTTGCCAGTTTAGTCGCCAATGACCCGACCATGAGACAGGTTGTACTGGGATACATGTTACCAGTAACACCAACTGGTGACCTGACATGCATATATACATACATATATACATATATACATATATACATGGTGGCTGCCAACTCGTTTTCGAGTACGGCCACTACTTTATATCCATGTAGGAGAACCCCTACCGATGCGCTGAACGAGTGTGACTTTTTAGTCCAGCCAGCGACTTGAAAACTCTGGTACAAACACTACACTTGTGACAATTATTGACACATAGTGCTGGGCCCATGGTACCATGTAACGACAAGTGCAGAGAGATCTCCAGATATAAAGCAATGCCTGTGCCGTGAAGCTTTTATAGTGAGCAAAGGCACTGCACAAAGCCAGTCCCACTCTCTTGACCAAGATGATATTTACCAAAAAGAAGAACAAGTCAACATCATTGGATACCATCAGGGTTGCAGTGTTATATCAGAGTTTTCCTTCTAGAATTCTGCCTTGACAAAGGCTAAGGGGTCATCTCTCCCGGAGGGGTCATCTCTATATACATACATATATACGAACATGCATACATACAAACGTACATACATACATATATACATACATATATTTATAAAAGATACATATATACAAACATGCATACAAACATACATACATATATACAAAACATGCATACATACAAACGTACATACATACATATATACAAACATGCATACATACAAACGTACATACATATATACATACATACATACCTACATACAAACGTACATACATACATATATACATACATATATACAAACATGCATACATACAAACGTACATACATACATACATACATACATACATACATACATATATACATACATACATATATACATACATACAAACATGCATACATACAAATGTACATACATATATACATACATATATACAAACATGCATACATACAAACATACATACATATATACAAACATGCATACATACAAACGTACATACATACACACGTATGTATATGTGAAGGCTTCAGGAACATCACCTTTGTCTGTTCCCTTGTTTTAATTTGGATTGCCTTGAGAACGTTACCTAAATATGTAAGAAGCTGTCTGATGAGTTCACGTCACCAGGTACACGGAATCATGTGGCCACTGTCGTCATTGAAATATGTATCACAGCATTATCAATAAACGACTTTAACATCTGAAAGGATCTATAGAAGCAGTCAATAGCTTCTGTTACCTTGGTGACCTAATTAACAGTTGGAGAGGGTGTTCTGAGTGCATAGTAGCTAGAATAAGGACAGGATGGAGTAAATTTAGGGAGCTACTCCCTCTGTTGACAATAAAGGGTACTATAGAAGAGGCTAGAATAAGGACAGGATGGAGTAAATTTAGGGAGCTACTCCCTCTGTTGACAATAAAGGGTACTATAGAAGTCGCTAGAATAAGGACAGGATGGAAGAAGTTTAGGGAACTGCTACTTCTGTTGATTACAAAGGTATCATAGAAGTAGTTGATAGCTTCTATTACCTTGGTGACCTAGTTAGCAGTGGAAGAGGGTGTTCTGGGAGTATAGTAGCTAGGAAACGGACAGGAGGGAGAAAGTTTAGGGAGCTGTTCCCTCTGTTGACAATAAAGGGTACTATAGAAGTAGCTAGAATAAGGATAGGATGGAGGAAGTTTAGGGAGTTGCTCCCTCTGTTGACAATAAAGGGTACTATAGAAGAGGCTAGAATAAGGATAGGATGGAGAAAGTTTAGGGAGTTGCTCCCTCTGTTGACAATAAAGGGTACTATAGAAGAGGCTAGAATAAGGATAGGATGGAGGAAGTTTAGGGAGTTGCTCCCTCTGTTGAGAATAAAGGGTACTATAGAAGAGGCTAGAATAAGGATAGGATGGAGAAAGTTTAGGGAGTTGCTCCCTCTGTTGAGAATAAAGGGTACTATAGAAGAGGCTAGAATAAGGATAGGATGGAGAAAGTTTAGGGAGTTGCTCCCTCTGTTGACAATAAAGGGTACTATAGAAGAGGCTAGAATAAGGACAGGATGGAGGAAGTTTAGGGAGTTGCTCCCTCTGTTGAGAATAAAGGGTACTATAGAAGAGGCTAGAATAAGGATAGGATGGAGGAAGTTTAGGGAGTTGCTCCCTCTGTTGAGAATAAAGGGTACTATAGAAGTAGCTAGAATAAGGACAGGATGGAGAAAGTTTAGGGAGTTGCTCCCTCTGTTGAGAATAAAGGGTACTATAGAAGAGGCTAGAATAAGGACAGGATGGAGAAAGTTTAGGGAGTTGCTCCCTCTGTTGAGAATAAAGGGTACTATAGAAGAGGCTAGAATAAGGACAGGATGGAGAAAGTTTTGTCATAAAGAAGGGGAGGGACTCTGTACAGAAGACTGCAGGAAAATAGGTGTCTTTTGGATAGGAGAGCTAAAGAACTTTCATTGGTTCTTTCAAC
>OZ024765.1:8668896-8673896 GCA_964016885.1 Eledone cirrhosa | reverse complement strand
CTATGTCATTAACCCTTTCATTACCATATTTCTAATGAAAGACACTGTCTATGTCATTAACCCTTTCATTACCATATTTCTAATGAAAGACACTGTCTATGTCTTTAACCCTTTCATTACCATATTTCTAATGAAAGATACTGTCTATGTCATTAAGCCTTTCATTACCATATTTCTAATGAAAGACACTGTCTATGTCATTAACCCTTTCATTACCATATTTCTAATGAAAGACACTGTCTATGTCTTTAACCCTTCCATTACCATATTTCTAATGAAAGACACTGTCTATGTCATTAACCCTTTCATTACCATATTTCTACTGAAAGACACTGTCTATGTCATTAACCCTTTCATTACCATATTTCTAATGAAAGACACTGTCTATGTCATTAACCCTTTCATTACCATATTTCTAATGAAAGACACTGTACATGTCATTAACCCTTTCATTACCATATTTCTAATGAAAGACACTGTACATGTCATTAACCCTTTCATTACCATATTTCTAATGAAAGACACTGTCTATGTCATTAACCCTTTCATTACCATATTTCGAATGAAAGACTCTGTCTATGTCATTAACCCTTTCATTACCATATTTCTAATGAAAGACAACCAAACTCCCACTGTCAATGCCTCTGTCTCTTCTGCTCTCCCCAAATCTATCCACGATAAAGCCTTTACCACAAAAATACTATGATATATATAGTATGTAGTATAATGTAAATGTTGAAGGTTTAAGCAGCTGTTTTGAAGGTGATGTCACAGTAAAATCTGTCTATGGGGGATGAGATTGTGGCCCAAACCTTATAGAATGCAATCCATAGACAAGTGAGTCCCAAAGATCACAATATAAGAAGTTAGAGTGATGTAGGATCCATACTCATCACATCATTGTAATATCTGTCCATCGCAGGGGTCAGCAACCATTTGGGGGTGTGCGAGCCACATAGCCATGCAGTGTCTTGATAGCGGGCCTCATAGCCATGCAGTGTCTCATCAGCAGGCAACATAGCTATGTAGTGTCTCATCAGCAGGCCAGATAGCTATGTAGTGTCTCATCAGCGGGCCTCATAGCCATGCAGTGTCTCATCAGCAGGCCAAATAGCTATGTAGTGTCTCATCAGCGGGCCACATAGGTATGTAGTGTCTCGTCAGTGAGCCTCATAGCCATGCAGTGTCTCATCAGCAGGCCACATAGGTATGTAGTGTCTCGTCAGTGAGCCTCATAGCCATGCAGTGTCTCATCAGCAGGCCACATAGGTATGTAGTGTCTCATCAGTGAGCCATGATATCAAATAAGTAATAATAACATATGTAAAAACAAATACAGTAATATAAAATACTGATATTTTTAATAAACTATAACAAAACCATGATACCTGGCAGTGTACATAGATCAAGGTTGCCATTAGTTAGATGTAAATATTTACTTCTAATAATACTGGACACTTTTAACATAGAAAATATATAAACATTGATTATTATCGAATCTAGTCACAGAAGTTTTACTACCAGACACCAAACTCAAATGAAATATTTTGAGGATGAAATAAAATAACTGTTTACCAGACACACTGACTTGTTTTAGGTAAGTCTGGGTCATTCCACATCCCTACCATACACATACTATCTATGTATCATCATCATCATCATTGTTTAACGTCTATCTTCCACGCTAGCATGGGTTAGATGAGGAATTGTCCCACTTGAGGCAAGATTGATTGGGTGACCGTGTCTCATTCGTATAGGACTGTCTGGCAGGTTTTCTACGGCTGGATGCCCTTCCTAACACCAACCATGTTTACAGTGTGGACTGGGAGGTTTTTTACCGTGTTACCTACATGGCCACATTACAGCGTGGGCTGTGTTTTTTTTCTCGTGACACCTACATAACCTCTTTAGTTTGGACTGGATGTTGTGGTTCCAACATAACTTTACATAGAAAGGGGTGTTGTTGATGGGAGTGGGGTGGGGGAGTGGGTGGGGGAGTAGGGTGGGGGAGTAGGGTGGGGGAGTAGGGGGAGTGGGGTGGGGTGTATATTTGTATATACACGAATACACACACACACACATACATACAGTCCCTTTGACTTTGAATGTGTGACAATTCTATCTGTCTGAGTTTAATTGTTTGTTACCACAGGGACGGTGGAAACATTTCTGAATTGAGGGGCTGGGGACAAATTTGGTGAATTTAGTTGTAGTGATTAGTTTAGCTGTTTACACTCTAAAATGGTCAGAAAACTTTGATATACAATAAACATAGCATGTACATAAATTGTAGAGCATATACAAATAGATATGTTTTGGTAGTTTGGGGAGAAAATATAATTATTGGGGTAGGGGACCGCGTTCCCCCTGAGTGCCACCACCCCTGTACTGTCACAGCTAAGTGAGTCTTGTGGCTAAACGTGTTCTCTAGTCGGTATTCTAATCCAAAATAATTCAGAGCAAATTTTCAGGGATCTCTTAACCTAAGATTGAAACCTGTTGGCGAGGTGGACAAAAATTCTTTGATGGCCAGATGTGACCTGAGGGCCAGATGTGACGTGAGGGCCAGATGTGACGTGAGGGCCAGATGTGACCTGAGGGCCAGATGTGACGTGAGGGCCAGATGTGACGTGAGGGCCAGATGTGACCTGAGGGCCAGATGTGACCTGAGGGCCAGATGTGACGTGAGGGCCAGATGTGACCTGAGGGCCAGATGTGACCTGAGGGCCAGATGTGACCTGAGGGCCAGATGTGACTTGAGGGCCAGATGTGACTTGAGGGCCAGATGTGACCTGAGGGCCAGATGTGACCTGAGGGCCAGATGTGACCTGAGGGCCAGATGTGACCTGAGGGCCAGATGTGACTTGAGGGCCAGATGTGACCTGAGGGCCAGATGTGACCTGAGGGCCAGATGTGACCTGAGGGCCAGATGTGACTTGAGGGCCAGATGTGACGTGAGGGCCAGATGTGACTTGAGGGCCAGATGTGACTTGAGGGCCAGATGTGACCTGAGGGCCAGATGTGACCTGAGGGCCAGATGTGACCTGAGGGCCAGATGTGACCTGAGGGCCAGATGTGACCTGAGGGCCAGATGTGACGTGAGGGCCAGATGTGACCTGAGGGCCAGATGTGACGTGAGGGCCAGATGTGACGTGAGGGCCAGATGTGACGTGAGGGCCAGATGTGACCTGAGGGCCAGATGTGACGTGAGGGCCAGATGTGACCTACGGGCTGGGGGTTGCGACTCCTGCTTTATAGAATGCAATCTGTAGAAATGTGAGTCCCCAAAACCCCCAATATAAGAAATTATAGTGATGTAGGGGGTCGTACTCACCACATCATTATAATATCTGTCTATCAGATATGCTGTCATGGCCCAAACCTTATAGTGTGCAACCCATAGAAAGGTGAGTCCCAAAGATCACAATATAAGAAGTTGCAGTGATATAGAGGGCATACTCACCCAGAATATGAAAGAATACTGGTGGAATACTCCATTGAAAACCTCAGTAATTGTGGGCACAACAGACCAGATATTGTGATCTGAGACAGAGAAAAGAAAATGAGGAGAGATGTGACGAGCTGTTGCCCAGCAGATGTTAAAATATTTTAAAGCTTTCAATTACCAAACTGACCCAAAACTGGACCCTTTTCTATGATATCAGTCTTTTTACTGTCTCTATTAACCCTTTAGCATTTAAACTGGCCATATCCGGCCAGAATTCTCTCACCTCTTTCTGTTCAAACTGGCTGTATCTGGCTGCTCATACTGATGTTAAGGTATTGTACACAAAATAAATAGCATCAAAATCTCATAGATTCGATATTATGTGAGGTATTATGTAAAGTAAAGCCTTTACTGGGAAAATACAATAGTATATATAGAGTAATGTAAATATTATGTGAGGTAAAGTATTTACTGTGAAAATACTATAGTATATATAGTGTAATGTAAATGTTATGTGAGGTAAAGTATTTACTGTGAAAATACTATAGTATATATAGTGTAATGTAAATGTTATGTGAGGTAAAGTATTTACTGTGAAAATACTATAGTATATATAGAGTAATGTAAATGTTATGTGAGGTAAAGTATTTACTGTGAAAATACTATAGTATATATAGAGTAATGTAAATGTTATGTGAGATAATATGTGAGGTAAAGCCTTTACTGTGAAAATACAATAGTATATATAGAGTAATGTAAATGTTATGTGAGGTAAAGCCTTTACTGTGAAAATACAATAGTATATATAGTGTAATGTAAATGTTATGTGAGGTAAAGTATTTACTGTGAAAATACTATAGTATATATAGTGTAATGTAAATGTTATGTGAGATATTATGTGAGGTAAAGCCTTTACTGTGAAAATACAATAGTATATATAGAGTAATGTAAATGTTATGTGAGGTAAAGTATTTACTGTGAAAATACTATAGTATATATAGAGTAATGTAAATGTTATGTGAGATAATATGTGAGGTAAAGCCTTTACTGTGAAAATACAATAGTATATATAGAGTAATGTAAATGTTATGTGAGGTAAAGCCTTTACTGTGAAAATACAATAGTATATATAGTGTAATGTAAATGTTATGTGAGGTAAAGTATTTACTGTGAAAATACTATAGTATATATAGTGTAATGTAAATGTTATGTGAGATATTATGTGAGGTAAAGCCTTTACTGTGAAAATACAATAGTATATATAGAGTAATGTAAATGTTATGTGAGGTAAAGTATTTACTGTGAAAATACTATAGTATATATAGAGTAATGTAAATGTTATGTGAGATAATATGTGAGGTAAAGCCTTTACTGTGAAAATACAATAGTATATATAGAGTAATGTAAATGTTATGTGAGGTAAAGCCTTTACTGTGAAAATACAATAGTATATATAGTGTAATGTAAATGTTATGTGAGGTAAAGTATTTACTGTGAAAATACTATAGTATATATAGTGTAATGTAAATGTTATGTGAGATATTATGTGAGG
>OZ024765.1:8638896-8658896 GCA_964016885.1 Eledone cirrhosa | reverse complement strand
AAAGTGGACGTGTAGGCGCCACGGAAAAAAGAAAGCACCCAGCACTCACTGTAAATGAGGTTGGTGTTAGGAAGGGCATCCAGCTGTAGAAATCAAGCCAAAATCAGTTCCTGTATGAGCAAAACAAGGTCAGCTGACTGGGCACTGCTCACAACAGGACAACCCGTCTAACCCATGCTAGCATGGAAAAACTGACGTAAAACGGTGTTGATGATGATATATATATATACATAATTGTATATATATATTTTGTTTCTGAATTTGTTTAGCAAGATTCTTTATCTGAAATCGTGTGTTGAAACCGATATTGTTATACTTAGGGAGGGTCATGTTGCCAATAAGAAACACACGCACCAGTTGCTTTCACTTCAATTTATTATAATAAATTTATAAGTTTAGGAATTTATAAATTTCCGGTTGGTTGGTTGGTTCCACAACCAGATGGTTGTTTATATATTGTCAAAGTTTTTTCGTCACACATTCTGTGACCTCTTCAGTGACTGGGGATTCTTTTCTTTGTTTTTGTGCCTCTCCTTTGTCTGTCCTACGCCATCTTGTTTCTGTGTGTGTGCTGTGTGCTCAGTCTGTGCATGCGCCACATCCGGGTGTCTGTGTGTGTTTATATTCGTTTATTTATTTGTTTATTTACATGGTTGGTTGTTTGTTCTATGTGCGTGTGTGTTTTCATTTTGTCCTTAATTGTAAGTTGTGATGTTGATGTTCCACTCATGTTTTCTATTTAATTTTGGTTGTAATTCTTTTATGTTTATTGCCTCTGTGATTTGTCTAAACATTGCGTCTTTTCTGTGTGTAGATTCTATTTTTATTTCTATGTTCTCTAATTTACCCTTATGTTCTATTTTAGCATGTTGGTAGAGTACAGATGATTCTTTACTATCTTGAAGGTCTCGCCAGTGTTCATTTATCCGTTCCCCTACACTACGATCTGTCTCACCTATGTACACTATATTTTTATCTCTACATTGTCCTTCAGTACATCTTATGCTATATACTACATTTCTAGTTTTTCAGTTAATATGGGGGCTTAATTTACAGGTTATACATTTCTTATCTATACAGGGGGTCTTTGAAAAGGGTATGTCTTGCTAATAAGTGTTTTTATGGAGGTACCTAGTCTTTCTACTATCTTAATATTGAGTTTATGTTTATCTAGGGCCCTTCTAAATTTGTAAGCTAATTCACCTCTAGGGGTTGTATCGATGAACATTACACTCTGGTATTTATTGCTATCATACCATGAGTTTATTCTATTAGTCTTATTCCTAGTTCTTTCTATTCTATTCCAAAATTTGCTCCTATACAAGGGGCAGGTCCCATTTGTGTCATTATTTACCATTTTTTCCCATTTGGTTCTGGCTCCTCTATACACTCTGATTTTATCTCTCTGATTGTAACCAGAGAACTACATACGGTAGATGAAGTGTTGTATGTGTCTCTCTAGTTCTTCGGGGTTGCACATGCGGGACACGTTTCTCATCACCCGTACCAAATCCGCAATCAGTATGTTGATTTTGGTATGGTCCGAAACAGCTGAGTTTCGGTGGATCAGATATTTGGAAGTCATGGGTTTGGCATAATGGGAATGGAGGATTTGTTTTTTGTTATTAATGGTATCTAACCAGAGCTCTGTGTCTAGTACAGGTAATCGATGGTTGGGGTGTTTGCTTGGGTAGTCTATAGTAACTCTAATACATTGGTGGATGGAGTTAGCTATTTGCTGGATGCTTTCCATTGTGTTTTTCTCTAATTCCTGACTGTTCTCTTGTGGGGATGTTTTAACTATGATGTTTATATCATCAACGTAGCGGGAATACATTATCAGGGTTAAGGGGTCTTCTAATTGTTCTTTAAGTTTAAGTCTACTGTCCCACCATACCATGAATAAGTTAGCTATGTCGCCTGCAATGCTAACACCAATGGCTGCTCCTTCCTCTTGGGCATATGTTTTTCTATTAAATTTGAACATATGTTCCTTATATGGTCACACAGAATGTGTGACGAAAGAACTTTGACAATATATAAACAACCATCTGGTTGTGGAACCAACCAACCAACTGGAAATTTATAAATTCCTAAACTTATAAATTTATTATAATAAATTGAAGTGAAAGCAACTGGTGCATGTGTTTCTTATTGGCAACATGACCCTCCCAAAGTATAACTATATATATATATATATATATATATATACATATATATACAAATATGTATATATATATATATATATGCATATACATATATATACAAATATGTATATATATATATATGCATATACATATATATACAAATATGAATATATATATATATATGTATGTATATATATATATGTATGTATATACATATATATACAAATATGTATATATATATGTATGTATATACATATATATACAAATATGTATATATATATATATACGTATATACATATATATACAAATATGTATATATATATATACATATATACATATATATACAAATATGTATATATATATATATATGTATATACATATATATACAAATATGTATATATATATTTATACATATATATACAAAAATATATATATATATATTTATACATATATATACAAATATGTATATATATATATATATTTATACATATATATACAAATATGTATATATATATTTATACATATATATACAAATATGTATATATATATATACACAAATATGTATATATATATACAAATATATATATATATATTTATTAAAATAACAGATTAAAGTTTCAGAAGATCCCGTTAAGGGTGAAAGCAGCGATTCTTTGCTTAAACTTTAATCTGTTATTTTAATAAATATTTGCTCTACGGTTCTTCTATATTTGATATATATTTATCCTTATCAAGCCCTCTTTGAATTTTAGTCTTCAAATTTATTATTATTACTATATATATATATATATATATATATATATATATATACATACATACATGCACACATATATATATATGTACGTATGGATTCACCGAACATTTATTATAATGCTCGGTGTGTTTGTAAACAAACATCCCGAATTAAGCCGTACAGTGTCTAGCAACCATCGTTGCTCATTTGTTCAACACTGACAAAGGAACGCTGTACTAGTTTCTAGCTTATTAGCTATCGTCAGCAACGTATACCTTCCTGCCAGATGGTTGAACGTCTGAAAGTATATACTTTCCTTTATGCATAATAGACATTAGAAATACAAACACACACACGAATCTACACACATATATATATATAAACAGACAGACTTAGAAAAATAATTATTACATACACATTACATTTATTACATACGCCACAAAAAAGCACCCAGCACTCACTGTAAATGAGGTTGGTGTTAGGAAGGGCATCCAGCTGTAGAAATCAAGCCAAATCAGTTCCTGTATGAGCACAAGGTCAGCCGACCAGACACTGCCCACAACAGGACAACCCGTGTAACCCATGCTAGCGTGGAAGAACGGACGTACAACGGTGATGATGATGATGATGATGATGATGACACACATCTATGTGATGACTGAGGAAGGGGGGGGGGGGGGGCTATAGAAGTCCAGCGTTCTAAGATTCAGCACAGCAGCGTGTATATGTGTAGCAATTTGTCTACACACATTGACTGTGTGTGTGTATGTTTGTATCACTTGTGTGAGTAAGTGTGAAGGAACCAACCAACAAACAAACATCTCTTTTACTCTTTTACCTGTTCCAGCCATCCGGCTGAGGCCATGCTGGGGCACCAGCCTTGTTGCTACACATTTTATCTCCAGCCTGTATTGGTTGGCTACTGGTGCAAGAGGGAGTTTGTTGCTGCTGCCCTTAGGTTTCCCTCGTGCCTTGCTGTGGGCTCATCCAGGATCCTGGATAGCAAGGTGTTGAGATGTTTCTTGAAGACATCCACCTCCACACCATGCAGATCTCTCAGATCCCTCGGCAGCTTGCTGAGGGCCCTTGAACCCCAGGCTAGTGCAATATCTGCTCCTTATTCAAGATCTGATGTCCTGTTCAATGGTTGGTCCAGCTCCCAATGCCAAACTTTGGTGCTAGTCCCTCCAGGATTTTCCACATGTAGATCACTGCGTATCTCTCCCATCTTCGTTCCAAGGAGTAGAGGTTCAGTTCTTTTAGCCTCTCCCAGTAGCTTATCTCCTTCATCGTGGCAATCCTCTTGGTGTAGCTTCGCCGGATTGCCTCAAGCTCCGTGGTTATGTATAGATATTACAATTAGCTGTCATATTTGATGGCAGGAGGCCAGCTAGTCTATACAATGCTGTAGTTTATTTGAAGACTTGTATATAATATATAATGTAGAAAGTGGTATATGACTAAACAATTCAAAATTGCTTCTTTCGAAAGAAACAACAGCAACAAAAATTCAAAACAAATATTATCAGGTAAATAACTTTTTTGTTACCTTCATCTTACTGTCCATTTTGCATTGTTTAGCTTAAAATCACTTTCCACATTATATATACTAGCAGAAAAACCACCCCCCGGGTGGTTTTCTGCTAGCATGTGTAGTGTGTATATTGATATTATACGCAAATATATATACATGTAGATATGATACAACAAATAAAATCGTAATTGACAATATATAATACATAGAAATTGAACGAAGACTGCGTTACACTGTCTTACGTAATCAGTAACGTAATCCATGATACATTAAAAAAAGACGATATTATATATAAACTGCATTAGGAGAAAATTAGTGACAGAAATATATGAATGTTTATTTAAACGATGGCCAACCGGAAGTGTTGACATTTCAGAAATTTTAAAGAAGTGAATCTTTAAATAAACAAAATATATTTAATCAACAGCCACGAAATTTAGTAGATAATTTATGTAATATTCATTCATTATTTATTCAAATAATGCAACTTATTTTACTAATGTGATAAAAAAATATAAACCTTACGCAGTCCCACGCTCCTTGCTTTATTATAGTTTATATATATATATATATATATTTTGAGTATATGTTGGTTGTATACAAACACCTCAGTATGCAGATTGGAGCACTCGACGAAGTGCGCAGGTTGGTTTGGTTACTCCGGAGTAATGTAAAATAAAATAAAATAAATAAGTCAAATGTTTAAATTCATATGATTCCAGTTCCTCAGTGAAACAACAACTCAACTAGGAACTGGGCATATCAGAGTATTGACAAAGTTAAATACCTCAACAACATGTGTACTCGTCTCAACCACACTAATTCGGACTGCCTGAAGAGGTCACAGCCAAAGATGGCTGTCACCGAAATATATATAGCAGTAATAAACAAAGCCAAATTTTAAACATTTGACTTATTTATTTTATTTTATATATATATATATTTACTAAAATCACAGATTAAAGTTTAAGCAAAGAATCGCTGCTTTCACCCTTAACGGGATCTTCTATTTGCTCTACGATTTTTATATATAATTATATATATTTATATATATAATCCTTATCGAGCCCTCTTGGATTTTAGTCTTCACATTTATTATTATTTATTATTATTATATTCTGTATATATTTTTTTCTAGGGCGGGTAAAATTCCTGAGATCCATGGACGAGTTCTCTCCAGCGGTCTCTGTCCCTCATTATCGCTGCCATGTTCTGCATCTCCAACAGACCAGTGTCTGTCCTTAGGGCATCAACATACGTTAACCTCGGTCTTCCTCTTCCAGTGTGTCCATGTAGGGGCTCCCACAGGAGCATTGAGTGCAGTGTCAACTCTGGATGTCGATGAGCATGTCCAGCTAACCTCAGTCTCCCCTGTGTCACTTTTGAGCTGACTTTTGGGAGGCTCTCGTACAGCTCTGAGTTCTTCATCCTCAGTGTATACTGATTAATGTTCAGAGTCATCCTCAGCATTCTCGTGTAGCACCCATCCACCATCTGAGTGAGTTTCTTGGTCAGTGTCCAAGTCTCAGACCCGTACAGCAGCACAGACTCCACTACAGCAATATATATATAATATATATATGTATGTATGTATATATATATATGTATGTATATATATATTAACACCTATATCATCATCATCATTTTACGTCCACTTTTCCCTGCTTGCAAGGGTGGGACGGGAACTGATTCTGGCTTGATTTCTACAGCTGGATGCCCTTCCTAACACCAACCTCATTTACAGTGAGTGCTGGGTGCTTTTTTGCCGTGGCACCTCCACGACCACTTTGCAGTGGAATGATATGGACTCCAGTCCCTATCATCTCATTTCTACAGGTGAGTAAACTGGAGCAATGTGAAATAAAGTGTCTTGCTCAAGGAAACAACACATCACCCGGTCTGAGAATTGAACTCACAACCTTTCGATGCTCTAACTACTAAGCTATTTATATATATATATATATATATATAGTTATGCTTTGGGAGGGTCATGTTGCAAATAAGAAACACACGCACCAGTTGCCTTCACTCCAATTTATTATAAATTAAATGTATAAATTTAAGAATTTATAAATTTCCGGTTGGTTGGTTCCACAACCAGATGATTGTTCATATATTGTCAAAGTTCTTTTGTCACACATTCTGTTAGCTCTTCAGTGACTGGGGATTCTTTTCTTTGTTTTTGTGCCTCTCCTTTGTTCTGTCCTACGCCATCTTGTTTTTGTGTGTGTTGTGTGCTTAGTTTGCGCATGTGTTACATCCGGGTGTCTGTGTGTGTTTATATTTGTTTATTTATTTGTTTATTTACATGTTACTGGTTGGTTGTTTGTTCTATGTGTGTGTGTGTTTTCATTTTGTCCTTAATTGTAAGTTGTGATGTTGCTGTTCCATTTATGTTTTCTATTTAATTTTGGTTGGAGTTCTTTTATGTTTATTGCCTCTGTGATTTGTCTAAACATTGCGTATTTTCCAATAAATTGGAGTGAAAGCAACTGGTGCGTGTGTTTCTTATTGGCAACATGACCCTCCCAAAGTATAACAATATCGGTTTCAACACACATTTTCAGATAAAGAATCTTGCTAAACAAATTCATTTATAAATATATATGTATATATAAACTCACACACACACATATATATATATATATATATATATATATATATATATATATATATATATATATATATATGTATAAGCAAAAGGGATATTCAATTTGTTGGTAATTCAACAAATATAAATGTTTATATAATATATATATATATATATATATATATATATATATATAATGATTTCTACTATAGACACAAGGCCAGCAATTTGGGGACAGGTGGGAGAGGTTCTTGCATAAAATTATGATGGAATGTTTTATAACTTTTTCATGAAGCTGCTGTTTAGAACATAACAAAAGTTCTTACATAAAATTATGATGGAAGTTTTAACCCTTTAGCATTTACATTACTCTATATATACTATTGTATTTTCACAGTAAAGGCTTTACCTCACATAATATCTCACATAACATTTACATTACTCTATATATACTATTGTATTTTCACAGTAAAGGCTTTATCTCACATAATATCTCACATAACATTTACATTACTCTATATATACTATTGTATTTTCACAGTAAAGGCTTTATCTCACATAATATCTCACATAACATTTACATTACTCTATATATACTATTGTATTTTCACAGTAAAGGCTTTACCTCACATAATATCTCACATAACATTTACATTACTCTATATATACTATTGTATTTTCACAGTAAAGGCTTTACTTCACATAATATCTCACATAACATTTACATTACTCTATATATACTATTGTATTTTCACAGTAAAGGCTTTACCTCACATAATATCTCACATAACATTTACATTACTCTATATATACTATTGGATTTTCACAGTAAAGGCTTTATCTCACATAATATCTCACATAACATTTACATTACTCTATATATACTATTGTATTTTCACAGTAAAGGCTTTACCTCACATAATATCTCACATAACATCTCGTATACGAGAGACGTGTGTTGACGTGTGTGAACAAGCTCGGCTACCGAGTCGGATTTACTTACTCAAAAAGTGAGTTTTGATTAATTTTTTTATACTGTAATATACGTTAACCCCTTGCCTTGGTCGTCAAACTTTGAGTTTATTTATTTTCGCCCCTTTTTGGGGCGAATTTTCCAGTTAAAAATTTATTACGACAAACTAATAGAAATGGACGGAATTTTCACATCTCATCCTAACGTGAAAGCCACGCCCCCTAAGAAAGGTGATACAGAGAAGCTAGAAGCACAAGGCTCTAAGTCTTCCCTCCTCACTTCTGCAAAAGAAACATGGAACACGGAATTAAAAGAAAAATTTGTAGAAATGGGTGAAAACCCAGAAAGTCACATAAACGCAGACAAAAACATCAACGACAATAACAGCAATAGTCACAACACCAACCAAGGAAAAAATAACGATAACACCAAACAAAGTGAACCCACTACTGGTACCTCCTTTGCACAGGCGGTCCGGAAAACACAAACCTGCAAGCAACTGGACATTACAACTCTGAGAGAAAAGATGAAGGAAGCGAAACAGTATGTAACTTTCAAAGAAGGAGGAGACTTCACAATCACCTCCCCACAAGAAATCAAAAGAGACACGACGCTAAGAACGATATCTTTCAGAACAATTTCCAACATAACAAGGAAACCAACTCAATTATCCCAAAAAGAGATTGAGCTGGTCCTAAAAAATGTGTGGAGTGATATATCGTTCATACAAAAAGGGCCACTCTATGGGAATATAACGGTCCTAATGAAGGATCAATTGACGGCCAGGAAATACTCTGTGGCACCAATTGTTTCCAAGATATATACATTTTTCCCCACATATTTAGGGAAAAGAACGCAGAAGATAAGGGTCTCCGGAATCCGGCCAAATGCATGCATTTCCTGGGTACTAACAGGATTTTTAGAAGACGAGGACGGAATCCTCTCAGTAGGAGAAGTCACCACAGACGTTTTCGGCGGTTTGAGCGTGGAGGTTCTGGTCCAAATGAGACCAGAACGAATCGCTAGAATACCACAGAGGGTGTCCCTCGATGGAGAAACATTTATATATATTTCAGCCGAGGGTAGGAGGCCCATATGTTACTACTGTTCAAGCAGGGGTCATCTAAGGGCTGCTTGTCCTCAATTGACAAAAAAAAAGGCTCTTTTGCCTACACCCCACACACCACCACCGCCACCACCACCACCACCACCACCTCCACCACCACCACCACAACAACAACAAAAACAACAGGGAAAAATAACACAAGACACGGCCCCACCCAAAACAACTCCCAAAACACACACAAATACAACAAAACCCCAAAATACACCACTACCCGACAGCACGGACGAGGACCCAGCGGAAACGGCACCTAGTGACGAAGAGGGGGAACCCTTCCAACCTGTAAAAAGGAAAAAAAGAAAGCACCACTCGAACATAAACGAAACAAACACACAACCACCAACAAAAACAAAACAAACAGAACAAACAAAATCCGCCCCACCCCAAAACATAACACATACAACAAAACGTAAGCACACACAAGAACAACAAACAAACACAACACAAATAAAACAGTATACATACATTAACACAAATAACAAAGAACTAGTAAAAACAATACACAAAGACCCTTTGGTGGAAACTGAAGGGCAATTCTTTGCAAGCGCGGCCAACAAACCGCATTTAAAAATGATAAGACTCCCAATGGACACCTATGCAAAACTAAGAGAGAACTTTCCTGAGGACGTGGGGAAAACATGTACTCGACCCTATAACCGCGTCCTCTTGAAACGTTTCCCCACCCACACCTCACCAAACACCCCCACTCCACCACAGAACAACACCCCACCAAACAACCCCTCCAATACGCCCATGGATATTGTGCAACCTGCTCCTCAGGAGCCGAACAGGTAGGTCCTTCCTCTTTTAACCAACATGGCTGATATAAGAGTTGGGTGTCTGAATGTACGTGGCCTGGGACTGTCTTGGAAACAAGGCAAACTTTTAAACGATCTCAGGTCACATAGAATGGATGTAATGGCTATTTGCGAGTCCAGGATCAGCAGCGAGCACCAACTGGCGCCCCTCTTCGACGACTTTGAGATCTTCGCATCTCTCTGTCAACCGGGGGGTGGGGGTGGAGTTGTCGTTCTGCTGCGAAAACACCTGGGCCTCGCCATACAGAAGGTGCACCTGGACCCGGAGGGTCGACTGGTGGTTTTAGACGTCGGCAGTAGTGAAAGTGGAGCCCTTAGACTAATAGCTGTGTACGCCCCTTTTTGGGCAGCGCGGCCGGAATACTTCCAACGTCTGGAAACTTTTCTGGGAACGTCCCGCTCCTTGCTTTTAGTGGGGGACTGGAATGGTATCCTGGATGCACGTTGGGACTATGTAGGGGCATGTGCCAATAGAGGGGGGTGTAAAAGCCTCAAAAGGTTAATCGGCCGATTTGACCTGGCCGATAGATATCGACTAGATTTTCCGACTGTACCACTATGGACGTGGACCAATCGCAGTGGAACATCTAGGTCGTACCTAGATAGGGTCCTAGTTAGAGAGAACGATAGGGACACATTTAGCTGTCCAAAAATGTTCATGGTTGACTATTCGGATCACAAGTTAGTGACCTGCATAGCCAACCTTGATAGAACCCATAGACAGGGACCCGGTTACTGGAAGCTGAACTTGTCCTTACCGACAAGCAAAGCTTACAGTAAACGGATTAGCACGTTAGTTAAGCAGAATTTGACAGGGGCAATTGTCAACAACAGGTGGTGGAGCTCTCTTAAGAGAGCAATTAGAATAGAATCGATAGGTTTTAGTCAGGAATTAGCAAGGGATAGGAACAAGACGGAAAGGGAATTAGTAGATAGAGTAGAAGAGGCGATTAGGAGTGGCAATGTAGCCGGCGTGCTGGCATCAAGAATGGCCTTAGACCAGTTCTTTGAGGTGAAGCATGAAGGCTGCGTTGTCAGGAGTAAAATACGTGCTCTGGGTAATGAGGGAGCCAAAGCTGTAAGCTGGGCCCGAGTGACAGAGGCAAAAAGTGGGAACAAGTCCACGATTCGGTCTTTGAAGGACCAGGATGGGCGTGTGATCCTTGAACCTGGGCAGATGTGTGCGGCCTTTCAGCGGCACTTTGCACGACTGTTCGAGAGGGGCGGCGCGCCGGGTGAGACTATGGATTTCAATCCATACCTCGACGGTCTGCCGCGCCTCTCGGACGCGGAGGCGAAGTCCTGCGAAAGGACGATTTCAGCTGCTGAGATAGGGGCGGCGCTGAGCCAATGCGGCAAACGCAAATCCCCGGGTCTCGATGGTCTACCATACGAGCTATATGTAGCGATGCCGGACTTGTTCTCCGATATCCTCGAAGCGGTCTACTGCAACTGGCAGCAGAACGGGAGAATTCCCAGTTCTGTGACCAAGGGCGTAGTTACGCTGGTGAGGAAGGATGAGAACAAGGGGGATGACATAAGTAACTTCAGGCCCATAACTCTGCTAAATACAGAGTTAAAGATTTTGGCCAAGGTGTTAGCGAAGAGGTTGGCGCTTGTCGTTGGAAACCTGGTGGGAGAAGCGCAGACATGCGCAATCCCGTCCAGGTCCATTCACGACAATCTCCACCTTATGCGATACATCATAGAGAGGGTAGGGAATGAACCCGGCTTTGGTGGGGCCCTGATCAACTTGGATCAATCTAAAGCTTTCGATAGGGTTGACCATCGTTACCTGGATGCGGTGCTCGCGGCGGCAGGCTTCGGACCCGTTTTCAGGGGTTGGATTGCTGCGATGCACAGCAGCAACGTCTGCTCAAGGGTCAAGGTGAACGGCCACCTCTCGGAGCCGTTCCAAATCATGCGATCCATCCGACAGGGATGCCCTCTCTCCTCCCTACTGTATGTGCTGGCTCTTGAGCCACTACTGCGGAAGTTGGAGCGGTTGCAGGGCATCCCTTTGGAACCGGGATTGCAGAAAGCGGCGTCGGCCTACGCCGATGACGTGACAGTAATGGTGTCGAAAACCTCGCAAATCGGTGAGATCGGCACCTTACTGGAGGAATATGAAAGGTTTACAGGAGCCAAGCTGAACCGGGACAAGTCCGTCGGTTTGCAACTCGGAACATGGAGAGGCAAACCGATGCCCTCCAACGACGTCGTCGGACGCTGGACGGAGGGCCCGGTGAAGCTGCTTGGGGTCTGGTTCGGACCAGACCTCCAGGTGGAGAAAAACTGGAACGAGGTAACGGCCAGGGTGTTTGCACTCACCCAGAAGTGGGCCCAGTGCAAACTATCCCTGAAAGGTCGAGCGGAGGTGGCGAATACTTATATAGCATCCGTCATCTACTACCGCTTGACCGTCGTGCCTTGCCCAGTGAAAAGACTCGCCAAAATGGAGTGCGCGCTGTTCCAATTTCTTTGGAACAAGCGGACCCCTTTGGTGAGGAGATCCATCTGCTGTCAACACCCTTCGAAAGGAGGGCTGGGGATGCCGTGGCTACAGATGCGTAAACACGCATTAAGGCTACGGCACCTCCAGGTATTCCTCACCGGTCAACCGGTGTGGGCCCCGTTTGTGAGGCGAGCCTTTCCCAGACTCGTCTCGCTCACCGAGCTGCAATCCTGGGTCAAGCAAAGACCGAGAAAAGTGGGCGACTGGCACATTGAATGTGCCCAGGCGCTCACGGCCCTCTGGAAAGCGGACCCGGCAATCAGTGGAGACTCCACCTCGACATTCTATAGAGGGTTGGTACGCAGCAGGTGCGACGATGCTCTCGGAGAAGCTCTAGGCATGGAGGAAGATGAACTGGCCAGTCTGTTCGGTAGGACGTTTGGCCCTGGACCGATGGACAACTTCCAAAAGTCCCTGGCTTGGCAGTGCTACCGAGGGGCTCTACCCGTTCGAGACAAGCTCCACAGGCATGGGAGCCTGGGTAGAGATCCTTTGAATAAGATCTGTCCGAGATGCGTGCATGATGACGAAACCGTTGCGCACGCATTCGTACACTGCCCAGGCATTGCTGACCTGTGGGGCTATGTGGAACGACTACTGTCGAGGGTGGGACCAATCCGGTTGACCACCGAGTCCATTGTCACGATCAAACCGCCTCCCCCTTTCAAAAACGAAGGAGAGGCGGTTTTTCTCTGTGTGGTAGCCATGGCTAAAGAAGTTGTATGGTGGACGAGGCTGAAAGGGCTGAGGTCAGACACCTTTCTCTCCGGCCAACAACTGGTCCCCTTTTTCAAATACCATTTTAAAAGAAGGATCAGAATGGAGAGAGAGGTGCTCTACCCCAGCAAGTTTTATGAAAGGTGGGTGAAAGTAGGGAGAATGGCCAGAGTGAATGGGTCTTCTCTCTATATCAGCCTGTAGGTAAAAGAAGAGGAAAAAGAGGAGACGAGGGAGGCACCTACTCTTTGTGCTCCTGAGGAGAAGGGTTACACATTTTTTTCCGGGGTGTGTGCGACCCATGTTAATGCCCCCTCCCTATTGAGGACTTCGTTTGTTGTTGTTATTTCATTGTTATATTTTTGTACTCGTTAATTATATGTAAACTTCCCCCCTTTTGTGCCCTAGTGGCAAATAAAGAAACCACTCTATATATACTATTGTATTTTCACAGTAAAGGCTTTACTTCACATAATATCTCACATAACATTTACATTACTCTATATATACTATTGTATTTTCACAGTAAAGGCTTTACCTCACATAATATCTCACATAACATTTACATTACTCTATATATACTATTGTATTTTCACAGTAAAGGCTTTATCTCACATAATATCTCACATAACATTTACATTACTCTATATATACTATTGTATTTTCACAGTAAAGGCTTTATCTCACATAATATCTCACATAACATTTACATTACTCTATATATACTATTGTATTTTCACAGTAAAGGCTTTATCTCACATAATATCTCACATAACATTTACATTACTCTATATATACTATTGTATTTTCACAGTAAAGGTTTTACCTCACATAATATCTCACATAACATTTACATTACTCTATATATACTATTGTATTTTCACAGTAAAGGCTTTATCTCACATAATATCTCACATAACATTTACATTACTCTATATATACTATTGTATTTTCACATTAAAGGCTTTACTTCACATAATATCTCACATAACATTTACATTACTCTATATATACTATTATATTTTCACAGTAAAGGCTTTACTTCACATAATATCTCACATAACATTTACATTACTCTATATATACTATTGTATTTTCACAGTAAAGGTTTTTCCTCACCTAATATTGAAGCTACGAGGTTTTGTTATTTATTTTGAGGGCAACACCTTAACATAGATATGAGTGGCTGGTTACAGCTGGTTTGAACAGAAGAGGTGAGAAAATTCTGGCCGGATACAGCCGGTTTAAATGCTAACGATTGAAAGAGGAATTGCTTCTGAAAATGTCTTTCTCTTTATTTTGGTTGAATGTGGTTTTGCTCCAGCATGGCCTCAACCAAATGACTGACACCAACTAGTGACAGAAGAGCAATATATCATAAAATTTGTCTTCTGTCTGCCAGGTGGAGTGTAGGGTGGAGTAGAACGGTGTAGTGTGGAGCGGTGGTTGGTGTAGAGTGGTGGAGATAGTTTGGCAGGGAAAACAGCTGTTCCTCAGCAGTAGCTACAGATCAGCTGATATTTGGTGGAGGTGGTGGTGAGGTGGCCACTGAGACGGGTGAGGAGGGCCTGGGTGGTGGAGGTGGGCCAGGGTGGTGGAGCAGGGCCAGGGTGGTGGAGGAGGGCCTGGGTGGTGGAGGTGGGCCGGGGTGGTGGAGCAGGGCCAGGGTGGTGGAGGAGGGCCGGGGTGGTGGAGGTGGGCCGGGGTGGAGGTGGGCCGGGCTGGTGGAGGAGGGCCGGGGTGGTGGTGGTGGACGGGGTGGAGGATGAGGGCCGGGGTGGCGGAGGTGTCAGTTCATCATCTCACAGTCTGTATCACTTGTTAACTTGTAAGTAGGTGTCAAACATCTCACTCTCTCTCTATCTCTCACTCACTCTCTCTCTATCTCTCACTCACTCACTCTCTATCTCTCACTCAATCTCTCTCTATCTCTCACTCACTCTCTATCTCTCACTCACTCTCTCTCTATCTCTCCCTTGATCTATCTGTGGTGTAGTGTAGTGTGGTGTAGTGTAGTGTAGTGTAGTGTAGTGTAGTGTAGTGTAGTGTAGTGTAGTGTAGTGTAGTGTAGTGTAGTGTAGTGTAGTGTAGTGTCGAGTAGTGTGGTGTGGTGTGGTGTGGTGTAGTGTAGTGTAGTGTAATGTAGTGTAGTGTCGAGTAGTGTGGTGTGGTGTGGTGTGGTGTGGTGCAGTGTAGTGTAGTGGAGTGGAGTGTAGTGTGGCATAGTGTAGTCTAGTGTAGTGTAGTGTAGTGTAGTGTAGTGTAGTGTAGTGTAGTGTAATGTAGTGTGGTGTAGTGTGGTGTGGTGTGGTGTAGTGTAGTGTAGTGTAGTGTAGTGTAGTGTGGTGTTGTGTAGTGTAGTGTGGCATAGTGTAGTGTAATGTGGTGTGGTGTGGTGTGGTTTAGTGTGGTGTAGTGTGGTGTGGTGTGGTGTGGTGTAGTATGGCATAGTGTAGTATAATGTAGTGTGGTGTGGTGTAGTGTAGTGTGGGATAGTGTAGTGTAGTGTAGTGTAGTGTAGTGTAGTGTAGTGTAGTGTAGTGTAGTGTAGTGTAGTGTAGTGTCGTGTAGTGTAGTGTAGTGTAATGTAGTGTGGTGTGATGTAGTGTAGTGTCGAGTAGTGTAGTGTAGTGTGGTGTAGTGGAGTGGAGTGTGGTGTAGTGTAATATAGTGTAGTGTAGTGTAGTGTAGTGTGGTGTAGTGTAGTGTAGTGTGGTGTAGTGTAATATAGTGTAGTGTAGTATAGTGTAGTGTAGTGTGGTGTAGTGTAGTGTGGTGTAGTGTGGTGTGGTGTGGTGTTGTGTAGTGTAGTGTGGCATAGTGTAGTGTAATGTGGTGTGGTGTGGTGTAGTGTGGTGTAGTGTAGTGTGGTGTGGTATGGTGTGGTGTAGTATGGCATAGTGTAGTGTAATGTAGTGTGGTGTGGTGTAGTGTAGTGTGGTGTGGTGTAGTGTGGTGTGGTGTAGTGTGGTGTGGTGTAGTGTGGTGTAGTGTGGTGTAGTGTAGTGTGGTGTGGTGTGGTGTGGTGTGGTGTAGTGTGGTATAGTGTAATGTAGTGTGGTGTAGTGTAGTGTAGTGTGGTGTGGTGTGGTGTGGTGTGGTGTGGTGTGGTGTGGTGTGGTGTGGTGTAGTGTAGTGTGGTGTAGTGTGGTGTAGTGTACTGTAGTGTGGTGTGGTGTGGTGTAATGTGGTGTGGTGTAGTGTACTGTAGTGTAGTGTGGTGTGGTGTGGTGTAGTGTAATGTATTGTAGTGTGGTGTGGTGTGGTGTAGAGTGGTGTGGTGTGGTGTGGTGTGGTGTACTGTAGTGTGGTGTAGTGTGGTGTAGTGTATTGTACTGTAGTGTAGCGTAATGTATTGTAGTGTAGTGTATTGTAGTGTAGTGTAGTGTAGTGTGGTGTAGTGTGGTGTAGTGTAGTGTGGTGTAGTGTAGTGTAGTGTAATGTAGTGTGGTGTGGTGTAGTGTGGTGTAGTGTAATGTAGTGTAGTGTAGTGTAGTGTGGTGTAGTGTAGTGTAGTGTAATGTAGTGTGGTGTGGTGTAGTGTGGTGTAGTGTAATGTAGTGTAGTGTAGTGTAGTGTGGTGTGGTGTAGTGTGATATAGTGTAGTGTAATGTAGTGTGGTGTGGTGTGGTGTGGTGTGGTGTAATGTGGTGTGGTGTACTGTACTGTAGTGTGGTGTGGTGTGGTGTAGTGTAATGTATTGTAGTGTGGTGTGGTGTGGTGTAGAGTGGTGTGGTGTGGTGTACTGTAGTGTGGTGTAGTGTGGTGTAGTGTATTGTACTGTAGTGTAGTGTAGCGTAATGTATTGTAGTGTAGTGTATTGTAGTGTAGTGTAGTGTAGTGTGGTGTAGTGTGGTGTAGTGTAGTGTGGTGTAGTGTAATGTAGTGTAGTGTAGTGTAGTGTAGTGTGGTGTAGTGTAGTGTAGTGTAATGTAGTGTGGTGTGGTGTAGTGTGGTGTAGTGTAATGTAGTGTAGTGTAGTGTAGTGTGGTGTAGTGTGGTGTAGTGTAGTGTAATGTAGTGTGGTGTGGTGTGGTGTGGTGTGGTGTAGTGTACTGTGGTGTGGTGTAGTGTAGTGTGGTGTGGTGTAGTGTGGTGTGGTGTAGTGTGGTGTGGTGTAGTGTAGTGTGGTGTGGTGTAGTGTAGTGTGGTGTGGTGTAGTGTACTGTGGTGTGGTGTAGTGTAGTGTGGTGTGGTGTAGTGTAGTGTGGTGTGGTGTGGTGTAGTGTAGTGTGGTGTGGTGTGGTGTGGTGTAGTGTACTGTGGTGTGGTGTAGTGTAGTGTGGTGTGGTGTGGTGTAGTGTAGTGTGGCATAGTGTAGTGTAATGTGGTGTGGTGTGGTGTAGTGTGGTGTAGTGTAGTGTGGTGTGGTATGGTGTGGTGTAGTATGGCATAGTGTAGTGTAATGTAGTGTGGTGTGGTGTAGTGTAGTGTGGTGTGGTGTAGTGTGGTGTGGTGTAGTGTGGTGTGGTGTAGTGTGGTGTAGTGTGGTGTAGTGTAGTGTGGTGTGGTGTGGTGTGGTGTGGTGTAGTGTGGTATAGTGTAATGTAGTGTGGTGTAGTGTAGTGTAGTGTGGTGTGGTGTGGTGTGGTGTGGTGTGGTGTGGTGTGGTGTGGTGTGGTGTAGTGTAGTGTGGTGTAGTGTGGTGTAGTGTACTGTAGTGTGGTGTGGTGTGGTGTAATGTGGTGTGGTGTAGTGTACTGTAGTGTAGTGTGGTGTGGTGTGGTGTAGTGTAATGTATTGTAGTGTGGTGTGGTGTGGTGTAGAGTGGTGTGGTGTGGTGTGGTGTGGTGTACTGTAGTGTGGTGTAGTGTGGTGTAGTGTATTGTACTGTAGTGTAGCGTAATGTATTGTAGTGTAGTGTATTGTAGTGTAGTGTAGTGTAGTGTGGTGTAGTGTGGTGTAGTGTAGTGTGGTGTAGTGTAGTGTAGTGTAATGTAGTGTGGTGTGGTGTAGTGTGGTGTAGTGTAATGTAGTGTAGTGTAGTGTAGTGTGGTGTAGTGTAGTGTAGTGTAATGTAGTGTGGTGTGGTGTAGTGTGGTGTAGTGTAATGTAGTGTAGTGTAGTGTAGTGTGGTGTGGTGTAGTGTGATATAGTGTAGTGTAATGTAGTGTGGTGTGGTGTGGTGTGGTGTGGTGTAATGTGGTGTGGTGTACTGTACTGTAGTGTGGTGTGGTGTGGTGTAGTGTAATGTATTGTAGTGTGGTGTGGTGTGGTGTAGAGTGGTGTGGTGTGGTGTACTGTAGTGTGGTGTAGTGTGGTGTAGTGTATTGTACTGTAGTGTAGTGTAGCGTAATGTATTGTAGTGTAGTGTATTGTAGTGTAGTGTAGTGTAGTGTGGTGTAGTGTGGTGTAGTGTAGTGTGGTGTAGTGTAATGTAGTGTAGTGTAGTGTAGTGTAGTGTGGTGTAGTGTAGTGTAGTGTAATGTAGTGTGGTGTGGTGTAGTGTGGTGTAGTGTAATGTAGTGTAGTGTAGTGTGGTGTAGTGTGGTGTAGTGTAGTGTAATGTAGTGTGGTGTGGTGTGGTGTGGTGTGGTGTAGTGTACTGTGGTGTGGTGTAGTGTAGTGTGGTGTGGTGTAGTGTGGTGTGGTGTAGTGTGGTGTGGTGTAGTGTAGTGTGGTGTGGTGTAGTGTAGTGTGGTGTGGTGTAGTGTACTGTGGTGTGGTGTAGTGTAGTGTGGTGTGGTGTAGTGTAGTGTGGTGTGGTGTGGTGTAGTGTAGTGTGGTGTGGTGTGGTGTGGTGTAGTGTACTGTGGTGTGGTGTAGTGTAGTGTGGTGTGGTGTGGTGTAGTGTAGTGTGGTGTGGTGTGGTGTGGTGTAGTGTGGTGTGGTGTGGTGTGGTGTAGTGTACTGTGGTGTGGTGTAGTGTAGTGTGGTGTGGTGTGGTGTAGTGTAGTGTGGTGTGGTGTGGTGTAGTGTGGTGTGGTGTAGTGTAGTGTGGTGTGGTGTGGTGTGGTGTAGTGTAATGTGGTGTGGTGTAGTGTAGTGTGGTGTGGTGTGGTGTAGTGTAGTGTGGTGTGGTGTGGTGTAGTGTAGTGTGGTGTGGTGTGGTGTAGTGTAGTGTGGTGTGGTGTGGTGTGGTGTAGTATACTGTGGTGTGGTGTAGTGTAGTGTGGTGTGGTGTGGTGTAGTGTAGTGTGGTGTGGTGTGGTGTAGTGTAGTGTGGTGTGGTGTAATGTGGTGTTGAAGTTGAAAAGATGGGTGTGAAGATTTTACAAACCTTACATGTACAGTCCTGCCTTCCCCCACCACACCACCACCTCTCCCCATCACTTCCATTCCCCCACCTCTCCCCCTCCAGTCACGAATACTCCGCCCCCTCCCCGGGGCAGGGAGGTGGTGTGGTGGTTGTTTGTATGAAGTGTCATATAATATAAAAATATTCAGGAAGAGTTAATATATTGAGTTGGAGGGAGAGGTGGGGGAGGGTGGGAGGGCAGTCAGCTGTGAAATGAAGTTACGGGGAGAGGGAGGGGGTGGGTGAGAGTTGTATATGGGTGGGAGGGGGGTATAGGATGGGTGGGGCAGGTTGGAGGTGTGGCAGAACGGGCTGTGAGAGGTGGGGGAGGTGAGATGAGGGAGGGGAAGACGGGAGGTGAGAGGTGGAAGCTGAGAGGTGGTGGGAGGTAAAAGATAGGAGGGGTTGAGTGGCAGGAGGTGGGGGGCTCCGTGAATGGAATCCTGTCCCCCCACCACCACCACCACTACCTACATACCCCTCCAAAACAGATGGTAATCAAGGCGGTGGGTAGGAGGTAAAAGATATGATTTATGGGATATATATTGCTTGTATACATATGTGTGTATATATATATATACACACATATGTATATACATGTGTGTATATATG
>OZ024765.1:8591804-8599304 GCA_964016885.1 Eledone cirrhosa | reverse complement strand
TGTTGGAAGATTTTTTTATTTAACCCTTTAGTAATTAAACAGGCCATATCAATTCTTTCTGTTCAAACTGGCCATAATTGGCCACTCATACTGATTTTAAGGTACTGTTCTCAAAATAAATAACATCAAAATCTCATAGATTCGATATTATATGAGATATTATGTGAGTTAAAGACTTTACTGTGAAAATACAATAGTATATATAGAGTAATGTAAATGTTATGTGAGATATTATGTGAGGTAAAGCCTTTACTGTGAAAATACAATAGTATATATATAGAATAATGTAAATGTTATGTGAGATATTATGTGAGGTAAAGCCTTTACTGTGAAAATACAAAAGTATATATAGAGCAATGTAAATGTTATGTGAGGTAAAGCCTTTACTGTGAAAATACAATAGTATATATAGAGTAATGTAAATGTTGTGTGAGATATTATGTGAGGTAAAGCCTTTACTGTGAAAATATAATAGTATATATAGAGTAATGTAAATGTTATGTGAGATATTATGTGAGTTAAAGACTTTACTGTGAAAATACAATAGTATATATAGAGTAATGTAAATGTTATGTGAGATATTATGTGAGGTAAAGCCTTTACTGTGAAATTACAATAGTATATATAGAATAATGTAAATGTTATGTGAGATATTATGTGAGGTAAAGCCTTTACTGTGAAAATATAATAGTATATATAGAGTAATGTAAATGTTATGTGAGATATTATGTGAGGTAAAGCCTTTACTGTGAAAATATAATAGTATATATAGAGTAATGTAAATGTTATGTGAGATATTATGTGAGGTAAAGCCTTTACTGTGAAAATATAATAGTATATATAGAGTAATGTAAATGTTATGTGAGATATTATGTGAGGTAAAGCCTTTACAGTGAAAATACAATAGTATATATAGAATAATGTAAATGTTATGTGAGATATTATGTGAGGTAAAGCCTTTACTGTGAAAATACAATAGTATATATAGAATAATGTAAATGTTATGTGAGATATTATGTGAGGTAAAGACTTTAATGGGAAAATACAATAGTATATATAGAGTAATGTAAATGTTATGTGAGATATTATGTGAGGTAAAGCCTTTACTGTGAAAATACAATAGTATATATAGAATAATGTAAATGTTATGTGAGATATTATGTGAGGTAAAGACTTTAATGGGAAAATACAATAGTATATATAGAGTAATGTAAATGTTATGTGAGATATTATGTGAGGTAAAGCCTTTACTGTGAAAATACAATAGTATATATAGAATAATGTAAATGTTATGTGAGATATTATGTGAGGTAAAGCCTTTACTGTGACAATACAATAGTATATATAGAGTAATATAAATGTTATGTGAGATATTATGTGAGGTAAAGCCTTTATTGTGAAAATACAATAGTATATATAGAGTAATGTAAATGTTATGTGAGATATTATGTGAGGTAAAGCCTTTACTGTGACAATACAATAGTATATATAGAGTAATGTAAATGTTATGTGAGATATTATGTGAGGTAAAGCCTTTAATGTGACAATACAATAGTATATATAGAGTGGTTTCTTTATTTGCCACTAGGGCACAAAAGGTAGGGACAGATACAAGGGGGGAAGTTTACATATAATTAACGAGTACAAAAATATAACAATGAAATAACAACAACAAACGAAGTCCTCAATAGGGAGGGGGCATTAACATGGGTCGCACACACCCCGGAAAAAATGTGTAACCCTTCTCCTCAGGAGCACAAAGAGTAGGTGCTTCCCTCGTCTCCGCTTTTTCCTCTTCTTTCACCTACAGGCTGATATAGAGAGAAGACCCATTCACTCTGGCCATTCTCCCTACTTTCACCCACCTTTCATAAAACTTGCTGGGGTAGAGCACCTCTCTCTCCATTCTGATCCTTCTTTTAAAATGGTATTTGAAAAAGGGGACCAGTTGTTGGCCGGAGAGAAAGGTGTCTGACCTCAGCCCTTTCAGCCTCGTCCACCATACAACTTCTTTAGCCATGGCTACCACACAGAGAAAAACCGCCTCTCCTTCGTTTTTGAAAGGGGGAGGCGGTTTGATCGTGACAATGGACTCGGTGGTCAACCGGATTGGTCCCACCCTCGACAGTAGTCGTTCCACATAGCCCCACAGGTCAGCAATGCCTGGGCAGTGTACGAATGCGTGCGCAACGGTTTCGTCATCATGCACGCATCTCGGACAGATCTTATTCAAAGGATCTCTACCCAGGCTCCCATGTCTGTGGAGCTTGTCTCGAACGGGTAGAGCCCCTCGGTAGCACTGCCAAGCCAGGGACTTTTGGAAGTTGTCCATCGGTCCAGGGCCAAACGTCCTACCGAACAGACTGGCCAGTTCATCTTCCTCCATGCCTAGAGCTTCTCCGAGAGCATCGTCGCACCTGCTGCGTACCAACCCTCTATAGAATGTCGAGGTGGAGTCTCCACTGATTGCCGGGTCCGCTTTCCAGAGGGCCGTGAGCGCCTGGGCACATTCAATGTGCCAGTCGCCCACTTTTCTCGGTCTTTGCTTGACCCAGGATTGCAGCTCGGTGAGCGAGACGAGTCTGGGAAAGGCTCGCCTCACAAACGGGGCCCACACCGGTTGACCGGTGAGGAATACCTGGAGGTGCCGTAGCCTTAATGCGTGTTTACGCATCTGTAGCCACGGCATCCCCAGCCCTCCTTTCGAAGGGTGTTGACAGCAGATGGATCTCCTCACCAAAGGGGTCCGCTTGTTCCAAAGAAATTGGAACAGCGCGCACTCCATTTTGGCGAGTCTTTTCACTGGGCAAGGCACGACGGTCAAGCGGTAGTAGATGACGGATGCTATATAAGTATTCGCCACCTCCGCTCGACCTTTCAGGGATAGTTTGCACTGGGCCCACTTCTGGGTGAGTGCAAACACCCTGGCCGTTACCTCGTTCCAGTTTTTCTCCACCTGGAGGTCTGGTCCGAACCAGACCCCAAGCAGCTTCACCGGGCCCTCCGTCCAGCGTCCGACGACGTCGTTGGAGGGCATCGGTTTGCCTCTCCATGTTCCGAGTTGCAAACCGACGGACTTGTCCCGGTTCAGCTTGGCTCCTGTAAACCTTTCATATTCCTCCAGTAAGGTGCCGATCTCACCGATTTGCGAGGTTTTCGACACCATTACTGTCACGTCATCGGCGTAGGCCGACGCCGCTTTCTGCAATCCCGGTTCCAAAGGGATGCCCTGCAACCGCTCCAACTTCCGCAGTAGTGGCTCAAGAGCCAGCACATACAGTAGGGAGGAGAGAGGGCATCCCTGTCGGATGGATCGCATGATTTGGAACGGCTCCGAGAGGTGGCCGTTCACCTTGACCCTTGAGCAGACGTTGCTGCTGTGCATCGCAGCAATCCAACTCCTGAAAACGGGTCCGAAGCCTGCCGCCGCGAGCACCGCATCCAGGTAACGATGGTCAACCCTATCGAAAGCTTTAGATTGATCCAAGTTGATCAGGGCCCCACCAAAGCCGGGTTCATTCCCTACCCTCTCTATGATGTATCGCATAAGGTGGAGATTGTCGTGAATGGACCTGGACGGGATTGCGCATGTCTGCGCTTCTCCCACCAGGTTTCCAACGACAAGCGCCAACCTCTTCGCTAACACCTTGGCCAAAATCTTTAACTCTGTATTTAGCAGAGTTATGGGCCTGAAGTTACTTATGTCATCCCCCTTGTTCTCATCCTTCCTCACCAGCGTAACTACGCCCTTGGTCACAGAACTGGGAATTCTCCCGTTCTGCTGCCAGTTGCAGTAGACCGCTTCGAGGATATCGGAGAACAAGTCCGGCATCGCTACATATAGCTCGTATGGTAGACCATCGAGACCCGGGGATTTGCGTTTGCCGCATTGGCTCAGCGCCGCCCCTATCTCAGCAGCTGAAATCGTCCTTTCGCAGGACTTCGCCTCCGCGTCCGAGAGGCGCGGCAGACCGTCGAGGTATGGATTGAAATCCATAGTCTCACCCGGCGCGCCGCCCCTCTCGAACAGTCGTGCAAAGTGCCGCTGAAAGGCCGCACACATCTGCCCAGGTTCAAGGATCACACGCCCATCCTGGTCCTTCAAAGACCGAATCGTGGACTTGTTCCCACTTTTTGCCTCTGTCACTCGGGCCCAGCTTACAGCTTTGGCTCCCTCATTACCCAGAGCACGTATTTTACTCCTGACAACGCAGCCTTCATGCTTCACCTCAAAGAACTGGTCTAAGGCCATTCTTGATGCCAGCACGCCGGCTACATTGCCACTCCTAATCGCCTCTTCTACTCTATCTACTAATTCCCTTTCCGTCTTGTTCCTATCCCTTGCTAATTCCTGACTAAAACCTATCGATTCTATTCTAATTGCTCTCTTAAGAGAGCTCCACCACCTGTTGTTGACAATTGCCCCTGTCAAATTCTGCTTAACTAACGTGCTAATCCGTTTACTGTAAGCTTTGCTTCTCGGTAAGGACAAGTTCAGCTTCCAGTAACCGGGTCCCTGTCTATGGGTTCTATCAAGGTTGGCTATGCAGGTCACTAACTTGTGATCCGAATAGTCAACCATGAACATTTTTGGACAGCTAAATGTGTCCCTATCGTTCTCTCTAACTAGGACCCTATCTAGGTACGACCTAGATGTTCCACTGCGATTGGTCCACGTCCATAGTGGTACAGTCGGAAAATCTAGTCGATATCTATCGGCCAGGTCAAATCGGCCGATTAACCTTTTGAGGCTTTTACACCCCCCTCTATTGGCACATGCCCCTACATAGTCCCAACGTGCATCCAGGATACCATTCCAGTCCCCCACTAAAAGCAAGGAGCGGGACGTTCCCAGAAAAGTTTCCAGACGTTGGAAGTATTCCGGCCGCGCTGCCCAAAAAGGGGCGTACACAGCTATTAGTCTAAGGGCTCCACTTTCACTACTGCCGACGTCTAGAACCACCAGTCGACCCTCCGGGTCCAGGTGCACCTTCTGTATGGCGAGGCCCAGGTGTTTTCGCAGCAGAACGACAACTCCACCCCCACCCCCCGGTTGACAGAGAGATGCGAAGATCTCAAAGTCGTCGAAGAGGGGCGCCAGTTGGTGCTCGCTGCTGATCCTGGACTCGCAAATAGCCATTACATCCATTCTATGTGACCTGAGATCGTTTAAAAGTTTGCCTTGTTTCCAAGACAGTCCCAGGCCACGTACATTCAGAAACCCAACTCTTATATCAGCCATGTTGGTTAAAAGAGGAAGGACCTACCTGTTCGGCTCCTGAGGAGCAGGTTGCACAATATCCATGGGCGTATTGGAGGGGTTGTTTGGTGGGGTGTTGTTCTGTGGTGGAGTGGGGGTGTTTGGTGAGGTGTGGGTGGGGAAACGTTTCAAGAGGACGCGGTTATAGGGTCGAGTACATGTTTTCCCCACGTCCTCAGGAAAGTTCTCTCTTAGTTTTGCATAGGTGTCCATTGGGAGTCTTATCATTTTTAAATGCGGTTTGTTGGCCGCGCTTGCAAAGAATTGCCCTTCAGTTTCCACCAAAGGGTCTTTGTGTATTGTTTTTACTAGTTCTTTGTTATTTGTGTTAATGTATGTATACTGTTTTATTTGTGTTGTGTTTGTTTGTTGTTCTTGTGTGTGCTTACGTTTTGTTGTATGTGTTATGTTTTGGGGTGGGGCGGATTTTGTTTGTTCTGTTTGTTTTGTTTTTGTTGGTGGTTGTGTGTTTGTTTCGTTTATGTTCGAGTGGTGCTTTCTTTTTTTCCTTTTTACAGGTTGGAAGGGTTCCCCCTCTTCGTCACTAGGTGCCGTTTCCGCTAGGTCCTCGTCCGTGCTGTCGGGTAGTGGTGTATTTTGGGGTTTTGTTGTATTTGTGTGTGTTTTGGGAGTTGTTTTGGGTGGGGCCGTGTCTTGTGTTATTTTTCCCTGTTGTTTTTGTTGTTGTTGTGGTGGTGGTGGTGGAGGTGGTGGTGGTGGTGGTGGTGGCGGTGGTGGTGTGTGGGGTGTAGGCAAAAGAGCCTTTTTTTTTGTCAATTGAGGACAAGCAGCCCTTAGATGACCCCTGCTTGAACAGTAGTAACATATGGGCCTCCTACCCTCGGCTGAAATATATATAAATGTTTCTCCATCGAGGGACACCCTCTGTGGTATTCTAGCGATTCGTTCTGGTCTCATTTGGACCAGAACCTCCACGCTCAAACCGCCGAAAACGTCTGTGGTGACTTCTCCTACTGAGAGGATTCCGTCCTCGTCTTCTAAAAATCCTGTTAGTACCCAGGAAATGCATGCATTTGGCCGGATTCCGGAGACCCTTATCTTCTGCGTTCTTTTCCCTAAATATGTGGGGAAAAATGTATATATCTTGGAAACAATTGGTGCCACAGAGTATTTCCTGGCCGTCAATTGATCCTTCATTAGGACCGTTATATTCCCATAGAGTGGCCCTTTTTGTATGAACGATATATCACTCCACACATTTTTTAGGACCAGCTCAATCTCTTTTTGGGATAATTGAGTTGGTTTCCTTGTTATGTTGGAAATTGTTCTGAAAGATATCGTTCTTAGCGTCGTGTCTCTTTTGATTTCTTGTGGGGAGGTGATTGTGAAGTCTCCTCCTTCTTTGAAAGTTACATACTGTTTCGCTTCCTTCATCTTTTCTCTCAGAGTTGTAATGTCCAGTTGCTTGCAGGTTTGTGTTTTCCGGACCGCCTGTGCAAAGGAGGTACCAGTAGTGGGTTCACTTTGTTTGGTGTTATCGTTATTTTTTCCTTGGTTGGTGTTGTGACTATTGCTGTTATTGTCGTTGATGTTTTTGTCTGCGTTTATGTGACTTTCTGGGTTTTCACCCATTTCTACAAATTTTTCTTTTAATTCCGTGTTCCATGTTTCTTTTGCAGAAGTGAGGAGGGAAGACTTAGAGCCTTGTGCTTCTAGCTTCTCTGTATCACCTTTCTTAGGGGGCGTGGCTTTCACGTTAGGATGAGATGTGAAAATTCCGTCCATTTCTATTAGTTTGCCGTAATAAATTTTTAACTGGAAAATTCGCCCCAAAAAGGGGCGAAAATAAATAAACTCAAAGTTTGACGACCAAGGCAAGGGGTTAACGTATATTACAGTATAAAAAATTAATCAAAACTCACTTTTTGAGTAAGTAAATCCGACTCGGTAGCCGAGCTTGTTCACACACGTCAACACACGTCTCTCGTATACGAGATGTTATGTGAGATATTATGTGAGGTAAAGCCTTTACTGTGAAAATACTATAGTATATATAGAATAATGTAAATGTTATGTGAGATATTATGTGAGGTAAAGACTTTAATGGGAAAATACAATAGTATATATAGAGTAATGTAAATGTTATGTGAGATATTATGTGAGGTAAAGCCTTTACTGTGAAAATACAATAGTATATATAGAATAATGTAAATGTTATGTGAGATATTATGTGAGGTAAAGTCTTTAATGTGAAAATACAATAGTATATATAGAGTAAT
>OZ024765.1:8564304-8571804 GCA_964016885.1 Eledone cirrhosa | reverse complement strand
CTGTTTTGACGGTATTTTGCTGTTTTAACAGCTTCCTAAATGCTGAGTTTTTCAATTTTCTTACAAATTATATATATTTATATATATCATTATATCATCATGATCATCATCATTGTTTAATGTTTATAACCCATGCTAGCATGGGTTATATATATATATATCCTCTGAACTGTTGTCATGCTGGGGCACAACTTTATATATATATATATAGCCTCTGAACTGTTGTCATGCTGGGGCATAACTTTATATATATATATATAGCCTCTGAACTGTTGTCATGCTGGGGCATAACTTTATATATATATATATATGTATATATATATATATATACAGTCACCCAAACAATCTTGCCCTTAGTGGGACAACTCCTGTCTAACCCATGCTAGCTTGGAAGATAGACGTTAAACGATGATGATGATTATATATATATATATATATATATATAAGAAAAAGGATTTGATAAGATATAAGGTGGACCATAACACACCTGAGTACTAAATACTTAGGGTAGATACGAACTGATCTAGCTGTCGAAACAGCCGGAGCTCAGCCGTCGGGGTCCTAACTCTTTTTCTATATATATATATGCAAAGCATAAACGAACTAAGGAAAAAATTAGAAATAAGAGGGATCAGATGTTGTTTACTCGAGAGAAGGCTACGTTGGTATGGTCACGTGATGCGCATGAAAGACGACAGCTGTATAACAAAGTGCAGGGCAATAAAGATAGACGGTAGCCACGAAGTAGGCAGACCCAGAAAAACCTGGGACGACTTGATAAATTCCGACCTCACACACTTACACCTCTCCAAGACAATGTCACTGGACCGAGACCTTTGGCGGTACTCAGTAATAGAGAAGACCCGCCTTACCTAAATACAAAGTAAAACCTACTACAGTCAGTAGGCACCTCTAACAAAATACACCCCCGTCCCACCACCCGCCCCTTTCAATGTAAAGTTATGTTGGTCCACAACATCCAGGCCGAAACAAATGAGATCGTGTAGGTGTCATGACAAAAAAACACACAGTCCACGCTGTAATGTGGCCATGTAGGCAACACGGTAAAAACCTCCCAGTTCCACACTGTAAATGTGGTTGGTGTTAGGAAGGGCATCCAGCTGTAGAAAACCCGCCAGATAGTCCTATGCGAGCAAGACAACCACTCTTGCCTCAAGTGGGAAAACTCCCGTCCAAACCCATGCAAGCGTGGAATATGGACGTTAAACGATGATGATGATGATGATGATATATATATATATATATATATATATATATATATATATATATATATATATATATATATCAACAACATCATTTAATGTATATTTTTCCACGCTCACGCCTGGTTACATACACACACACACACACACACATATATATATATATATATATATATATATATATGAAATATTATATATGTATTTACTTTCAAAGGTAGGTGGAGTCCTCTGAAATGTCTGCAACAAATAGTTGTCTATTTTTACATATTTTCTAAAATATTTATTTATTTAAAAAAAAAAAAAAAAAAAAAAAAATTCAAAACAACCACAAGAATAACACTACCAATGACAATAATAATAACAATAATGATAACAATAAGAATAATAATAATAATAATGATGGAGACAGTTTTATGAGTTATTCTCTCATTCTATGTTACGCAAATTTTGTGGAATTTCGCAAGCACAGTTATTTTTCCCTTATTCCGTTGTTTGCTTTATTATTATTATTATTATTATTATTACTACTATTATTGTTGTTGTTGCTGCCGTTTTTTCCTATTTCTGTTGTTGTTGTTCTAGTTGCTGTTGCTGTCGTTGTTGCAGTTGTTGTTGGTGTTGTTGTTGTTGTTGTTATTATTGATGTAGTTGTGGCTTTTTTTTTTCCTATTTCTGTTGCTGTTGTAGTTCTTGTCGTTTTTTGCCGCTGTTGTTTTTTTAAATTATTTCTGGTGTTGCTGTTGTTGTTGTTGATGCTTCTCTTTAACCCTTCAGTATTTAAACCAGCCATATCCGGCCAGAATTCTCTCACACTTTCTGTTCAAACCGGCTGTAACTCATCACTCATACTGATGTTAAGGTATTATTCTCAAAATTAATAATATCAAAATCGCATAGATTCGATATTATGTGAGATACTTATGTAAGGTAAAGCCTTTACTGTAAAAATACAATAGTATATATAGAGTAATGTAAATGTTATGTGAGGTAAAGCCTTTACTGTGACAATACAATAGTATATATAGAGTAATGTAAATGTTATGTGAGGTATTATGTGAGGTAAAGCCTTTACTGTGACAATACAATAGTATATATAGAGTAATGTAAATGTTGTGTGAGATATTATGTGAGGTAAAGCCTTTACTGTGAAAATACAATAGTATATATAGAGTAATGTAAATGTTATGTGAGGTATTATGTGAGGTAAAGCCTTTACTGTGAAAATACAATAGTATATATAGAGTAATGTAAATGTTATGTGAGATATTATGTGAGGTAAAGCCTTTACTGTGACAATACAATAGTATATATAGAGTAATGTAAATGTTATGTGAGATATTTTGTGAGGTAAAGCCTTTACTGTGACAATACAATAGTATATATAGAGTAATGTAAATGTTATGTGAGATATTATGTGAGGTAAAGCCTTTACTGTGAAAATACAATAGTATATATAGAGTAATGTAAATGTTATGTGAGGTAAAGCCTTTACTGTGAAAATACTATAGTATATATAGAGTAATGTAAATGGTATGTGAGATATTATGTGAGGTAAAGCCTTTACTGTGACAATATAATAGTATATATAGAGTAATGTAAATGTTATGTGAGATATTATGTGAGGTAAAGACTTTACTATGAAAATACAATAGTATATATAGAGTAATGTAAATGTTATGTGAGGTATTATGTGAGGTAAAGCCTTTACTGTGAAAATACAATAGTATATATAGAGTAATGTAAATGTTATGTGAGGTAAAGCCTTTACTGTGAAAATACAATAGTATATATAGAGTAATGTAAATGTTATGTGAGATATTATGTGAGGTAAAGCCTTTACTGTGAAAATATAATAGTATATATAGAATAATGTAAATGTTATGTGAGATATTATGTGAGGTAAAGACTTTACTGTGAAAATATAATAGTATATATAGAGCAATGTAAATGTTAAAAGGTTAAAGGCATCAGATTTTTGTAGAGGATTTGTGTGAAAATAAAATGTTATGAACCCTTTATGTAAGAATACAATATATTTTTCAGAAATACCACTCTATTACATATATAACAGTATATATTGTCACTATATCATATTTTAATGAGGCTCCAGTATAAAAACTTTAACCCTTCCATTACCATATTTCTAATGTAAGACACTGTCTATGTCATTAACCCTTTCATTACCATATTTCTAATGAAAGACACTGTCTATGTCATTAACCCTTTCATTACCATATATATATATATATATATATACAGGGTGTGGACGATATTTGTTCAAAATTTTCAACTGCTAATTTTATGCAAATTTTTTTTGACTTCCGTTGTCATTCTTATCTTCGTAAAAACAGTGACTATATTTCCATTATTTATTTTCAGAATAAATTCTGAGTTCAAATCCCGCCGAGGTTGACTTTGCCTTTCATCCTTACGGGATCGATAAAATAAAGTACCAGTAATGCACTGGGTAATTGCTGGCCTTGTGCCAAAAGTAGAAACAATTATTTATTTTCAGAATAATTGATTATGAATAATTTCGAACCTCCAAATTTGTGGAAGAGACACAGGGTTCTTCTTGGAATCTGCGCAGGGAGGACAAATAAGACCAGAAGATCAACTCCCAGAACAATAGGTGGCTCGCTGTCTCATCCAAAGACGTGCCCAGAGTCATGCAGACACAGTTTCCAGCGACAACATTGTCGTCAGCAGTCAAAGTGACGTCATGCCACCTCACTTCATCCCTGAGGGCCTCAAGCTGAACACCGATGGCTACAACCGCGTTCTGAGCGAGGTAGTAAAGCCCTGGATCAAAAGCCGAAAGACCTAAGCCTAGCTGTTAGAAAACTTCGTCGACCACACTTCACCTGACCTCCCAGCTCGCCTGACTGCAATCCCCTCGACTTCTTTCTGTGGGGTGCAGTGAAACGAGACACCAACAGATCTAGCTGCAATACGAAAGACGATCTGAAGGCCAGGATCACAAGTGCCTTTAGGGGCCTAAGTCGGGGGACAGTGACGAAGGCCTGTAGCCGGTTCCGAGGCAGCCTTGAGGCCATCATCAAAGCATGGCGTCCGACCCTCTACCAATACTGCCAATCCACCGCCCTTATATATATATATATACACATATACATATATATATATATGTATATATAAATATATATATATATATATATATATATATATATATATATGTATATATATATATATATATATGTATATATATGTATATTTATGTATAAGGCAAAATATATTATATATATATTATATTATATTGTATATATATATATATATATATATATATATATAATATAAGTATTGAAGTTTCCGTTAAACTTTTGCCTTTCTTGAGGAGATTTTTCAAATATTTCACTATGTTTTAAATTGCCTTGTCCGATGAACGAATGAGGACATTTTTTGTATTCGTCTTATTCAGGAAACTTCTGGTAATGAGGTAATTATATTGTATTGTTTATTATATACATTATATAAATAATATGTCGAAAAGATAACACACGAGAGAGAGTGTGTGTTTATCAATGTACAGGGAAAACCAACAGTGTATGGAATCTATAAACTACGAAAGTGAGGTAGATGCATAATAATTATAAATATAAATCAAAATGAATTTACCCACCTTTCATCAACATCATCATTTCATCATCATTTCATTTTACGTCCGCTTTTCCCTGCTTGCAAGGGTGGGACGGGAACTGATTCTGGCTTGATTTCTACAGCTGGATGCCCTTCCTAACACCAACCTCATTTACAGCGAGTGCTGGGTGCTTTTTTGCCGTGGCACCTCCACGACCACTTTGCAGTGGAATGATAGGGACCCAAGTCCCTATCATCTCATTTCTACAGCTGAGTAAACTGGAGCAATGTGAAATAAAGTGTCTTGCTCAAGGAAACAACACACTTTATAATTATATATCACACACGTTCAACATGATAAATTCCAACCTTGCACACTTGCACCTCTTTAAGACATGTCACTGGATCGAGATCTTTGGCGCCACGCAGTATTACAGAAGACTTGCCTTCCCTATGTGCAAAGTTAACCTACAGTCAGTAGGCACCTCTTAACTAAATATACACCCCAACCCACTACTCCCACCAACACCACCCTCTCTCTGTAAAGTTATGTTGGTACCACAATATCCAGTCCAAACTAATGAGGTTGTGTAGGTGTCACTACAAAAAAACACACAGTCCACGCTGTAATGTGGCCGGGTAGGTAACATTGTAAATGTGGTTGGTGTTAGGAAGGGCATCCAGCCATAGAAAACCTGCCAGATAGTCCTATATGAGCAAGACACAGTCACCCGACCTACCTTGCCTCAAGTGGGACAACTCCCGTCTAACCCATGTTAGCATGGAAGATAGAAGTTAAACGATGATGATGATGATGATGATGTACAAACCCACTTCTCTCTACCACGTGTTGCAAGGCAGTTATCTTAAGTTTTTCTTAGAGTTGTCTGGAATGTATTCACTTAACACACGCTGATGACCCATAGGTGTTTCCATTCCATTCACTAATCTTTTGGTGAAACAAATCTCTTTGAGTTTGTACGTGTGTGATATATAGTTATAGAGGTGGGTAAATTCATTTTGATTTATATTTTTAATTATTATGCGTCTACCTCACTTTCATAGTTTATAGATTCCATACACTGATGGTTTTCTCTGTATATTGATACACACACACTCTCTCTTGTGTGTTATCTTTTCTCCATATTATATTTGAAGAGCCCAGGATTCCTTTTCCTTTGAGCACATAATTTACAGGGACTAACGCGAGTCTATGACTCTGTTAATTTATTTTGATATCCTGTAATGTGGCCGTGTAGGCAACACGGTAAAAACCTCCCAGCCCCACACTGTAAATGTGGTTGGTGTTAGGAAGGGCATCCAACTGTAGAAAACCCGCCAGACAGTCCTATGCGAGCAAGACAACCACTCTTGCCTCAAGTGGGAAAACCCCCGTCCAAACCCATGCAAGCGTGGAACACGGACGCTAAACCTGATGATGATGATGATGATGATGATATATATAGTGGAACCTTGGTCCAAGAACGCCTCTCATCGCATACAAATTGGTTCATGGACAATTTTTCTGAACATAAAATGTCTCGGTTGACAAATGGTGACTCAAATAACACAAGCCAGCAGCAAAGGTTGGCAACAAGCTGGGAGTATCGGCGGGAAAGTAGCACTTGCTGTGTAGTTAGTTACTACAATGATATCTATCTGTCTTTTACACGCAGTATATCTCTCTCTCTCACTGTGTTTCTCTCTCAACATGGCGTATGAGAAAAATAGTTACAGCTTACGAACATTTTGGATGATGAGTGGCCTTCAGGAACAATCATCATCATTATCATTACTGTTTTACGTCCGTTCTTCCACGCTAGCATGGGTTAGACGGGTTGTCCTGTTGTGGGCAGTGTCCAGTCGGCTGACATTGTCTTGCTTATATGGGAACTGATTCTGGCTTGATTTCTACAGATGGATGCCCTTCCTAACACCAACCTCATTTACAGTGAGTGCTGGGTGCTTTTTTTTTGTGTGGCGCCTACACATCCACTTTACAGTGAGAGCTGGGTGCTTTTTTGCCATGGCACCTCCACGTCCACTTTACAGTGTGGGCTGGGTGCTTTTTTGCCATGGCACCTCCACGTCCACTTTACAGTGTGGGCTGGGTACTTTTTTTGCCGTGGCACCTCCACGACCACTTTACAGTGTGGGTTGGGTGCTTCTTTTGCCGTGGCACCTACACGTCCATTTTACAGTGTGGGCTGGGTACCTTTTTGCCATGGCACCTCCATGACCACTCTGCAGTGAAATGATAGGGACCCCAGTCCCTATCATCTCATTTCTACAGCTTTGATGCCCTTCCTAACACCAACCTCATTTACAGTGAGTGCTGGGTGCTTTTCTTCTGTGGCGCCTACACGTCCACTTTACAGTGTGGGCTGGGTGCTTTTCTTCTGTGGCGCCTACACGTCCACTTTACAGTGTGGGCTGGGTGCTTTTCTTCTGTGGCGCCTACACGTCCACTTTACAGTGTGGGCTGGGTGCTTTTCTTCTGTGGCGCCTACACGTCCACTTTACAGTGTGGGCTGGGTGCTTTTTTGCCGTGGCACCTCCACGACCACTTTGCAGTGGGAGGGGGTGGGGGCATATTGTCTATATGCTTCAGCTTCGGCTTGTACAATAAATACTATAAATGTAGTATATACATAAAGACCTATTGGTTACAACAATGAATATT
>OZ024765.1:8544304-8549304 GCA_964016885.1 Eledone cirrhosa | reverse complement strand
TCAGTGATGCATCTGGACTCAATTTATTGAGTGTTACAATTGTTTCCCCGGCAGACAGCTTGAGACGCGATCATTGTGTGGATCTGCCTGATTCTAGATCTAGAATCAGACAGATACATAGAATAATCGTGTTGTCTTGAGCTGTCTGATTCTAGATCTAGAATCAGACAGATACATACAATAATCGTGTTGTCTTGAGCTGTCTGATTCTAGATCTAGAATCAGACAGATACATACAATAATCGTGTTGTCTTGAGCTGTCTGATTCTAGATCTAGAATCAGACAAATACATACAATAATCGTGTTGTCTTGAGCTGTCTGATTCTAGATCTAGAATCAGACAGATACATACAATAATCGTGTTGTCTTGAGCTGTCTGATTCTAGATCTAGAATCAGACAGATACATACAATAATCGTGTTGTCTTGAGCTGTCTGATTCTAGATCTAGAATCAGACAGATACATACAATAATCGTGTTGTCTTGAGCTGTCTGATTCTAGATCTAGAATCAGACAGATACATACAATAATCGTGTTGTCTTGAGCTGTCTGATTCTAGATCTAGAATCAGACAGATACATACAATAATCGTGTTGTCTTGAGCTGTCTGCCGGCAAAACAATTGTAACACACAATAAATTGAGTTCAGATGCATCACTGATTTTTCCTGGACCGGTCAATGCGTTATGTCCTTGAGCAAGACACTTTATTTCACGTTGCTCCTTCTACCTGGAGTTGCGACCGATAGATAGTACTAGCAATTGGAAAGACTGACGGAAACATTGTTTCCTCGGTCCGATTTGACGAAAGTCGATCGATAAATCTAATATATATATATATATATATATATATATATATATATATATATATGTAGGAGGTGAGTTTTATTGTAGTACAATAAAGCAATGCAGATATCGGATAAGAAGCACTCTACAGTTTGTGGGACTGGATGATGTTTGTGCTTGATGATGTTTGTTTTTGAAATGCGCATAATAAAATATATTGAACTCCTTTAACCATCTTTTGATCTTATATTATATATATATATATATATATACAGATATTTATTATAATAACATATTAAAGTTTAAGCAAAGAATCGCTGCTTTTACCCTTAATGGGATCTTATAAACATTACAAACAAATAGTTTATCGCTCTACATGGCTGAATACAATAAATGTCATCGGAATTTTATGAATATTAAAAATAATATTCAATTCGTTTGCAATTATTCTAACAGCCTCTTTAAGGCCGTGTCAGCAGAATGAGCCCCTCATTCTTGCTCTTGTGTTGGCATGTAAACAGAACTACAGACACTAATGTTTCTGGGTATCACCCTTCATCAGTACAGCTCACTGTTCAACTGCCAACTGTCAGAGCTAGTGGAAATATATGATATATTCTAAAATATACAGTGACTGATCAGCCTGATTTGCATATTAGCAGATCTACTGATCAGCCAGATTTGCATATTAGCAGATCTACTGATCAGCCTGATTTGTATATTAGCAGATCTACTGATCAGCCAGATTTGCATATTAGCAGATCTACTGATCAGCCAGATTTGCATATTAGCAGATCTACTGATCAGCCAGATTTGCATATTAGCAGATCTACTGATCAGCCAGATTTGCATATCAGCAGACAGGCCAGTCAGTTTCCTGTATACGAGCATGGTATACCCCAAGATATATTGTGTACCCCAGTGGTGTACTCCAGGGTAAGTGGTGAACCCCAGGAGAAGGTGGTGTACCCCAGGGTTGAGTGGTGTACCCCAGGATGGATGGTGAACTCCAGGATGGGTGATGCACCCCAGGAGCATGTGGTGTACCCCAGGGGTGGATGGTGTACCCCAGAATCTGTAGCTGTTAACAAGAAAATGTCAACTCACCCTTTTACTTTTACCAGTGACTTTGTTATTCATTCTGTTGAGGCCCTCGGATACCTGGAAGTTGATGTTGGCCACCTTGTGGTTGAATATAGGGTGGCTACGGGCTACTGTGATAAGACATACCCTGAAATGAGAGAGACAGAGAGAGGGTGAGAGTTCGGACATAAATCCTTCATCAGGAAAAAGGGAGGAACTCCGAGGGGAAGCGAGGTGGGGAGATAATAGAAAAAAATAACAAACACGAAAATCAAAATAAATAGAAACAGAATTAAAAGGCCGGTTATATGATGCCTGCGCAATGCTGCATGGTAGTGAGACATGGGCAGCAACTGCAGTGGATATGCGACAGCTGGAGAGAAATGAAGCAAGCGTGCTCCGTTGGATGTGCAATGTCAATGTGCGTGAAAGACCGAGCATGAATGTGTTGAGAGAGAAACTGTGTATAAGAAGGATAGACTGTAGTGTGCGGGAGAGGAGACTGCGTTGACATGTGATGTGTTTGGAGGATGACCGCTGGTTTAAGATGTGCCAGAAATGCCAGTAGAAGGAAGACGTGGTAGAGGAAGACCACAAAAAACATGGGCGGAGGTTTTTAGTTCAATTCTCAGACCAGGTGATGTGCTGTTTCCTTGAGCAAGACACTTTATTTCACATTGCTCCAGTTTAATCAGCTGTAGAAATGAGATGATAGGGTCTGGGGTCCATATCATTCCACTGTAAAGTGGTCGTGTAGGCACCACGGCAAAAAAGCACCCAGCACTCACTATAAATGAGGTTGGTGTTAGGAAGGGCATCCAGCTGTAGAAATCAAGCACCCTTGCAAGCAGGGAAAAAGCGGACGTAAAATGAAATGATGATGATGATGAGTGTATGTCTGCGTGAGTATGCAGGTTCGTACGTATGGTGGGTGTGTGTATATGTGTACTTCTTGTTTTAGTTGACTTACGTCTCCGAACCTTCGTGTATTTATTTGTAGGTATGTGTGTGCGCTTGTTATATACGTATTTATTTACTTATATACGTTTATATAATTATTTATTTATTTGTACACAAGCATACACACATACACATATTTATATGTGCGTGGTTTTGTATACCTATGGTAAGGTTTTGCGTATGCTTGTGTATGTACGTATCTGTTTGCGCGTATGTATTTATTTGTTTCTATTACTTCAGTATTGTATTTATTTACTTTGTTCTTAACTCTGTAGCGGAGATTCATTCGGTCTCCTAGTTAGAATTTTAGTCTACGACTTCTGCTATACCATTTACGTGGTTTTGTCTTTGCGTGCTATTGTTCTCCATGCTCCACATATGACTTATTATCTTCGTTTTTTCGTTCATTGCCAGAGAACGTCTCTATGCACCACTTAGAGAACATTAGTCTACGACCTCTTTTATACCATAAACGTGGTTCTGTCTTTGCGCGTAATTGTTTTTCACCGCTCCTATTAATGACGTATTATTCGTTTTTTCCCGTTCTTTGCCAGCGAACGTCACCATGAACCAAAGTATCGTCTTCCTGTCTTCCTCCGGTTGCAACGTTTTTTGAAATATCCAGTACTGCGTTTACAGATTGACTTTGTTAGTTTCAGAAGATCCCGTTAAGGGTGAAAGCAGCGATTCTTTGCTTAAACTTTAATCTGTTATTTTAATAAATATATGTGAGTGTATATATATATATGCCTGTGAGTGTATATATATATATATATATATATATATATATGCATGTGAGTGTATATGCATGTGAGTATATATATATATATGCATGTGAGTGTATATATATATATATATATATGCATGTGAGTGTATATATATATACATGTGAGTGTATATATATATATATATACAGAGACAGATAAGGAAAGAAAGAGCCTTCACCTATTTGAATGTATCAATACACACTGATCCTCCATCTTATGTTGGAAAACATCTGAAAATATAAAATATACTTTATTGTGGGTGAATACACTCTGTGTCGGTAGGTAGAGCACTGGTGGGGAGAGGGTACCTTCTATTATACACACATATATATATATAATTGTTTCTAGTTTTGGCACAAGGCTAGCAATTACCCCAGTGTATTACTGGTACTTTATTTTATCGACCCCCGTAAGGATGAAAGGCAAAGTTAACCTCGGTGGGATTTGAACTCAGACCATAAAGGGCCATACTCTATGCTACAAAGCATGGCGTCCGACCCTCTACTGATGACCTCTATCACTGATAAATGCGGGTGACTGACGAAGGGGCATGCTGGGGGAGGGAGGTAATGACCTCTAACACTAAGCCAAATTTCCTCATGCTACTTGATTGGAAACCGATGAATTCTCAAATACACAACTAAAAGCTCAGACGACGTCAGTGGCCATCGTTTTGCCTTTGACCATCTATAAGATGTCCAATGATAGGTTCTATCATAGTATAAAAGTTGAACCAAATAAATTGATTTATGTGTGAGGTGGAGCCGAAGTTTCGAATTTGAACGAAATCGGTTGAAAAATGTGGGAGCTAGAGCAGAAAAAGTGGAAATTTGAGTCTAAAAGTGGTATTTTTGAATATTTAAGCGGCTGCCACGCCGTCCCTGAACAACAAATGCAAAATATAAGGCCATTACAGAATGTGCAATGATAAATTCTATTTTGCTTTAAAATTTAAACGAAATCGGTGACAAAATGTGGGGAGCTAGAGCCAAAAATCTTATTTTTCGATACCTAAAAAAAGGTGACCCCCCCCCCCCCCTAACGATTTTTATCTGCAGAATGACCCGGAATAAAAAAAAACATACGCTGATATATAGAAAACACTCCCCGATGACTAATCTATGAGCCTGTAAAGTTTCATGAAAATCGGTCGTAAGATGTAGGCCCCTATAGGTAACACACAGACACACACACATACTTAATTTTATATATATATATATATATACAGATGTATGTGTGTGTATCAGGATTAAACCAGTATTAAACTAGTAAGACAATTATTCAACAGAGAACTCTATACTTGAGATAGTAGCTATTGAAATGGCAAGAGCTCAGCTATACATATATACATATATATATATACACACATACACACACACTCACATATATATATATATATATAT
>OZ024765.1:8506804-8539304 GCA_964016885.1 Eledone cirrhosa | reverse complement strand
TATAGCTGCCGAGATGCTGAAGGCATCTGGGTCGGTAGATCACACCATAACCACACGTATTGTTAACCAGGTAATACTAGGTGTCATACCAAAGGATTGGTGCAGTAGCATCATTGTCAACTGCTACAAAGGTAAAGGCAATGCACTAGATAGAGGAAACTATAGAGGTATAAAGCTGATGGACCAGGTCATGAAAGTAACAGAAAGAGTTATAGCACAGTTGATTAAAGACCGGGTGAAACTAGATGAGAAGCAATTTGGGTTTGTACCAGGAAGAGGCACCACTGATGCCCTTTCCTTGTGAGGCAGTTACAGGAAAAGTACCTAACTAAAAGTGTCCATGTAGGGGCTCCCAAAGGAGCACCGAGTGCAATGTCAACTCTGGATGTCGGTGAGCATGTCCAGCCAACCTCAGTCTCCTCTGTGTCACTTTTGAGCTGACTTTTGGGATGCTCCCATACAGCTCTGAGTTTTTCATCCTCAGTGTATACTGATTAATGTTCAGAGCCATCCTCAGCATTCTCGTGTAGCACCCATCCACCATCTGAGTGAGTCTCTTGGTCAGTGTCCAAGTCTCAGACCCATACAGCAGCACAGACTCCACTACAGCAATGAAGGACAGACACTGGTCTGTTGGAGATGCAGGATATGGCAGCGATAATGAGGGACAGAGACCGCTGGAGAGAACTCGTCCATGGATCTCGGGAATTTTACCCGCCTTAGATAGATAGATATATATATATAGGAACAAGTATGACTTCGACGGCAGAGCTGAAGCCGTTTCGATGGCTAATTCTGATTGAGTCCAGAATTAGCCGTCGAAACGGCTTCAGCTCTGCTGTCGAAGTCATACTTGTTCCTTTTACCCACTCTACTACCCTAAGTATTGAGTACTTTGGTGCGTTATGGTCCATCTGGTTCCTTACCACATTTCCTTCGTTATATATATATATTAATTCAAAATATTAACAAAATAGATATTCTTGTGATCAAGTATATTTTATTATACTTATTTCAGAGGTACTGAGTTAACTTCAACAGTACGTCCTCATCAGGTAAAATAAGATGATGCATGACATACCCTGACATAGTAGATGGTTAAGTACCTCTGAAATATGTATAATAAAATATACTTGATCACAAGAATATCTATTTTGTTAATATTTTGAATTAATATTAATAATTAATATTTTGAATTAATATTAATAACCCATGCTAGTGGGTAAGATGGACGTTAGATGATGATATATATATATATATATATATATATATATATATATATATATATATATATATATAAATATAAGGGATAACAAAATATTGTTATAGGTAATCCAGTTAGAGGTTGTGAATACTTCTTATTATGGATAGTTTTAGTGTACGGCGTTGTTTGACTCAACAAGAGGTGTACGTAGGTGGCGAGTTTATGGTTTAACTTGTATTCCTATGTAAGTTTATCTTCGAGTAATAAAATTGAAAAAGTGGTCAACAGTATAAAAAAGGGGAATTTATTTACAGTCTAACAATTGTTTCTCTGATTAAGTTGTCTAAAAATTGCTGAACATTAGAAGCAGTGCCACTCAATTTTAAATGCGATGCTATGTCAATCAGGTCATCAGAGACTATATAGTCTTATTAGTTTCACGCTTTATATTGGAAAGAGGAAAGAAAGTTTGACATGTTGGGCTTCAGCCCTTCTTCAGGAGTAGAATATAGAGACAGGATCACAATGGGGAAACAGGAAAAAGTAAGACACAAAAAAAAGAAAATGAAAATCCATATATATATATATTGGAAAATGTGTAAAATCTTTGTTACATCATCATCATCGTTTAACATCTATCTTCCACACTAGCATAGGTTAGACAGGAATTATCCCACTTGAGGCAAGATTGGTCGGGTGACCGTGTCTCGCTCGTACAGAACTGTCCCTGGCATGTTATCTACAGCTGGATGCCCTTCCTAACACCAACCACATTTACAGTGTGGACTGGGAGCCTTTATACTGTGACTCCTACATGACCACTTTACAGAGTGGACTGGGTGCTCTTTGTTGTGACACCTACATGGAGTGGGGGGTAGTGGGTTGGGGTGTATATTTGGTTAAGAGGTGCCTACTGACTGTACAGTTAGGTATATTTAAAAAAAGGAAAAGAATGACTTCATTTGCAGTTCTAAACAATTTAATTTAATTTTATAATATCATAATTTTACAGTTTGGTTTTGTAGTTATAACGTTTAATTGGTTTCCGGCTTTTTTATTAGATACCAAATTTCACTCACATACAATGTGTACACTCTATAGAGTTTATCCTGACTCCTTTTCTACATATTGAGATTCTGTGTGATACAGTATGTAACAAAGCTGATGTTATTTTATTACAGATACAAATTTCCACAGAGTCACTGTCTAGCAAATATCACTCACATTGCTCAGGTCTATTGGAAGGGAGGTAATCAGAGACGTCTAGATTTGCTAGTGAGCAGAATTAGTCATTATTGAGTTACTTCCCTTAAACACGAGTGTATTTCTTGGTTTATTTTTAATTAGAGGTAGAAAAAAAAGGGGGCAAGGATTGTCAATAATCGGTAGAGCGTCGGACACCTTGCTTTGCAGCATAGAGTTGCAGCCCTTTACATCCTGAGTTCAAATTCCACCGGGGTTAGCTGTCTTTCATTCTTACGGGGCCAATAAAATAAAGTACCAGTAATGCACTGTGGATTGATTTAAACAACTTTCCCCTCCCCTCCCTCACAAAATTGTTGGGCTTGTGCCTAAATAAGAAACCATTATAGCTAAAAATCTACAAACCTTTCTCTATATTTCTTATTTAAGATTCAGTGATGAGAGAGCAGAAAATATCTTTTAAAAATGTGGTTTAAATAAAAAAAGGCACCCAGTCCACTCTGTAAAGTGGTCATGTAGGTGTCATGACAAACAGCACCCAGTCCACACTGTAAAGTGGTCATGTAGGTGTCATGACAAACAGAACCCAGTCCACATTGTAAAGTGGTCATGTAGGTGTCAAGACAAAAAGCAGTCAGTCTACACTGTAAAATGGTCATGTAGGTGTCACAACAAAAAGCACCCAGTCCACACTGTAAAGTGGTCGTGTAGGTGTATGACAAAAAGCACCCAGTCCACACTGTAAAATGGTCATGTAGTAGTACAGTAAAGACTTTAATATTTAATGTGATGTAGTCATAGTGTTGTTTTGTACTAAATGTTTATAGTATCTTTACTGGTAGACAGATTGTTGTGAAAATTTACAGTATTACAGTAAAGACTTTAATATTTAATGTGATGTAGTCATAGTGTTGTTTTATACTAAATGTTTATAGTATCTTTACTGGTGGACAGATTGTTGTGAAAATTTACAGTATTACAGTAAAGACTTTAATATTTAATGTGATGTAGTCATAGTGTTGTTTTGTACTAAATGTTTATAGTATCTTTACTGGTGGAGAGATTGTTGCGAAAATTTACAGTATTACAGTAAAGACTAATATTTAATGTGATGTAATCATAGTGTTGTTTTGTACTAAATGTTTATAGTATCTTTACTGGTGGACAGATTGTTGTGAAAATTTACAGTATTACAGTAAAGACTTTAATATCTAATGTGATGTAGTCATAGTGTTGTTTTGTACTAAATGTTTATAGTATCTTTACTGGTGGACAGATTGTTGTGAAAATTTACAGTATTACAGTAAAGACTTTAATATTTAATGTGATGTAGTCATAGTGTTGCTTTGTACTAAATGTTTATAGTATCTTTACTGGTGGACAGATTGTTGTGAAAATTTACAGTATTACAGTAAAGACTTTAATATTTAATGTGATGTAGTCATAGTGTTGTTTTGTACTAAATGTTTTTAGTATCTTTACTGGTGGACAGATTGTTGTGAATATTTACAGTATTACAGTAAAGACTTTAATATCTAATGTGATGTAGTCATAGTGTTGTTTTGTACTAAATGTTTATAGTATCTTTACTGGTGGACAGATTGTTGTGAAAATTTACAGTATTACAGTAAAGACTTTAATATTTAATGTGATGTAGTCATAGTGTTGTTTTGTACTAAATGTTTATAGTATCTTTACTGGTGAACAGATTGTTGTGAAAATTTACAGTATTACAGTAAAGACTTTAATATCTAATGTGATGTAGTCATAGTGTTGTTTTGTACTAAATGTTTATAGTATCTTTACTGGTGGACAGATTGTTGTGAACATTTACAGTATTACAGTAAAGACTTTAATATCTAATGTGATGTAGTCATAGTGTTGTTTTGTACTAAATGTTTATAGTATCTTTACTGGTGGACAGATTGTTGTGAAAATTTACAGTATTACAGTAAAGACTTTAATATTTAATGTGATGTAGTCATAGTGTTGTTTTGTACTAAATGTTTATAGTATCTTTACTGGTGGATAGATTGTTGTGAACATTTACAGTATTACAGTAAAGACTTTAATATCTAATGTGATGTAGTCATAGTGTTGTTTTGTACTAAATGTTTATAGTATCTTTACTGGTGGACAGATTGTTGTGAAAATTTACAGTATTACAGTAAAGACTTTAATATTTAATGTGATGTAGTCATAGTGTTGTTTTGTACTAAATGTTTATAGTATCTTTACTGGTGGAGAGATTGTTGCGAAAATTTACAGTATTACAGTAAAGACTAATATTTAATGTGATGTAATCATAGTGTTGTTTTGTACTAAATGTTTATAGTATCTTTACTGGTGGACAGATTGTTGTGAAAATTTACAGTATTACAGTAAAGACTTTAATATCTAATGTGATGTAGTCATAGTGTTGTTTTGTACTAAATGTTTATAGTATCTTTACTGGTGGACAGATTGTTGTGAAAATTTACAGTATTACAGTAAAGACTTTAATATTTAATGTGATGTAGTCATAGTGTTGCTTTGTACTAAATGTTTATAGTATCTTTACTGGTGGACAGATTGTTGTGAAAATTTACAGTATTACAGTAAAGACTTTAATATTTAATGTGATGTAGTCATAGTGTTGTTTTGTACTAAATGTTTTTAGTATCTTTACTGGTGGACAGATTGTTGTGAATATTTACAGTATTACAGTAAAGACTTTAATATCTAATGTGATGTAGTCATAGTGTTGTTTTGTACTAAATGTTTATAGTATCTTTACTGGTGGACAGATTGTTGTGAACATTTACAGTATTACAGTAAAGACTTTAATATCTAATGTGATGTAGTCATAGTGTTGTTTTGTACTAAATGTTTATAGTATCTTTACTGGTGGACAGATTGTTGTGAACATTTACAGTATTACAGTAAAGACTTTAATATCTAATGTGATGTAGTCATAGTGTTGTTTTGTACTAAATGTTTATAGTATCTTTACTGGTGGACAGATTGTTGTGAAAATTTACAGTATTACAGTAAAGACTTTAATATTTAATGTGATGTAGTCATAGTGTTGTTTTGTACTAAATGTTTATAGTATCTTTACTGGTGGACAGATTGTTGTGAATATTTACAGTATTACAGTAAAGACTTTAATATCTAATGTGATGTAGTCATAGTGTTGTTTTGTACTAAATGTTTATAGTATCTTTACTAGTGGACAGATTGTTGTGAATATTTACAGTATTACAGTAAAGACTTTAATATTTAATGTGATGTAGTCATAGTGTTGTTTTGTACTAAATGTTTATAGTATCTTTACTGGTGGACAGATTGTTGTGAATATTTACAGTATTACAGTAAAGACTTTAATATCTAATGTGATGTAGTCATAGTGTTGTTTTGTACTAAATGTTTATAGTATCTTTACTGGTGGACAGATTGTTGTGAATATTTACAGTATTACAGTAAAGACTTTAATATCTAATGTGATGTAGTCATAGTGTTGTTTTGTACTAAATGTTTATAGTATCTTTACTAGTGGACAGATTGTTGTGAATATTTACAGTATTACAGTAAAGACTTTAATATCTAATGTGATGTAGTCATAGTGTTGTTTTGTACTAAATGTTTATAGTATCTTTACTGGTGGACAGATTGTTGTGAATATTTACAGTATTACAGTAAAGACTTTAATATTTAATGTGATGTAGTCATAGTGTTGTTTTGTACTAAATGTTTATAGTATCTTTACTGGTGGACAGATTGTTGTGAATATTTACAGTATTACAGTAAAGACTTTAATATTTAATGTGATGTAGTCATAGTGTTGTTTTGTACTAAATGTTTATAGTATCTTTACTGGTGGACAGATTGTTGTGAATATTTACAGTATTACAGTAAAGACTTTAATATTTAATGCCTGTACAGGCAATATTTATTCGAATATTGTTGAAGTGTGTATACATTTTTTGGGACACCCTGTATATAAATAGCCAGCCATGGGTTAAAACCAGAGACCTTATTATTGCTTAATGAACTTGTATATTAAGACATATATATGATAATAATTGATTATACTTTAGGCACAAGGCCAACAAGATTTGGAGGAGGGGAGGGGTCGATTAAATGAACCCAGTGCATTACTGGTACTTTATTTTATCGACCTCGTTAGGATGAAAAGCAAAGTTAACCTCGGCGGGATTTGAACTCAGAATTTAAATGAAAATGATTGTGTACAGTGTTCAGGTGTACTACAACTCATCAAAGGTGCATGTATAGAATAGAAGTTGTCTAGCCTTGGGATCGAACCTTATTATTGCTTAACGAACCTGTTTACCAAGATATATACAGATACCCAGCCTTGGGTTCGAACCAAGGACCTTATTATTGCTTAACAAACAATAGAACCACAACACATACAGAAGTTGTCTCGCGTGGGGTTTGAACCAGGGACATTATTATTGCTTAACGATCTTATTTATTTACCAAGGCATACGGGGTGTCCCCAAAAATGTATACAAATTATAGAACCACGACATATACAGATGTCTAGCCTTGGGTACGAACCAGAGACCTTATTACTGATTAACGAACTTGTTTATCAAGAAATATACGGATACCCAGCCTAGGGTTCGAACCAGGGACCTAACCTTTGCTTAACAAACGATAGAACCACGATATATATATAGAAAATACCCAGCTTCGAGTTCGAACCAGGGACCGTATTATTGCTTAACGAACTTGTTTACCAAGATATATACGGATACCTAGTCTTGAGTTCGAACCAGGATTGCTTAACAAACGATAGAACCACGATATATATAGAAAATACCCAGCCTAGGGTTCGAACTAGGGACCTTATTATTGCCTAACAAACTATAGAAGCACGATATACCCAGCCTTGGGTTTGAACTAGGGACCTTATTATTGCCTAACAAACTATAGAAGCACGATATACCCAGCCTTGGGTTCGAACTAGGGACCTTATTATTGCCTAACAAACTATAGAAGCACGATATACCCAGCCTTGGGTTTGAACCAGGGACCTTATTATTGCTTAACAAACACTAAAACCACGATATATATAGAAAATACCCAGCCTTGGGTTTGAAGAAGGGACCTAATTATTGCTTAATGAGCTTGTTTACCAAGATATATACGGATACCCAGCCTAGGGTTCGAACGAGGGACCTTATTATTGCTTAACGAACTTGTTTACCATTTGGTCAGACCGTGTTTACACCTCGTGTTGTAAAACAGCAAAAGACGGCGGCACAGGGAGATAGAAAGAGCATTATATACGTACTTATGCAATATTTTGGTTTGTAATATCTTTCTACAACACTAGGATGGCTCTCCATTTCATGTAGGAGTTCTTCAACGAAGCCATTGCTGTCTCCTTTGTTATTCTGTCCAGAAACAACCGGACTGGGATTCGCCATTGTTGAACCAACGATGAGAAATATAGACAAAGGGAGGTAATCCTGGTTCTCTTCTCCTTCCAGTTACAATGAAGTGGTGAGGGGGGGCTGAAAAGTTCATAAGCTGAATGTGACGGAATGATGATAGGGCTGTGAAATCTTTTAATCTTATATATATATATATACTTCAATACATAAACAGAGAAACCTTTAAGCGATACTCCGACCAACTCCATCTCACTTAACAAACATTAGGATATACCTAAGTATTATCCCAATTTAGTGTTTGGGGTGCTAACTAATCAGTATTTCGTGGATAGCTGGTTGTATTATTTTATATGAGATATTATATATATATATATATATATATATATATTAAAATACAAATATTAATAAAATAGATGTTCTTGTGATTAATTAAATTTTAATATACATATTTCAGAGGTTTAATCAAGATTTAATTTAAGATTTAATCAAGGTAGTACCTTGATTAAATCTTAACCATTTAACATCTCAGGGTATGTCATGTATCATTATATTTTGTCTGATGAAGACATACTGTTGTACCTCTGAAATATGTATAATAAAATTTAATTAATCACAAGAACATCTATTTTATTAATATTTGTATTTTAATATTAATAACTCCGGAAAATATTTTACTGTAGAGTGCTTCCAACCTACTGTAAAACTCATTCTTTGATGTACTCATTGAATCTTGTTTAACTCTTTAATATATATATATATATATATATATATATATATCTGTATACATACAGGGTGTCCGCCAAAAATGTATACACCTATTTATTAGAATGCGGTTGAAGTGTGTATACATTTTGGCGGGGACACCCTGTATATATATATATATATGGTGTTTCCACTGCTTGCAAAGCTGGGACAGGTCCTATTCAGCACAGCATCTCTCCACTTGTCAGAGTCCTTCGCCATCTCCTCCGTGAGCTTCAGCGATCTGAGGTCTGTTCTCACCACCTCAGCCCATGTTTTTCGTGGTCTTCCTCTACTGTGATTCCTTGGCACTTTTTTACCCAGCGGTCAACCTCCATGCGCATCACATGTCCATACCATCACAGTCTTCTCTCCTGCACACTACAACTTATCCCTCTTATACAGTTTCTCTCTCAACTCATTACATGTCCAAACCATCGCAGTCTTCTCTCTCACACACTACAACTTATCCCTCTTATACCCAGTTTCTCTCTCAACTCATCACATGTCCATACCATCGCAGTCTTCTCTCTCACACACTACAACTTATCCCTCTTATACCCAGTTTCTCTCTCTCAACTCATCACATGTCCATACCATCTCAGTCTTCTCTCCTGCACACCACAACTTATCCCTCTTACACCCAGTTTCTTTCTCAACTCGTCCATGCTTGGTCGTTCACGCACATTGACATTGTACATCCAACGGAGCATGCTTGCTTCCTTTCTCTCCAGCCGTCGCATATCCTCCACAGTTGCTAACCATGTCTCACTACCATGCAACATCGCGCATCTGACACAGGCGTCGGTATGGTCATGTGATGCCCATGAAAGATAACCATTAAATATAACCTCTGCATATATATATATATATATATATATATATATATATATATATATATATATATATATAACGAAGGAAATGTGGTAAGGAACCAGATGGACCATAACGCACCAAAGTACTCAATACTTAGGGTAGTAGAGTGGGTAATAGGAACGAGTAGGACCCCGACGGCTGAACTCAAGCCGTTTCGACGGCTAATTCTGGAATTATATATATCATTATCATCCACATCATCGTTTAATGTCTATCTTCCACGCTAGCATGGGTTAGAGGAGTTTGTCCCACTTGGGGCAAGTTGTGTCGGGTGACCGTGTCTCGTTCACATAGGAGAGTTTCTGGCAGGTTTTCTAAACAAACAAATCGAAACCACTTGGTGTCGTGGTCAGGTTTTTACCTATCTCTCTACCCGCTCTACATCTCATCATGTATTGAGTACTCCCATGATTAGTGGTCTCCCCGGTCTCAGCACCGCACTCTCTCTCTCTAAATAGCTTTTTCGCTCTTTCTCTCTCTCTCTATATATATATAGAGAGAGAGAGAGCGAGAGAGAGATGATGAGGACGTACTGTTGAAGTTAACTCAGTACCTCTGAAATATGTATAATAAAATACACTTGATCACAAGAATATCTATTTTGTTAATATTTTGAATTAATATATATATATATATATTTCTCACTCTCTTTCACTTTCTCTCTCAACCTGTCTCTCTTTCTCTCGCTCTCTTTTTAAGAGTTAGCTCCCTTGCCAAACCGGTGTTTCTGTTTAAAAAGAAGAAAATATAAATATTTATAAATTACGTTAACATTAATTTAAATCACAATAAATACAATATAAATCAATTAGAGACGTTTATTAAATTATTTTATATTTAATTCGTAAGTTATGGGGTCCATGTTTTAAAAATATATTCATTTTTCTTCTTTCGAAGGCAGTAAATTTATTTTCAACCAATGGGAATGCAGCATAGTTGTTAAGTGCGGTCTTGTTATTGTAAAGGAATGGCTTTTGTTGTGCAATAGAAGCTAAAGAAATAATAAGCTATGGGTTCTTCAAAGAAGCATAAATCTGATCGCGAACATAGACATAAACACAGGCGGAGGTCAACTTCGAGGTCCCGGACTAAGGAACCACATCAGAGTAAGAAGAGAAGAGATAAAGACAAGGAGAGGGAGAGAGATGAAAGTAAGAGGTCTTCACATCATAAACATGACGTAGATAGGAAGGAGCCCTCGTCGTTAGGCGGTGGAGGCCCAGGAGCTGCTAGTAGTAGTAATAATGTTAATGGAAGTAGTAGTACTGGTGGTAGCAGTACCTCTTCTTTGAGTATTGAAGATGCCAACAGGCTTCGGATTAAACTAGGAATGAAGCCGTTGGATCTCTCTAGTGGTGCTGGAGATGCCAGTGTGGACGATGGTGATGGTCCTGGGGGTGAACCCACAGCCCCTAAGAAACCAGAAGATGTCCACGTCCCAGCCGTGAATTTGGGCGAATTAAAACGGACGAACAAGATTAGGGAGAAAATGGAACTACAGAGAGAGAAAAGAAAGATTTACGATAAATTTAACAGGATAAAAACGTTGGGAGATGGCGATGAAGATGATGATATGAAAAAATGGATTGCTAAAAGCCGAAAGTTAGAACACGATCGAGAGATGGCTGAAAAAACTGCCAAAATGTTGGATCAAATGGACGAAGATTTCGGTATTGGAAGTTTAGTTGAGGAAGAATTTAACAAAGATAAGCAAAAGAAGAAAAATTATTCGTCAAAAGATCTGAAAGGTTTCAAAGTTGAACACAATTTGGACAGTTTTAAAGAAGGCAGCACCGTGATTTTGACCCTGAAAGATAACCAGGTTTTAAATGAGGAACAAGATGTCTTGGTAAACCCGAGATTACATGAAGACGAAATTGCAGTGAAAAACAACGAGATTAAAAAGAAGAAGGTTGACTATACGCCGTACGATGACGAAGAGTTTACAGATAAATTCCAGCCAAGGAAAGACGCCATGTTGAGTAAATATGATGAAGAGATTTATGGGAAGAAAATTACTTCCTTTGAGCTTGGATCTGGGGGCATGTATGCCCCGTCGGCAGAGAGCGATCTGGAGAGGATTCGCAAAGAATTAAAGCTACAGCAAAGAGAAAACCTGGTACAACTGTCGACATTAGCCAGAGAATATTACACCACCGAGGAAGTAGAATCGGCCAACTTTAAGAAGACCAGAAAAATAAAGAGGAAGATACGCAAGAAAGTTTTGAAGCCTGATGACCTTTTGAATATGCCTGGTGATTTTGGTGGCGCAAAAGGTGACGGTAGCAATTTGGGCAATCGGAGAATGAAAGTAAAAACTGATGCTTCTTCGGTTGATGCTATAGAGGAAGGTGATGGTGGTGGTGGTGTTGATGGTGATGGTGTTGGCGGTGATGTTACTCCGAAAGAGGAGGTGGAAGATATGGAAGTTGACCAACAACAGCCAGAAGAGACTGCAATCCTCGGTCGCGATGACGATGACATCTACAATAGTTACGTCGTAGATGACGACAATGCTATGAGTGAACTCTACTCCACTTTAGACAAAGTACGAAAGTTGAAGCAAAAGAGAGAGAGAGCAGTTCCCGACGAAATCGCTGAAACTCTGCGACATACCCAGGCAGTAGGTTCCAATGCTAACGACGACAGCGACATGAAGAAGAGCGATATTATTTTGAATGCAACTTCAGAGTTTTGTCGTGCTTTGGGCGACATTCCTACATACGGTTTAGCTGGCAATCGCGACGAAGAACGAGACGCTTTCCTGGACCTGGAACTGGAGTTGATGGAACGCAAAAAGAAGATACAAGATGAAGAGGATCTGTCGAGTCAATGGAACGAAGTCGACATTGATACAAAACCCGTGCATATCGTGAAAGAAGAAAACACAGTATTGGACGAAGAACCATCCATAAATATGGGCCTAGCTGCTGCATTACAGGTGGCACAGAAAAAGGGCTACCTCGAGAACCAATACAAACGGACGGCAAGTGGCCCGAAACACAGCGGACTCGAAGCCATCCATTACTCGATTGAGGACAAACGTTACGATGACCTCGACGAGAAATACCGCAAGAGGGACCGCTACACAGGAATGCTGGTCGACTTCAAAGAGAAGGAAGGCTATAAACCTGACGTGAGGCTGGAATACGCTGACGACTCCGGCAGGCTGCTCAACGAGAAGGAGGCCTTTCGTCAACTGTCTCACCGTTTCCACGGCAAAGGGCCTGGCAAGAAGAAGACCGAGAAGCGAATGAAGAAACTGGAAGAGGAACAGTTAATGAAACAAATGAGCTCAACCGACACCCCTCTAAATACATTGACTCTTCTCCAGGAAAAACAAAAACAAGAAAGAACTCCTTATGTCATACTAAGTGGTAACAAGGGCATGTCAGCCAATACCATTGTAAAATAGACTCTTTACCATTGTATATATATGAGGGTGTATATATATATATATGTGTGTATGTATATATATATATATATATATACGTGGGTATGTATGTGTATATATATATATGTGTATGTATAATATGTATATATATATATATGCATATACACATGCTCTCTATCCTCTCAGCCAACATTGTAAAATAAACTCTATACCAGTATATATATATATCTTTATATATGTATATATATATATATATATATATACTCTCTATTTTGTCAACCAATACCATTCTAAAATAGACTGTATGTGTGTGTGGATATATATATGTATATGTATGTGGACATATGTATATGTATGTATGTGTGTGTGGACATATATATATATGTGTGTGTGTGGACATATATGTGTATGTGTGTGTGGACATATATGTGTACATGTATGTGTGTGTTGACATATGTGTGTGTGTGTGTGGACATATATTTGTATGTGTGTGTGTGGACATATATATGTGTATGTGTGTGTGGACATATATATGTATGTGTGTGTGGACATATATATGTATGTGTGTTTCTCTTTCTATCCAGTCAACTAACACCTCACCATTGTAAAAAAAAGACTTTTTGCCAAACTCTATGTCACACACACATACATATACATATATATATATACATATATATATACATATACATATACATATACATATATATATATATATAATCATCATCATATTGATTAACGTCCATCTTCCACACTAGCTTGGGTGGAAGATGGACGTTTATATATAGGTATTGTATATATATACATATATATATATATATAGGAAAATGTATGACTCCAATGGCAGAGCTCAAGCCATTTCGACGGCTATTTCTGGACTAAATTAGAATTTTTAGTCCAGAAATAGCCGTCGAAACAGCTTGAGCTCTGCCATCGGAGGTCATACATTTTCCTATATATATATATATATATATATATATATATATATATATATATATATATATATATATACAGATATAGAGATACAGACACTATATATATATATATATATATATATAAAATTACAACAGTGACATAAACAGGTACTGAAGTTTCGTTGGGTGCTGGACCCCAACTCATTCAGCCTGTCATAAGAAAAATAATATATATATATATATATATATATATATATATATATGTTTCTTTCTACCCTGTCAAACAACACCATTGTAAAAAAGACTTTTTGACAATCTCCCTCCCTCCCCCTCTCTCTCTCTCTCTATATATATATTTTTTTTTTTTTAATATTTAATTACATAATAAACAACACAATATAATTATTCCATTACCAAAGGTTTCAGGAAACTAGACGATCCTTACAGCAGCGTCCAGTTCATTGGACATTGCTGTAAGGATGAGCTGGATATTCAACATGTTGTTTACTATGTAATTAAATAGCTCTGTTCTATACATAGAGCACTCTTTTTTCCTTTATCTTTTCTACGGAAATACACATACACACGCACATATGTATACATACATGTATAATGTGTATATATATATATATGATGTTTGTTTTTTTGTTGTTTTTTTTCAATAACTTCTTCCTAAACTAAAACATTGAAAATCCTTTTTGTTGTTTATTATTATTATTATTGTGTTTTTCCTCTCCCTTCAGTTATGTTTCCATTTCTTGCTGAGTGTCTTCCCAACACCCAGAGTATAGATACACTGTATATATTGATAATCCACAAATATATACACTTTGATACCCATAAACCATAAATATATACACCCCAACACCCAGAGTATAGATACACTGTATATATTGATAATCTACAAATATATACACTTTGATACCCATAAACCAAAAATATATACACTCCAACACCCAGAGTATAGAAACATTGTATATATTGATAATCCACAAATATATACACTTTGATACCCATAAATCATAAATATATACACCCCGACACCCAGAGTATAGATACACTGTATATATTGATAATCCACAAATATATACACTTTGATACCCATAAACCATAAATATATACACCCCGACACCCAGAGTATAGATACACTGTATATATTGATAATCCACAAATATATACACTTTGATACCCATAAACCAAAAATATATACACCCCAACACCCAGAGTATAGATACACTGTATATATTGATAATCCACAAATATATACACTTTGATACCCATAAACCAAAAATATATACACACCAGATTGTTCATGTGTCATACTTGACACATCATCACTGTTTTATGTCCATTATTCCACGCTAGGGTTAGACAAGTGTATCATTTGCTTTATACGTCATCTCTTTAACTCTTTAACATCTACATTACTATATATATACTATTGTATTTTCACAGTAAAGGCTTTACCTCACATAATATCTCATAACATTTATATTACTCTATATATACTACTGTATTTTCACAGTAAAGGCTTTACCTCACATAATATCTCACATAACATTTACATTACTCTATATATACTATTGTATTTTCACAGTAAAGGCTTTATCTCACATAATATCTCACATAACATTTACATTACTCTATATATACTATTGTATTGTCACAGTAGAGGCTTTACTTCACATAATATCTCACATAACATTTACATTACTCTATATATACTATTGTATTGTCACAGTAAAGGCTTTACCTCACATAATATCTCACATAACATTTACATTACTCTATACTATTGTATTGTCACAGTAAAGGCTTTACCTCACATAATATCTCACATAACATTTACATTACTCTATATATACTATTATATTTTCACAGTAAAGGCTTTACCTCACATAATATCTCACATAACATTTACATTACTCTATATCTACTATTGTATTTTCACAGTAAAGGCTTTACCTCACATAATATCTCGTATAACATTTACATTACTCTATATATACTATTGTATTTTCACAGTAAAGACTTTACCTCACATATCTCACATAACATTTACATTACTCTATATATACTATTGTATTTTCACAGTAAAGGCTTTACCTCACATAATATCTCTCATAACATTTACATTACTCTATATATACTATTGTATTTTCACAGTAAAGGCTTTACCTCACATAATATCTCACATAACATTTACATTACTCTATATATACTATTATATTTTCACAGTAAAGGCTTTACTTCACATAATATCTCGCATAACATTTACATTACTCTATATATACTATTGTATTTTCACAGTAAAGACTTTACCTCACATAATATCTCACATAACATTTACATTACTCTATATATACTATTGTATTTTCACAGTAAAGGCTTTACCTCACATAATATCTCGCATAACATTTACATTACTCTATATATACTATTGTATTTTCACAGTAAAGGCTTTACCTCACATAATATCTCACATAACATTTACATTACTCTATATATACTATTGTATTTTCACAGTAAAGGCTTTACCTTACATAATATCTCACATAACATTTACATTACTTTTTATATACTATTGTATTTTCACTGTAAAGGCTTTACCTCACATAACATTTACATTACTCTATATATACTATTGTATTTTCACAGTAAAGGCTTTACCTCACATAATATCTCACATAACATTTACATTACTCTATATATACTATTATATTTTCACAGTAAAGGCTTTACTTCACATAATATCTCGCATAACATTTACATTACTCTATATATACTATTGTATTTTCACAGTAAAGACTTTACCTCACATAATATCTCACATAACATTTACATTACTCTATATATACTATTGTATTTTCACAGTCAACACTTTACCTCACATAATATCTCGCATAACATTTACATTACTCTATATATACTATTGTATTTTCACAGTAAAGGCTTTACCTCACATAATATCTCACATAACATTTACATTACTCTATATATACTATTGTATTTTCACAGTAAAGGCTTTACCTTACATAATATCTCACATAACATTTACATTACTTTTTATATACTATTGTATTTTCACTGTAAAGGCTTTACCTCACATAACATTTACATTACTCTATATATACTATTGTATTTTCACAGTAAAGGCTTTACCTCACATAATATCTCACATAACATTTACATTACTCTATATATACTATTATATTTTCACAGTAAAGGCTTTACTTCACATAATATCTCGCATAACATTTACATTACTCTATATATACTATTGTATTTTCACAGTAAAGACTTTACCTCACATAATATCTCACATAACATTTACATTACTCTATATATACTATTGTATTTCCACAGTAAAGGCTTTACCTCACATAATATCTCGCATAACATTTACATTACTCTATATATACTATTGTATTTTCACAGTAAAGGCTTTACCTCACATAATATCTCACATAACATCTACATTACTCTATATATACTATTGTATTATCACAGTAAAGGCTTTACCTCAAATAATTACCTCACATAATATCGAATCTATGAGATTTTGAAAGTATTTATTTTGAGAACAATACCTTAACATCAGTTTGAGTGACCAGTTACAGCCAGTTTCAATGGAAAGAGGTAGAGAATTCTGGCCGGTTTGAACATTAAAGGGTTAAAATCATATTCACAACAGAATGATAATCAATCATATAAAAGTGATCAACTATTTATAGCTTTCATTATTATGGAGTTCAAATCCCGCCGAGGTTAACTTTGCCTTTCATCTTTACGGGGTCAGTAAAATAAAGCACCAGTAATACACTGGGGTAATTGCTGGCCTTGTGCCAAAGGTAGAAACAATTATTATGGAATATGGATTGGCAGTTATCGGTAGAGGGTCGGACGCCATGCTTTGCAGCATAGAGTTACGGCCCTTTATGGTCTGAGTTCAAATCCCGTCGAGGTTAACTTTGCCTTTTATCCTTACGGGGGTCGAAAAAATAAAGTACCAGTCACGCACTGGGGTCGACTTAATCGCCTGTCCCCTCCCCCAAAATTGCTGGCCTTGTGCCTATATCAGAAACCATTATTATGGAATATGAATTGGCAGTATCGGTAGAAGGTCGGACGACATGCTTTGCAGCACAGAGTTATGGCCCTTTACGTTCTGCGTTTAAATCCCGCCGAGGTTAACTTTGCCGTTCATCTTTACGGGGTCAATAAAATAAAGTACCAGTAATGTACTGAGGTAATTGCTGGCCTTGTGCCAAAAGTAGAAACATTTATAGAACACTAGACCACCCTTGACCCGTTCAGTGACATTCACTTCAAAATAATTTTTAAATAATTAAAATATACAGACATGTATATAATGTGAAATGAAACTGGAAGGCCCATATATATATATACGTGTGTGTGTGTGTATATATATATAAATGTGTGCGTTTGTATACATATATGTGTCTGTGATCTATATACACTGGTCATAGACACATATATATATATGTATATATATATATATACACAACACCACCACCAACTCTCTCTCTTCCATTCTCCTTCTCTGTCTCCTCTCCCTCTCTCTATGTCTCTCTTTCAATCTACTCTCTCACAACCACTCTCTCTTCCTCTCTATCTTCTCTCTGTTTATGAAGGTACCTGGAAAAACCCCATATCTCGGGAACCTGTGGTGTGATTTACATTTGTATCCCCTTTTCAGGGGCAACTTCCTTTCACAGCATTTTCCCATTATGCGCCCTTTTGGCTGTATTACATTACAGCCAAGCAAGCAATCACAGAGTTTTAGTAATATATAGACGGTAGCCACGGAATAGGCAGACCCAGAAAAACCTGGGACGAGCTGATAAATTCCGACCTCACACACTTACACCTCACCAAGACAATGTCACTGGACCGAGACCTTTGGCGGTACTCAGTAATAGAGAAGACCCGCCTTACCTAAATACAAAGTAAAACCTACTACAGTCAGTAGGCATCTCTAACAAAATACACCCCCGTCCCACCCCATCCACACCGCCCCTTTCAATGTAAAGTTATGTTGGTGCCACAACATCCAGGCCGAAACAAATGAGATCGTGTAGGTGTCACGTCAAAAAAACACAGTCCACGCTGTAATGTGGCCGTGTAGGCAACACGGTAAAAACCTCCCAGTCCCACACTGTAAATGTGGTTGGTGTTAGGAAGGGCATCCAACTGTAGAAAACCCGCCAGACAGTCCTATGCGAGCAAGACAACCACTCTTGCCTCAAGTGGGAAAACCCTCCGTCCAAACCCATGCAAGCGTGGAACACGGACGTTAAACGATGATGATGATGATAGATAGGTAGATAATGGGGACAATGTATTAACATACAGGGGTTCTGGGGCATCCTGGCAGAACTCATCACCAGCTCTGAATACAGCAGATTTCTTCCAGAAAATGATAGTGAGTTGTAGAAAGAAATATAAGAAAAGAATTGACCCCAGTATTTAACTGGTACTTTATATTATTGACCCCCCCCCCCTCCCCAGCTCTAAATACAGCAGATTTCTTCCAGAGAATGGAGGTGAGAAAGATATATAGAGAAAGAATTTACCCCAGTACTTGACTGGTACTTTTTTTATCGACCTTGAAAGGATGAAAGGCTAAGTTAACCTCGGCAGGACTTGAACTCACAGAGCCAACATGAGTACAATACAGCATCGGGTCTGACATTCTAACAACTCTGCCAATTATCTGCCTCAGCTAGTGGTATTACTATGGAAGATGAAACCTGGGGAAACCATCTCCTCTCTAGTATCTGCCTCAGCTGGTGGTATTACTATGGAAGATGAAACCTGGGGAGACCATCTCTCTAGTATCTGCCTCAGCTGGTGGTATTACTATGGAAGATGAAACCTGGGGAGACCATCTCTCTAGTATCTGCCTCAGCTGGTGGTATTACTATGGAAGATGAAACCTGGGGAGACCATCTCCTCTCTAGTATCTGCCTCAGCTGGTGGTATTACTATGGAAGATGAAACCTGGGGAGACCATCTCCTCTCCAGGTCTGAATACAGCAGATTTCTTCCAGAGAAGAATAGAGAGGGTGAGAGAATGGCAGTGAGAAGGATATAGAGGAAGAATTGACCCCAGCACTCGACTGGTACTTATTTTAGTGACCCCAAATGGATGAAAGGCAAAGTTGAATTCAGAGAAGCAGAGATTGAAAAAAATACCATAACACGGTGATGATGATGATATATGTCTTATCTTGAAGAGGATAAAAGCAAGGGAGATAAATGTAAAATGTCCCCCTCTTCTTATATTCCTTACACAGTTATTTGTTCTTGGTAAGTCTGGCATTCTATCGCAGGTACGTGATAACGTCTTGATTATATCTCTTAATCTCGCCGCCTTCTTTCATCTTTTATGCTTCTTTGTTCAACTCATTAGTTTCTGCGTTAATATTACTTAGTTAATTAACACTAACTAATTATATTTTAGTACTAACGAGCTTAATGTGTTTGATAAATGCATTAACGCATGCCCGTTTAAAGTTCTCGTGTACTTCAAAGTCGCTAGATAGATTTCCTTCGAATGAAACAGTACTAGTCCTGTAGAAGCCATTTCTATATACTCTACTATCTATTGAGTACTTTACTGTGGTTACCCTGATTGAACACGGGATACACGCACACATAAATTAATATATATATATGTATATATACATACATATATAAAGTATGAGAGTCGGCTCAAAAGTTCACAGGCTGACTATGAGACCATGAAGGAGAGATGCTAGAGCTGTGAAATCGTGCATGCATTTCATTCAACTCTTCTTATTAATAACTGCATTGTTTTCCAAAGACTATATTGAAAAATAAACCTCATTTGGTCATTCTATGGGAGTATCTTGGTCAACCTAGGAACCTTTCAGGCGACCCTCATATATATATATACAGGGGTCTTATTTCAGGGAGGCGGGGCTTGTTCCCTGGTACCCCCCTGAAAAGAGCCCTTGGTGACAACCAAGCATGTGATTAGAAAAAAAACACACAAACCCAGAGAATGTTACGTGTGGGAGAAAAAAAAAACAGTTGGACTTCAGGTTTTTTTTAATTTAAAATATGACCTAATTAAATTGGTGAAAAAATAAATAATTATTTACCGTTAGACAGGTTATATATTACTTATATTAGCTTAAAATATATATTATGCTAGAGAATATGGGGCCCAGCGACTGACCGCTTGTCGTTTCCACAGCGAATTCCAGACCCTGCAATTTTACTGTCAAAACGGCAAGAGCTCAGCCGTCAGGCCCCGACTATTATATAATATATATATATATTTGAATATATAGAATTTAATTAGCGTAACATTTTACTTATGTGATAGGGTTCGGGAAAAGCACCATAAGCAATTTATAATATATATATATAAATATAATAATAATAATAATAATAATAGTAATAATAATAAATTTGAAGACTAAAATTCAAAGAGGGCTCGATAAGGATAAATATAAAAAGAAGATCCCGTTAAGAGTGAAAGCAGCGATTCTTTGCTTAAACTTTAATCTGTTATTTTAATAAATATATATATAATAATAAACGTGAAGACTAAAATCCGAAGAGGGCTCGATAAGGATAAATATATATCAAAATATATAAAACCATAGAGCAAATATTTATTAAAATAACAGATTAAAGTCTAAGCAAAGAATCGCTGCTTTCACCCTTAACGGGATCTTCTGAAACCGTTAAGGGTGAAAGCAGCGATTCTTTGCTTAGACTTTAATCTGTTATTTTAATAAATATTTGCTATAGGGTTCTTATATATTTGATATATATTTATCCTTATCGAGCCCTCTTTGGATTTTAGTCTTCACATTTATTATTATTACTGTATATATATATATTTACACTGTGTTAACCCAAGTTTCAAGTACTTTGCAGGACAATCTTCTTACTAGTTTAAACTGGTAAAAAATATCCTAATATATATATATATATATATATATATATATATATATATATATATATATATGGTGGCTGCCAACTCGTTTTCGAATACGGCCACCACTTTATATCCATGTAGGCGAACCCCTACCCATGCACTCTGGCACAAACACTACACTTGTGACAATTATTGACATAGTGCTGGGCCCATGGTACCATGTGACAACAAGTGCAGAGCGATCTCCAGATATAAAGCAATGCCTGTGCCGTGAAGCTTTTATAGTGAGCAAAGGCACATATATACACACACACATACACGTGCAGGATTTAATGGGGTTACCATTGGCGACATCCCCTCCCCCTCCTCGTTAAAACTTTGTACTGTAGACTTATCATACTGATAAGTCACTTTTATATTTGGTGTTGGTGGTGCTAGTGTTGGTGGTGGTGGTGGTGGTGTATGGGTGATGGTGGCGTGTAGTGGTTGTGGTTGGTGTGCAATGGTAATGATGGTGGTGGTGTAGGGGTGGTGGTGGCGTGTAGTGGTTGATGGTGGTGGTGGTGGTGGTGTATGGGTGATGGTGGCGTGTAGTGGTTGTGGTTGGTGTGCAATGGTAATGATGGTGGTGGTGTAGGGGTGGTGGTGGCGTGTAGTGGTTGATGGTGGTGGTGTGGTGGTGTAGGGGTGATGGTGGCGTGTAGTGGTTGTGGTTGGTGTGCAATGGTAATGATGGTGGGGGTGTGGTGATGGTGGTGGTGGCGTGTAGTGGTTGATGGTGGTGGTGTGGTGGTGTAGGGGTGATGGTGGCGTGTAGTGGTTGTGGTTGGTGTGCAATGGTAATGATGGTGGTGTTGATGGTGGTGTGGTGTTGATGGTGTTGTGGTTGGTATGTAGTAGTCGTGGATGAAGGGGTGATGGTGTGGTTGGTGTGTTGTGGTGATAACAGAAGTATGTATTGTCATGTTCTGAAGCTAGACCAGTCAGCTGACCATATATATATATATATTGAAAAGATAACAAGGACGATTGGTTACTCCTTCATTACATATATTGGTAGGGGACGCGCGTTTCGCCACTGATCAGCTCAAGGTTCGATCTGTATTGATCTTACCCGACTCTATAATCGGCAGCTCGACGGACCCTTAAAATGCTATTAAAGGGTCCGTCGAGCTGCCGATTATAGAGTCGGGTAAGATCAATACAGATCGAACCTTGAGCTGATCAGTGGCGAAACGCGCGTCCCCTACCAATATATGTAATGAAGGAGTAACCAATCGTCCTTGTTATCTTTTCAATATATATATATATATATGTAGAAAACCTGCTAGATAGTCCTATATGAGCGAGACACGGTTACCCAACCAACCTTGCCTCAAGTGGGACAACTCCCCTCTAACCCATGCTAGCATGGAAAATGGACGTTAAACGAAGATGATGATGATATATGTATATCACTGGACCGAGATCGTTGCCGCTACGCAGTAATACAGAAGACCCGCCTTGCCTAAGTACAAAGCGAAACCTACAGTCAGTAGACACCTCTTAATCAAATATACACCCACATCTACATCACCCCTTTCTCTGTAAAGTTATGTTGGTGCCACAACATCCAGTCCGAAATAAATGAGGTCGTGTAGGTGTCACGACAAAAAAACACACAGTCCACGCTGTAATGTGGCTGTGTAGGTAACACGGTAAAAACCTCTCAGTCCGCACTTTAAATGTGGTTGGTGTTAGGAAGGGCATCCAGCCGTTGAAAACCTGCCAGACAATCCTATATGAGCGAGACGACCAATCTTGCCTCAAGTGGGATAATTCCCGTCTAAACCCATGCTAGCATGGAAGATAGACGTTAAACAATGATGATGATGATGATGATATACACACATATATATATACAGATGTGAGAAAAACCACAAACCCTCCATCTCAATTCTACTTTTGAAAAGCAGAAGAACTGCGAAACCGGTAAAGGAACCAAATAAATGTATATTTAAAAAAAAAAAGACACCAGTTGCATTATCGATTTCATCTTTTTTCCTTATACTTTCACTCATGTAGGACACCTCGGTTATTTTTCATTTTGTAAAAAAAACCTCACTTTCTAATATATATATATATACACACACACACATACATGGTTTTGATGTATTTATTTTTATATTTTGTTTTGTCAGGTTCTTTAGTTTGAAAGTTATAATGGGTCATCTTGAAGAACTGTCATCTGCCAAATGTTTTGGGGGCTTACAGAAAGTCTTCAAACATTCCAGGTAACAATACTTTCTTTCTTGTCACTCTCCTTTCCCCGCTCCCTGTTATATTGAGTCAAGATGTTATGCTGCTCAGTCAAGCATAGAAGACATATCTCATCTCCATTTAACTACAGTTTCTAAGAGAAGTAGCAGCTCTACCTGGAGTGACTCTCTGATCTCTGAGATACAAATCTGTCCAGCAATTCTTTCCTGAGTCATTCTAACCACATGTCCATAGCATCAGAGCTGTGATCTCTCAATTCGGGAATTCTTTCCTGAGACATTCTAACCTCATGCAGATAGTATCAGAGCTGTGATCTCTCAATTCGGAGAAGTAGCAGCTCTACCTGGAGTGACTCTCTGATCTCCGAACTACACACTCTATTGAGTAACATTACTCCAGAAACCCTTTGGAGGAACTCCATTTCGGCCGCTTGTATTTGTGATTATATTCTTTTGATCATTACCCCAGATTCATGACCATAGGTAAGGGTTTGCACAAAAACTGAAGTGAAGATCGTGTTTGGCTTTTACACTTACCTCCCTTCTGACTTTTACACTTACCTCCCTTCTTCTGATTACCAAATGCTGAAGCTGGCTCATTACAGAAATGGCGAAAATTTACCTTGAAAATTCTATTTTCAGTGGTGAATTAAAATGTGACATGAAATTTGGGATATATTTACCTGGAAAATCTGAATTTGACAAACTTCCTGTACTTTACTGGCTTTCTGGTGAGTTTGTTATTATTATTATTATTATTATTATTATTATTATTATTTATTTTTTGGACTGTGAATTGGCAGTAAGGGTAGAGAATGGATACCATGCTTTGCATCACAGAGTTATTTCTCTTTACGGTCTGAGTTCAAATCCTGCTAAGGTTAACTTTGCCTTTCATCCTTACGGGGTTGATAAAATAAAGTACCAGTCTCGCACTGGGACTGATTTCATCGACTTTTCCCTCCCTCCCTCCAAATTACTGGCCTTATGCCTATACTAGAAATTATTATTATTATTTATTTTTGGGGTTTTGTTTTGTTTCATGTCTTTTGTTACCATGATAATTACTGGTATTGATTTAGACAGTCATGTGGAGATGCATGGCTGACGGGTTATAGTGTTGAGTTTGATTCCCAGATTGGATGATGTGTTGTGTCCTTCAGCAAGACACTCTTTCACATTACTCCATTTCACACCTCTGTAGAAATTAGTTGTAATGTCACTGGTGCCAAGCTGTATCAGCCATTGACTTTCCCTTGGACAACATCATATATAGTTAAGTTACTGTCTTAGTAATGAAATAATAAATAATTTTAGTAAATCCCACAAAATTCTTCCTTATTTAATTAAAATATAGGGTCCTTATTTAACCCTTTACCATTTACAGTAAAGGCTTTACCTCACATAATATCTCACATAACATTTACATTACTCTATATATACTATTGTATTTTCACAGTAAAGGCTTTACCTCACATAATATCTCACATAACATTTACATTACTCTATATATACTATAGTATTTTCACAGTAAAGGCTTTACCTCACATAATATCTCACATAACATTTACATTACTCTATATATACTATAGTATTTTCACAGTAAAGGCTTTACCTCACATAATATCTCACATAACATTTACATTACTCTATATATACTATTGTATTTTCACAGTAAAGGCTTTACCTCACATAATATCTCACATAACATTTACATTACTTGATATATACTATTGTATTTTCACAGTAAAGGCTTTACCTCACATAATATCTCACATAACATTTACATTACTTTATATATACTATTGTATTTTCACAGTAAAGGCTTTACCTCACATAACATTTACATTACTCTATATATACTATAGTATTTTCACAGTAAAGGCTTTACCTCACATAATATCTCACATAACATTTACATTACTCTATATATACTATAGTATTTTCACAGTAAAGGCTTTACCTCACATAATATCTCACATAACATTTACATTACTCTATATATACTATAGTATTTTCACAGTAAAGGCTTTACCTCACATAATATCTCACATAACATTTACATTACTTTATATATACTATTGTATTTTCACAGTAAAGGCTTTACCTCACATAATATCTCACATAACATTTACATTACTTTATATATACTATTGTATTTTCACAGTAAAGGCTTTACCTCACATAATATCTCACATAACATTTACATTACTTTATATATACTATTGTATTTTCACAGTAAAGGCTTTACCTCACATAACATTTACATTACTCTATATATACTATAGTATTTTCACAGTAAAGGCTTTACCTCACATAATATCTCACATAACATTTACATTACTCTATATATACTATTGTATTTTCACAGTAAAGGCTTTACCTCACATAATATCTCACATAACATTTACATTACTCTATATATACTATTGTATTTTCACAGTAAAGGCTTTACCTCACATAATATCTCACATAACATTTACATTACTTTATATATACTATTATATTTTCACAGTCAACACTTTAGTTCACATAATATCGAAGCTATCAGATTTTGATGATGTTATTTTGAGAACAATACCTCAACATCGGTATGAGTTGCAGGTTACGGCTGGTTTGAACTGAAAGAGATGAGAGAATTCTGGCCGTTTACAGCCGGTTTAAATGCTAAAGTGTTAAATTAAAATCTTCCATCATAATTTTATTTAAGAACCTTACATTAAGTTACTGTCTTAGTAATGTAATAATTAATAATTTTAGTAAATCACTCAAAATTTTTCTTTAATTAATTGAAATACAGGGTTCCTATTTAAATTAAAATATTCCAACATAATTTTATATAAGAACCATATGTCAAGTTACTGTCCTGTCTTAGTAATGAAATAATTAATTTTAGTAAATCCCTCAAATCTATATATCTAGGGCAGGTAGAATTCCCCGAGATCCATGGACGAGTTCTCTCCAGTGGCCTCTGTCCCTCATTGTCGCTGCCATGTCCTGCATCTTCAAGAAACCAGTGTCTGTCCTTAGGGCATCAACATATGTTAACCTTGGTCTTCTACCAGTGTGTCCATGCAGGGGCACCCTCAGAATTCTTCATTAATTAACTGAAATAGAGTATTTTTTAGAAATGTGGTCATGAAAGGGTTAAGAATGATTTAAGGGTTGGAGAAGGATAAGGGTTTGATGAAAATGATAAAGGTTCTATTGTTTCAATTTGGTTTTACCAGGGTTGACCTGTACGGAGCAGAATTTTATTACCAAGTCCGGCTTCCAAAGGTACGCTGCTGAACAGAACCTCATTGTTGTGGCCCCTGATACAAGCCCTCGTAAGTAGATAGGTTGATATTTTCTTTGGTCTCTCTCTCTCTCTCCCTCTCTCACTATCTCTCTCTCTCTCTCTCACTTTCTCTCTCCCTCACTCTCTCTCTTTCACTATCTCTCTCCCTCTCTCAAACAAGTCAACCTCGATCGATACTTTGTCTCTCCTAGGGATACTCACTTGATAATGGGTTTTTAAACCTGAAAATATTTGGGATCATTAAATTTGCTAAGAGAAGATTATTTTGTTATCTTAGCAATTTAATTTTCTTTCTAATGCATTGTTTGGTTTTCAAAATTATTTAAATTTGTGTTTCCTATTCAACAATCTAATCTGGCCGAGTTTACACTCACAAAGAAGAAGAACCAGGGCCACTCCTAGGAGCATTGGATTTGGTGTACTTCATATCTGTTTTGGTTGCTGAATACAATCAGGGGTCACTGCTTCTCCTGAAGGTCAATAGTTCTCTTCTAACTTGAGCGGGAGCTCCTCTCCATTGTCAGTCTACATTGGTCCTCTACAGAACCACTACACCAGTGGATGTGGGCAGCTTGGTCCTCTACAGAACCACTACACCAGTGGATGTGGGCAGAATGGTCCTCTACAGAACCACTACACCAGTGGATGTGGGCAGCTTGGTCCTCTACAGAACCACTACACCAGTGGATGTGGGCAGCTTGGTCCTCTACAGAACCACTACACCAGTCAATGTGGGCAGCTCCAACTACTGCCACCCAGTGATTTGGCAGGGTCTCAATGAGCTTGGCTGGTCTTATGTTGATGAAGGCCTGACAAACAGGAACCTGGTCTTATGTTGATGAAGGCCTGTCAAACAGGAACCTGGTCTTATGTTGACGAAGGCCTGACAAACAGGAACCTGGTCTTATGTTGATGAAGGCCTGACAAACAGGAACCTGGTCTTATGTTGATGAAGGCCTGACAAACAGGAACCTGGTCTTATGTTGATGAAGGCCTGTCAAACAGGAACCTGGCTTTATCTTGATGAAGGCCTGTCAAACAGGAACCTGGTCTTATGTTGATGAAGGCCTGATAAACAGGAACCTGGTCTTATGTTGATGAAGGCCTGTCAAACAGGAACCTGGCTTTATCTTGATGAAGGCCTGTCAAACAGGAACCTGGTCTTATGTTGATGAAGGCCTGTCAAACAGGAACCTGGTCTTATGTTGATGAAGGCCTGACAAACTGGAACCTAGCTTTATCTTGATGAAGGCCTGACAAACTGGAACCTGGTCTTATTTTGATGAAGGCCTGACAAACAGGAACCTGGCTTTATCTTGATGAAGGCCTGACAAACAGGAACCTGGTCTTATGTTGATGAAGGCCTGACAAACAGGAACCTGGTCTTATGTTGATGAAGGCCTGTCAAACAGGAACCTGGCTTTATCTTGATGAAGGCCTGTCAAACAGGAACCTGGTCTTATGTTGATGAAGGCCTGTCAAACAGGAACCTCGCCTCAGAAAAGGCCCATGTCGTTTCTACAGCTGAGTAAAACTAGATACTTCAAACAAGCTACAAAACTTATTTATGTTTTTCTATTTATAGGAGAGTGTAACATTGAAGGGGAAGACGAGAGTTATGACTTCGGGAGTGGCGCTGGTTTTTACATTGACGCCACACAACCAAAATGGAGCACCAACTACCGAATGTACTCTTACATTGTTAAAGAGGTATACTGTAACCATTGCTGACCATTGTTTGTAGTGGATTGGCAGTAGAATTGGTAGAGCGCCGGACACCATGCTTTGTGGCACAGAGTTACGGCCCTTTACGTTCTGAGTTCAAATCCTGTCATGGTTAACTTTATTTATTATTATTATTATTATTATTATTATTAAGGGCTGTGGGTTGGCAGTAGAATCGGTAGAGCGCCGGACACCATGCTTTGTGGCACAGAGTTACGGCCCTTTGCGTTCTGAGTTCAAATTCCGCCGAGGTTAGTTTTGCCTTTCATCCTTATTGGGTTGATAAAATAAAGTACCAGTAATACACTGGGATAGCTTTTTGTCATGACACCTATATGACCACTCTACAGTGTGGACTGGGTGCTTTTTGTTGTGACACCTACATGACCACTTTGCAGTGTGGACTGGGTACTTTTTGTTGTGACACCTACATAACCACTTTGCAGTGAGGACTGAGTGCTTTTTGTTGTGACACCTACATGACCACTTTGCAGTGTGGACTGGAGGCTTTTTGTTGTGACACCTACATGACCACTTTGCAGTGTGGACTGGGTGCTTTTTGTTGTGACACCTACATGACCACTTTGCAGTGTGGACTGGAGGCTTTTTGTTGTGACACCTACATGACCACTTTGCAGTGTGGACTGGAGGCTTTTTGTTGTGACACCTACATGACCACTTTACAGTGAGGACTGGGTGCTTTTTGTTGTGACACCTACATGACCACTTTACAGTGTGGACTGGGTGATTTTTGTTGTGACACCTACATGACCACTTTACAGTGTGGACTGGGTGCTTTTTGTTGTGACACCTACATGACCACTTTACAGTGTGGACTGGGTGCTTTTTGTTGTGACACCTACATGCTCACTTTGCAGTGAGGACTGGGTGCTTTTTGTTGTGACACCTACATGACCACTTTGCAGTGTGGACTGGAGGCTTTTTGTTGTGACACCTACATGACCACTTTACAGTGTGGACTGGGTGCTTTTTGTTGTGACACCTACATGACCACTTTGCAGTGTGGACTGGGTGCTTTTTGTTGTGACACCTACATGACCACTTTACAGTGTGGACTGGGTGCTTTTTGTTGTGACACCTACATGACCACTTTGCAGTGTGGACTGGGTGCTTTTTGTTGTGACACCTACATGACCACTTTGCAGTGTGGACTGGGTGCTTTTTGTTGTGACACCTACATGACCACTTTGCAGTGTGGACTGGGTGTTTTTTGTTGTGACACCTACATGACCACTTTACAGTGTGGACTGGGTGCTTTTTGTTGTGACACCTACATGACCACTTTACAGTGTGGACTGGGTGCTTTTTGTTGTGACACCTACATGCTCACTTTGCAGTGAGGACTGGGTGCTTTTTGTTGTGACACCTATATGACCACTTTACAGTGTGGACTGGGTGCTTTTTGTTGTGACACCTATATGACCACTTTACAGTGTGTACTGGGTACTTTTTGTTGTGACACCTACATGACCACTTTACAGTGTGGACTGGGTGTTTTTTGTTGTGACACCTACATGACCACTTTACAGTGTGGACTGGGTGCTTTTTGTTGTGACACCTACATGACCACTTTACAGTGTGTACTGGGTACTTTTTGTTGTGACACCTACACGACCACTTTACAGTGGGAGGGGGTAGGCGATACTGTCTATATGTTTCAGCTTCGGCTTATACCTGTGGGAACTCAGGTCTTCTGTGTTACTGCGTAACACCAGAGGTCTCGGTCCTGTGTCATCGCCTTCGAGAGATGCAATTAGGCAAGGTCAGTTGTCATCACCTCATCCCAGGTCTTCTTGGGTCTCCCCACTTCAAGCCTTCCATCAACTTTGAGTGCGCTGCATCTTTTTATACAACTGTCATCCTTCTTATGTATGACATGTCCATACCAACACAAACTCCTCTCATGCACTTTCTAATCTAACCAAATATTTCTTCATTTTTCAGCTGCCCAAATTGATAGAATCCAACTTTCCAGTTTTACCAAACAAGAAGTCCATATTTGGTCATAGGTAAGTGGGTTGGATACTATTCTTTGGTTTTATTTTCATTTTTTTCTGTCTTTATACATATATATGTTTATATATATATATATATAACTTGTTTATAGAATTCTTTCTGCCTTTGTTACTCTAAATATAAACTATAGCTTTGAAGAATTAGCTTTTAATGAATTCCCTTTTCTATCAACCAATGACCTACACCCATCCCACTCCCTACCCTCTCCTACCACCTGAAGAGACCTATAAATACCATACTTATTTTTTGATACCCAGATTCCTGATGATTTCTAAAGAATGAAACAGTTCTAGTCCTGTAGACTCTCATCTATATATATATATATATATATATGTTAGGTAATTCCGAAGGAAAAGCAAAGGAAAAAAGAGTGCTCTATGTATAGAACAGAGGTATTTAATTACAAAGTGAACAACATAAAATATAACTACTCCATTACCAAAGGTTTCTGGGTCCCAGACAATATTAATATATATCTGATGACCGATCCAGACGTATATTAATATTGTCTGGGACCCTGAAACCTTTGGTAATGGAGTAGTTATATTTTGTGTTGTTCACTTTCTAATTATATATATACTCAGTAATAGAGAAGACCCGCCTTACCTAAATACATAGTAAAACCTACTACAGCCAGTAGGCATCTCTAACAAAATACACCCCCGTCCCACCCACCCCACCCCATCCACACCACCCCCTCCTATGTAAAGTTATGTTGGTGCCACACCATCCAGGCCGAAACAAATGAGATCGTGTAGGTGTCACGACAAAAAAACACACAGTCCACGCTGTAATGTGGCCGTGTAGGCAACACGGTAAAAATTCATTTTCTTGATCCTCTAGGGCCCGCATGAGGTGAAAACCTGCCTTTTTCCTGCTTCATCGAGGAAAATCTTAAAGATTATCCAGCCATTAGAGTATTCGGTTTATTTTCTTTACATATTGTCCAGGCATGCAGTTTTTCCACGATTAGGTCTGTTGGCGGCCCGCGTTCCAAAATACCTTATCCCATGCAATGCCGGGTACCACTGCTAGTATTATATACATATATATTATATATATTATATTATATGTTATATATGCTAGTGGCACAAATAAAAACACCCGGTCCATGCTGTAAAGTGGTGCTGGTGTTAGGAAGGGCATCCAACCAGTATATATACTACTGCCAAAAACTATGAGCACAACAATTGAGAATATGCAAAAATATCTTTTCTGTCTTCCCACATCCGAGAGCGGCAGTGTGGTGAAGGGTTTTTATTTTTTTTTGTCTGCTGGATCAATGTATATATCTTTCTCCTTCATCTGATATTATGAAAACCCTTCTTCCATGAAAAAGTGACATAAATGCTGTCCCTAGTCATAGAAACCCTAAATAAGGAATCATGGGATAGAGGGAGCCAGCCCTTTCCTCCCTTAACTAAACTATATACTCTAATATTATTCCTTCTTTATCTACCAGCATGGGAGGCCATGGAGCCCTGACAATTGCCTTAAAGAACCCAA
>OZ024765.1:8494304-8501804 GCA_964016885.1 Eledone cirrhosa | reverse complement strand
ATGTATCATGGATGACTTTACTGATTACAGAAGACAGTGTAACACAGTCTCTCTTCAATTTCTGTGTATATTGTAAATTACGATGTTATTTGATGTACCATATCTACATGTATATTTACGTATAATATCAATATACACACTACACATGCTAGCAGAAAACCACCCCAAGGGGGGTTTTTTGTCCAGTATATATATATATAATTGTTTCTACTTTTGGCACAAGGCCAGCAATTACCCAGTGAATTACTGGTACTTTATTTTATCGACCCCGTAAGGATGAAAGGCAAAGTTAACCTCGGCGGGATTTGAACTCAGAATGGCAAGGGCCGTAACTCTATGCGTCAAAGCATGACATCCGACCCTCTGCCGATACTGCCAATCCACCGCCTACTGCTAGTAATAATAATAATGATGATTTCTACTCTTGGCACAATTTGGAGGGAGAGGAAAGTTGGTTAGATCGACAACAGTATGTTACTGGTACTTTATTTTATTTACCCCATAAGGCAAAGTTAACTTGGCAGGAATTAAACTCAGAATGTAAAGGGCTGTAACTCTCAGCCACGAAGCAAGCACAAGGCCGGCAATTTGAAGCAGAGTGTTGATTAACCCTTTAACATTTACATTACTTTTTATATATTATTATTGACTTTGCCTTTCATCCTTACGGGGTCGATAAAATAAAGTACCAGTAATGCACTGGGTAATTGCTGGCCTTGTGCCTAAAGTAGAAACAATTATATAATATTATAATATTGTGAGGCTTTGCCTCACATAATTACCTCCTAATTATCTCACATGATATTGAAGGTAAGAGATTTTGATATTATTTATTTTGACACAATACCTTAACATAAGTATGAGCAGTCAGTTACAGATAGTTTGAACATAAAGAGGTGAGAGAATTTTGGCCGGATTCGGCCGATTTAGATGTCAAATGTCTCCAGTGTATTACTGGTACTTTATTTTATCGACCCCGTAAGGATGAAAGGCAAAGCTATAACCTTAGCAGAAATTAAACTCAGAATGTAAAGAACTGTAACTAAATACCACAAAGCATGTTGTCTGATACTCTACCGACTTGGTTAATCCACTACTAATTATCCTTTAATGTCCATACTAAAATATCTGTTTTAATTTCCAGGGATATGACCACAGCTATTATTTCATTGCAACTTTTGTTGGGGACCACATAAAATATCACGCAAAGTATCTCAACTGAAAAAGGAACAGCAACCCTTTAGCATTTACATTACTCTATATATACTATTGTATTTTCACGGTAAAGGCTTTACCTCACATAATATCGAATCTATGAGATTTTGATATTATTTATTTTGAGAACAATACCTTAACATCAGTATGAGTGGCTGATTACAGCCAGTTTGAACAGAAAGAAATGAGAGAATTGTGGGCGTATATTGCTGCTTTAAATGCTAAAGTGTTAACACCTGTTGACTGTCCCCCCCTTTTTTTTTTTTTCACCTTTTACCTGTTTACAGTACTTTGAAGTTCACCTGTAACATTTTTGAAAAGTAATTAAAGTATGTGATGTTAATAAACAACTTATTTTGCTAATAAAGATACCTCTGGTGCTAATAAACATTTTGTTTTGTTCATTAAATTACTGTATATATTCAAAGTTGTGTGGCCAAGTGGTAAGGGTGTTGGATTTATGATCATAATGTTGTGTGTTCGATTCCTGGACTGGGTTGTTTGTTGTGTTCTTGAGCAAAACACTTCATTTCCAGTTGCTCCAGTATACTCAGCTGAATATGAGTACCAGTAATAGCTGGGAGTTTAACCCTGCAATAGACTAGTGTCCTATCCAGGAAGGAGTCTTGAACTGGAGAGGAATGAAGCAAGCATGCTCTATTTGATGTACATCATCATCATCATCATCATCATCGTTTAACGTCCGTGTTCCATGCTTGCATGGGTTTGGACGGGAGTTTTCCCACTTGAGGCAAGAGTGGTTGTCTTGCTCGCATAGGACTATCTGGCGGGTTTTCTACAGTTGGATGCCCTTCCTAACACCAACCACATTTACAGTGTGGGGCTGGGAGGTTTTTACCGTGTTGCCTACACGGCCACATTACAGCGTGGACTGTCTGGCGTGTTTTCTACAGCTGGATGCCCTTCCTAACACCAACCACATTTACAGTGTGGAACTGGGACGTTTTTACCGTGTTGCCTACACGGCCACATTACAGCGTGGACTGTCTGGCGTGTTTTCTACAGCTGGATGCCCTTCCTAACACCAACCACATTTACAGTGTGGGGCTGGGAGGTTTTTACCGTGTTGCCTACACGGCCACATTACAGCGTGGACTGTCTGGCGTGTTTTCTACAGCTGGATGCCCTTCCTAACACCAACCACATTTACAGTGTGGGGCTGGGAGGTTTTTACCGTGTTGCCTACACGGCCACATTACAGCGTGGACTGTCTGGCGTGTTTTCTACAGCTGGATGCCCTTCCTAACACCAACCACATTTACAGTGTGGGGCTGGGAGGTTTTTACCGTGTTGCCTACACGGCCACATTACAGCGTGGACTGTCTGGCGTGTTTTCTACAGCTGGATGCCCTTCCTAACACCAACCACATTTACAGTGTGGAACTGGGACGTTTTTACCGTGTTGCCTACACGGCCACATTACAGCGTGGACTGTGTGTTTTTTTTTGTCGTGACACCTACACGATCTCATTTGTTTCGGCCTGGATTTTCTGGCACCAACATAACTTTACATTGAAAGGGGCGGTGTGGATGGGGTGGGGGTGGTGGGACGGGGGGTGTATTTTGTTAGAGATGCCAGAAGTCTGTAGTAGGTTTTACTTTGTATTTAGGTAACGCGGGTCTTCTCTATTACTGAGTACCGCCAAAGGTCTCGGTCCAGTGACATTGTCTTGGAGAGGTGTAAGTGTGTGAGGTCGGAGTTACAATGTTAATATACCTGAAAGAATGGGTGTGAATGAACTGGGAGAGAAAAACTGGGTATAACAGGAACCAGGCATTGTGTGTAGGAGAGATGACTGCATTGGTATGGATGGTGATTGTTAGGTGTAGAAGTGTGATGTGTATGGATGGTGATTGTTAGGTGTAGAAGTGTGATGTGTATGGATGGTGATTGTTAGGTGAAGAAGTGATGTGTATGGATGGTGATTGTTAGGTGTAGAAGTGTCGTGTGATGTGTATGGATGGTGATTGTTAGGTGTAGAAGTGTCGTGTGATGTGTATGGATGGTGATTGTTAGGTGTAGAAGTGTCGTGTGATGTGTATGGATGGTGATTGTTAGGTGTAGAAGTGTCGTGTGATGTGTATGGATGGTGATTGTTAGGTGTAGAAGTGTCGTGTGATGTGTATGGATGGTGATTGTTAGGTGAAGAAGTGTCGTGATGTGTATGGATGGTGATTGTTAGGTGAAGAAGTGTCGTGTGATGTGTATGGATGGTGATTGTTAGGTGTAGAAGTGTCGTGATGTGTATGGATGGTGATTGTTAGGTGTAGAAGTGTCGTGTGATGTGTATGGATGGTGATTGTTAGGTGAAGAAGTGATGTGTATGGATGGTGATTGTTAGGTGTAGAAGTGCCATGTGATGTGTATGGATGGTGATTGTTAGGTGTCGTGTGATGTGTATGGATGGTGATTGTTAGGTGAAGAAGTGTCGTGATGTGTATGGATGGTGATTGTTAGGTGAAGAAGTGTCGTGATGTGTATGGATGGTGATTGTTAGGTGAAGAAGTGTCATGTGATGTGTATGGATGGTGATTGTTAGGTGTAGAAGTGTGATGTGTATGGATGGTGATTGTTAGGTGTAAAGTGTCATGTGATTTGTATGGATGGTGATTGTTAGGTGAAGAAGTGTCATGTGATGTGTATGGATGGTGATTGTTAGGTGTAGAAGTGTCGTGTGATGTGTATGGATGGTGATTGTTAGGTGAAGAAGTGTCGTGTGATGTGTATGGATGGTGATTGTGAGGTGAAGAAGTGTCGTGTGATGTGTATGGATGGTGATTGTTAGGTGTAGAAGTGTCGTTTGATGTGTATGGATGGTGATTGTTAGGTGTAGAAGTGTCGTGATGCCAATGGATAGTGATTGTTAGGTGAAGAAGTGTCGTGTGATGTGTATGGATGGTGATTGTTAGGTGAAGAAGTGTCGTGATGTGTATGGATGGTGATTGTTAGGTGAAGAAGTGTCGTGTGATGTGTATGGATGGTGATTGTTAGGTGTAGAAGTGTCGTGTGATGTGTATGGATGGTGATTGTTAGGTGTAGAAGTGTCGTGTGATGTGTATGGATGGTGATTGTTAGGTGAAGAAGTGTCATGTGATGTGTATGGATGGTGATTGTTAGGTGAAGAAGTGTCGTGTGATGTGTATGGATGGTGATTGTTAGGTGAAGAAGTCGTGTGATGTGTATGGATGGTGATTGTTAGGTGTAGAAGTGTGATGTGTATGGATGGTGATTGTTAGGTGTAAAGTGTCATGTGATGTGTATGGATGGTGATTGTTAGATGAAGAAGTGTCATGTGATGTGTATGGATGGTGATTGTTAGGTGAAGAAGTGTCGTGTGATGTGTATGGATGGTGATTGTGAGGTGAAGAAGTGTCGTGTGATGTGTATGGATGGTGATTGTTAGGTGTAGAAGTGTCGTTTGATGTGTATGGATGGTGATTGTTAGGTGTAGAAGTGTCGTGTGATGTGTATGGATGGTGATTGTTAGGTGTAGAAGTGTCGTGTGATGTGTATGGATGGTGATTGTTAGGTGTAGAAGTGTCGTGTGATGTGTATGGATGGTGATTGTTAGGTGAAGAAGTGGCGTGATGTGTATGGATGGTGATTGTTAGGTGAAGAAGTGCCATGTGATGTGTATGGATGGTGATTGTTAGGTGTAGAAGTGCCATGTGATGTGTATGGATGGTGATTGTTAGGTGTAGAAGTGTGATGTGTATGGATGGTGATTGTTAGGTGTAGAAGTGTCGTGTGATGTGTATGGATGGTGATTGTTAGGTGAAGAAGTGTCGTGTGATGTGTATGGATGGTGATTGTTAGGTGAAGAAGTGTGATGTGATGTGTATGGATGGTGATTGTTAGGTGTCGTGTGATGTGTATGGATGGTGATTGTTAGGTGAAGAAGTGTCGTGATGTGTATGGATGGTGATTGTTAGGTGAAGAAGTGTCGTGATGTGTATGGATGGTGATTGTTAGGTGAAGAAGTGTCGTGATGTGTATGGATGGTGATTGTTAGGTGAAGAAGTGCCATGTGATGTGTATGGATGGTGATTGTTAGGTGTAGAAGTGTGATGTGTATGGATGGTGATTGTTAGGTGTAAAGTGTCATGTGATGTGTATGGATGGTGATTGTTAGGTGAAGAAGTGTCGTGATGTGTATGGATGGTGATTGTTAGGTGTAGAAGTGTCGTGTGATGTGTATGGATGGTGATTGTTAGGTGAAGAAGTGTCGTGTGATGTGTATGGATGGTGATTGTTAGGTGAAGAAGTGTCGTGTGATGTGTATGGATGGTGATTGTTAGGTGTAGAAGTGTCGTTTGATGTGTATGGATGGTGATTGTTAGGTGTAGAAGTGTCGTGATGCCAATGGATAGTGATTGTTAGGTGAAGAAGTGTCGTGTGATGTGTATGGATGGTGATTGTTAGGTGAAGAAGTGTCATGTGATATGTATGGATGGTGATTGTTAGGTGTAGAAGTGTCGTGTGATGTGTATGGATGGTGATTGTTAGGTGTAGAAGTGTCGTGTGATGTGTATGGATGGTGATTGTTAGGTGAAGAAGTGTCATGTGATGTGTATGGATGGTGATTGTTAGGTGAAGAAGTGTCGTGTGATGTGTATGGATGGTGATTGTTAGGTGAAGAAGTGCCATGCGATGTGTATGGATGGTGATTGTTAGGTGTAGAAGTGTCGTGTGATGTGTATGGATGGTGATTGTTAGGTGTAGAAGTGTCATGTGATGCCAATGAAAAGTGATTGTTAGGTGTAGAAGTGTCGTGTGATGTGTATGGATGGTGATTGTTAGGTGAAGAAGTGTCGTGTGATGTGTATGGATGGTGATTGTTAGGTGAAGAAGTGCCATGCGATGCCAATGGAAAGTGATTGTTAGGTGTAGAAGTGTCATGTGATGTGTATGGATGGTGATTGTTAGGTGTAGAAGTGTCATGTGATGTGTATGGATGGTGATTGTTAGGTGAAGAAGTGCCATGCGATGCCAATGGAAAGTGATTGTTAGGTGAAGAAGTGCCATGCGATGCCAATAAAAAGTGATTGTTAGGTGTAGAAGTGTCATGTGATGTGTATGGATGGTGATTGTTAGGTGAAGAAGTGTCGTGTGATGTGTATGGATGGTGATTGTTAGGTGAAGAAGTGCCATGCGATGCCAATGGAAAGTGATTGTTAGGTGTAGAAGTGTCGTGTGATGTGTATGGATGGTGATTGTTAGGTGTAGAAGTGTCATGTGATGTGTATGGATGGTGATTGTTAGGTGAAGAAGTGTCGTGTGATGTGTATGGATGGTGATTGTTAGGTGAAGAAGTGCCATGCGATGCCAATGGAAAGTGATTGTTAGGTGTAGAAGTGTGATGTGTATGGATGGTGATTGTTAGGTGAAGAAGTGTCGTGTGATGTGTATGGATGGTGATTGTTAGGTGAAGAAGTGTCGTGTGATGTGTATGGATGGTGATTGTTAGGCGTAGAAGTGTCGTGATGTGTATGGATGGTGATTGTTAGGTGAACAAGTGCCATGCGATGCCAATGGAAAGTGATTGTTAGGTGAAGAAGTGCCATGCGATGCCAATGGAAAGTGATTGTTAGGTGAAGAAGTGTCGTGTGATGTGTATGGATGGTGATTGTTAGGTGAAGAAGTGTCGTGTGATGTGTATGGATGGTGATTGTTAGGTGAAGAAGTGCCATGCGATGCCAATGGAAAGTGATTGTTAGGTGTAGAAGTGTCATGTGATGTGTATGGATGGTGATTGTTAGGTGAAGAAGTGTTGTGTGATGTGTATGGATGGTGATTGTTAGGTGAAGAAGTGCCATGCGATGCCAATGGAAAGTGATTGTTAGGTGTAGAAGTGTCGTGTGATGTGTATGGATGGTGATTGTTAGGTGAAGAAGTGTCGTGTGATGTGTATGGATGGTGATTGTTAGGTGAAGAAATGCCATGCGATGCCAATGGAAAGTGATTGTTAGGTGTAGAAGTGTCATGTGATGTGTATGGATGGTGATTGTTAGGTGAAGAAGTGTCGTGTGATGTGTATGGATGGTGATTGTTAGGTGAAGAAGTGCCATGCGATGCCAATGGAAAGTGATTGTTAGGTGTAGAAGTGTCATGTGATGTGTATGGATGGTGATTGTTAGGTGAAGAAGTGTCGTGTGATGTGTATGGATGGTGATTGTTAGGTGTAGAAGTGTCATGTGATGTGTATGGATGGTGATTGTTAGGTGAACAAGTGCCATGTGATGTGTATGGATGGTGATTGTTAG
>OZ024765.1:8439304-8489304 GCA_964016885.1 Eledone cirrhosa | reverse complement strand
ACATGGCGTCTTTGGGAGTAGAGTTTATTTTGTGGATATTTCGAAAAACAGGACTGGGTAATTGGATTTCAATAACGGAACCCCTGGGGACACCTTTACAATGGAGGAAAGAAAGAGAAGACGTTTCTGTGAGAGGGGGAGATACTACTACTGTATGTTTCTCTCTCAGTTCGTTTATGCTTCACCCTTCTTGCATATTACTATTACACATCCATTGGAGCATGCAGGCTTCATTTCTTTCCAATCTCCGCAAGTCTTCTGCACACAACATCCAAGTCTCACTACCATGTAACATAGCTGTATGTATGCATGCATCATACAGTCTGCCTTTCATTCTGAGGGAGAAGCCTTTTGTAGCCAGCAGTGGTAGTAGCTCCCCAGAACTTCCTCCATACCATTCTTACTCTGGTTACTGTACTTTCAGAACACCCACCACCGTTGCTAATTCAGTCCCCTAAGTAGCAGAAGCTATCTACTGTTTCTACAGAGCCCTCCGAGAATTTGGTAGCGCTTGTTTCTTGCGGTCATTTGCTGCTTACTGTTCCAGTCTAACTGCTACACATAAAGCCTACATTTTTAGCTAAACTTCCTGAGATTCCACTACATCTCTTGTGTACCCACAGTTTGCATATGGGGCAGAGGATGAAATTTCTACCAACGCCTTTCCTACATACTGGACAAGGCCATTTCCCTGAGGGGATCTGGGTTTTGTTTTTTCTTCTACTTACTAGAACCTTAGTCTTTGTCAGGTTGACTTTAAGACCCCTTCTTTTTAGGCGCTGCTTCCATGTTTGAAATTTCTTCTCTAGTTCCGCCATGGATTCAGTGTAAGATCATTCATGTACAGAAGTTCCCATGGGCAGCAGGTCTTAAACTCCTCTGTTATAGCCTCCAGAACGATAATAAACAGGAGAGAGCCCTGGTAGACGCCAACTTGTACGCTAAATTCCTCGCTATAGTCATTGTTAATCCTGATTTTTCTGACTGCTCCTCTATACATGGCTTGTACAGCCTTCACAAGCCACTCACCTACTCCTAGTTTTCTAAGAGCCCACCAAATTATGTCATGGGGCACTCTGTCAAAAGCTTTCTCCCGATCAACAAATGTTAGGTAGAGATGCTTACTTTTAGCTAGGTATTCTTCCTGTCTTTGTATATCCAAACTGCTCACAGATTACATGAAAAACGTTTAGAATATTTAATAAGTAATATACAATATTTGATAAGTTATACCAATTAATACCAGTTATTTTAATATATCAATTCTAAAATTATTTATACTATATGATTGCTAGGCAATGTGTCAAGGAAAACCGTGATATTGTCGGGGAGAAGTGTGTACTTAATGATGATGGCGTACTTGCCATCACTGACACTGAGAAGGCTACGTTGGTATGGTCATGTGATGCGCATGAAAGACGACAGCTGTATAAAAAAGTGCAGGGCAATAAAGATAGACGGTAGCCACGAAGTAGGCAGACCCAGAAAAACCTGGGACGACCTGATAAATTCCGACCTCACACACTTACACCTCTCCAAGACAATGTCACTGGACCGAGATCTTTGGCGGTACTCAGTAATAGAGAAGACCCGCTTTGCCTAAATACAAAGTAAACCTACTACAGTCAGTAGGCATCTCTAACAAAATACGTCCCCGTCACACCACCCCCACCCCATCCACACCGCCCCTTTCAATATAAAGTCACGTTGGTGCCACGACATCCAGGCCGAAACAAATGAGATCGTGTAGGTGTCACGACAAAAAAACACACAGTCCACGCTGTAATGTGGCCGTGTAGGCAACACGGTAAAAACCTCCCTGTCCCACACTGTAAATGTGGTTGGTGTTAAGAAGGGCATCCAGCTGTAGAAAACCTGCCAGACAGTCCTATGGGAGCAAGACAACCACTCTTGCCTCAAGTGGGAAAACTCCTGTCCAAACCCATGCAAGCGTGGAACATGGACGTTAAATGATGATGATGATGATGATGATGATGATTAGAAAAAATCTAATCTGAATTTTCAATAGTCTTCATCTTTTAACTAAAACCTGTTTTGTAAAGAACTTCACATCCTTGTTAACTATGTATATAAACATATACATATATACATATAACGTGAGGACCAAAAACGTGAGGTGTTCAGAATTGCTAGTTCAAGCATGTTCTACAACGTGAGGACCAAAAACGTGAGGTGTTCAGGATTGCTAGGCAATGTGTAAAGGAAAACCGTGATATTGTTGGGGAGAAGTGTGTACTAAATGATGATGGCGAACTTGCCATCACTGACGCTGATAAGAAGGTAGCTTGGAAGTGTCACTACGAAAGGCTTCTAAATGAGGAGAATAAATGGGAGAAAGACAGTCTCCCCCACAACGACCCAATAGAGGGACCAGCAGTGTTAGTCGATGGTAGTATAATAAGTAAGGCAATCAAAGATATGAAAACGGGTAAGGCGGCTGGGCCTTCGAAAATAGTTGCTGAGATGCTGAAAGCCTCTGGAACGGTGGGACACACCATGGTCACCCGGATAGTAAACCAAGTTATACAGAATGGGGTTGTTCCGAAGGACTGGCATAGCAGCATCATCATTAACTGTTACAAGGGTAAAGGAGATGCCCTAGATAGGAGTAACTATAGAGGCATTAAATTAATCGACCAGGTCATGAAGGTCACGGAAAAAGTAATAGCGCAACTAATCAGAGAGAGAATTGATCTAGATGAAATGCAGTTCGGGTTTGTGTCAGGCAAAAGTACCACAGACGCTCTTTTCATTGTACGACAACTACAGGAGAAGTACCTAGCTAAAAGTAAACCCCTATACTTAGATTTTGTTGACTTGGAGAAAGCCTTCGACAGAGTCCCTCGTTCCATTATTTGGTGGGCTCTTAGAAAACTAGGTGTTGACGAATGGCTTGTGAGAGCTATACAAGCCATGTATAAAGAAACAGTCAGCAAGGTTAGAATTAACAACGAATATAGTGAAGAGTTTAGTGTAAAAGTTGGTGTTCATCAGGGCTCTGTTCTTAGCCCCCTACTATTTATTATTGCCCTTCAGGCTATAACAGTGGAGTTCAAGACCGGCTGCCCATGGGAACTCCTATACGCAGATGATCTAACGCTCATAGCTGAATCAATGGCCGAGCTAGAGAAGAAATTCCAAACATGGAAGCACGGCCTAGAATCAAAAGGCCTTAAAATTAACCTGGCTAAGACTAAAGTTCTAGTTTGAAGGAAAGAAAATAAGGCGCCGGTCCCTTCTGGGAAATGGCTATGCTCAGTGTGTAGGAAAGGCATAGGTAGAAACTCCATTTTATGTCCCAAATGCAAAGTATGGGTGCATAAAAGATGTAGTGGGATCACAGGTAAGCTAACTAAGAACATAGATTTTACATGTGGCCGGTGCTCTGGTGCAATAAGTAGCAGCAAGTGCCCACATAATACTAGCTCTTTCAATTGCGCAGAGGGTTCTATAGAAATAGTGGACAGCTTCCGTTACCTGGGTGACAAAATCAGCAGTGGGGGAGGGTGCTCTGAAAGTACAGTAGCTAGAGTCAGAACTGGATGGAAAAAGTTCAGAGAGCTTATACCACTATTAGCCGCTAAAGGGTTCTCCCTAAAAATGAAAGGCAGGTTGTATGATGCCTGCATACGAACAGCAATGTTGCATGGCAGTGAGACCTGGGCATTGTGTGCAGAGGATATACGCAGACTAGAGAGGAACGAAGCTTGTATGCTCTGCTGGATGTGTAATAGTAATATACGTGAACGGCAAAGCATAAACAAACTAAGGGAAAAATTAGAAATAAGAGGGATCAGATGTTGTTTACTCGAGAGAAGGCTACGTTGGTATGGTCACGTGATGCGCATGAAAGACGACAGCTGTATAAAAAAGTGCAGGGCAATAAAGATAGACGGTAGCCACGAAGTAGGCAGACCCAGAAAAACCTGGGACGACCTGATAAATTCCGACCTCACACACTTACACCTCTCCAAGACAATGTCACTGGACCGAGATCTTTGGCGGTACTCAGTAATAGAGAAGACCCGCTTTGCCTAAATACAAAGTAAACCTACTACAGTCAGTAGGCATCTCTAACAAAATACGTCCCCGTCACACCACCCCCACCCCATCCACACCGCCCCTTTCAATATAAAGTCACGTTGGTGCCACGACATCCAGGCCGAAACAAATGAGATCGTGTAGGTGTCACGACAAAAAAACACACAGTCCACGCTGTAATGTGGCCGTGTAGGCAACACGGTAAAAACCTCCCTGTCCCACACTGTAAATGTGGTTGGTGTTAAGAAGGGCATCCAGCTGTAGAAAACCTGCCAGACAGTCCTATGGGAGCAAGACAACCACTCTTGCCTCAAGTGGGAAAACTCCTGTCCAAACCCATGCAAGCGTGGAACATGGACGTTAAATGATGATGATGATGATGATGATGATGATTAGAAAAAATCTAATCTGAATTTTCAATAGTCTTCATCTTTTAACTAAAACCTGTTTTGTAAAGAACTTCACATCCTTGTTAACTATGTATATAAACATATACATATATACATATAACGTGAGGACCAAAAACGTGAGGTGTTCAGAATTGCTAGTTCAAGCATGTTCTACAACGTGAGGACCAAAAACGTGAGGTGTTCAGGATTGCTAGGCAATGTGTAAAGGAAAACCGTGATATTGTTGGGGAGAAGTGTGTACTAAATGATGATGGCGTACTTGCCATCACTGGCGCTGATAAGAAGGTAGCTTGGAAGTGTCACTACGAAAGGCTTCTAAATGAGGAGAATAAATGGGAGAAAGACAGTCTCCCCCACAACGACCCAATAGAGGGACCAGCAGTGTTAGTCGATGGTAGTATAATAAGTAAGGCAATCAAAGATATGAAAACGGGTAAGGCGGCTGGGCCTTCGAAAATAGTTGCTGAGATGCTGAAAGCCTCTGGAACGGTGGGACACACCATGGTCACCCGGATAGTAAACCAAGTTATACAGAATGGGGTTGTTCCGAAGGACTGGCATAGCAGCATCATCATTAACTGTTACAAGGGTAAAGGAGATGCCCTAGATAGGAGTAACTATAGAGGCATTAAATTAATCGACCAGGTCATGAAGGTCACGGAAAAAGTAATAGCGCAACTAATCAGAGAGAGAATTGATCTAGATGAAATGCAGTTCGGGTTTGTGTCAGGCAAAAGTACCACAGACGCTCTTTTCATTGTACGACAACTACAGGAGAAGTACCTAGCTAAAAGTAAACCCCTATACTTAGATTTTGTTGACTTGGAGAAAGCCTTCGACAGAGTCCCTCGTTCCATTATTTGGTGGGCTCTTAGAAAACTAGGTGTTGACGAATGGCTTGTGAGAGCTATACAAGCCATGTATAAAGAAACAGTCAGCAAGGTTAGAATTAACAACGAATATAGTGAAGAGTTTAGTGTAAAAGTTGGTGTTCATCAGGGCTCTGTTCTTAGCCCCCTACTATTTATTATTGCCCTTCAGGCTATAACAGTGGAGTTCAAGACCGGCTGCCCATGGGAACTCCTATACGCAGATGATCTAACGCTCATAGCTGAATCAATGGCCGAGCTAGAGAAGAAATTCCAAACATGGAAGCACGGCCTAGAATCAAAAGGCCTTAAAATTAACCTGGCTAAGACTAAAGTTCTAGTTTGAAGGAAAGAAAATAAGGCGCCGGTCCCTTCTGGGAAATGGCTATGCTCAGTGTGTAGGAAAGGCATAGGTAGAAACTCCATTTTATGTCCCAAATGCAAAGTATGGGTGCATAAAAGATGTAGTGGGATCACAGGTAAGCTAACTAAGAACATAGATTTTACATGTGGCCGGTGCTCTGGTGCAATAAGTAGCAGCAAGTGCCCACATAATACTAGCTCTTTCAATTGCGCAGAGGGTTCTATAGAAATAGTGGACAGCTTCCGTTACCTGGGTGACAAAATCAGCAGTGGGGGAGGGTGCTCTGAAAGTACAGTAGCTAGAGTCAGAACTGGATGGAAAAAGTTCAGAGAGCTTATACCACTATTAGCCGCTAAAGGGTTCTCCCTAAAAATGAAAGGCAGGTTGTATGATGCCTGCATACGAACAGCAATGTTGCATGGCAGTGAGACCTGGGCATTGTGTGCAGAGGATATACGCAGACTAGAGAGGAACGAAGCTTGTATGCTCTGCTGGATGTGTAATAGTAATATACGTGAACGGCAAAGCATAAACAAACTAAGGGAAAAATTAGAAATAAGAGGGATCAGATGTTGTTTACTCGAGAGAAGGCTACGTTGGTATGGTCACGTGATGCGCATGAAAGACGACAGCTGTATAAAAAAGTGCAGGGCAATAAAGATAGACGGTAGCCACGAAGTAGGCAGACCCAGAAAAACCTGGGACGACCTGATAAATTCCGACCTCACACACTTACACCTCTCCAAGACAATGTCACTGGACCGAGATCTTTGGCGGTACTCAGTAATAGAGAAGACCCGCTTTGCCTAAATACAAAGTAAACCTACTACAGTCAGTAGGCATCTCTAACAAAATACGTCCCCGTCACACCACCCCCACCCCATCCACACCGCCCCTTTCAATATAAAGTCACGTTGGTGCCACGACATCCAGGCCGAAACAAATGAGATCGTGTAGGTGTCACGACAAAAAAACACACAGTCCACGCTGTAATGTGGCCGTGTAGGCAACACGGTAAAAACCTCCCTGTCCCACACTGTAAATGTGGTTGGTGTTAAGAAGGGCATCCAGCTGTAGAAAACCTGCCAGACAGTCCTATGGGAGCAAGACAACCACTCTTGCCTCAAGTGGGAAAACTCCTGTCCAAACCCATGCAAGCGTGGAACATGGACGTTAAATGATGATGATGATGATGATGATGATGATTAGAAAAAATCTAATCTGAATTTTCAATAGTCTTCATCTTTTAACTAAAACCTGTTTTGTAAAGAACTTCACATCCTTGTTAACTATGTATATAAACATATACATATATACATATAACGTGAGGACCAAAAACGTGAGGTGTTCAGAATTGCTAGTTCAAGCATGTTCTACAACGTGAGGACCAAAAACGTGAGGTGTTCAGGATTGCTAGGCAATGTGTAAAGGAAAACCGTGATATTGTTGGGGAGAAGTGTGTACTAAATGATGATGGCGTACTTGCCATCACTGACGCTGATAAGAAGGTAGCTTGGAAGTGTCACTACGAAAGGCTTCTAAATGAGGAGAATAAATGGGAGAAAGACAGTCTCCCCCACAACGACCCAATAGAGGGACCAGCAGTGTTAGTCGATGGTAGTATAATAAGTAAGGCAATCAAAGATATGAAAACGGGTAAGGCGGCTGGGCCTTCGAAAATAGTTGCTGAGATGCTGAAAGCCTCTGGAACGGTGGGACACACCATGGTCACCCGGATAGTAAACCAAGTTATACAGAATGGGGTTGTTCCGAAGGACTGGCATAGCAGCATCATCATTAACTGTTACAAGGGTAAAGGAGATGCCCTAGATAGGAGTAACTATAGAGGCATTAAATTAATCGACCAGGTCATGAAGGTCACGGAAAAAGTAATAGCGCAACTAATCAGAGAGAGAATTGATCTAGATGAAATGCAGTTCGGGTTTGTGTCAGGCAAAAGTACCACAGACGCTCTTTTCATTGTACGACAACTACAGGAGAAGTACCTAGCTAAAAGTAAACCCCTATACTTAGATTTTGTTGACTTGGAGAAAGCCTTCGACAGAGTCCCTCGTTCCATTATTTGGTGGGCTCTTAGAAAACTAGGTGTTGACGAATGGCTTGTGAGAGCTATACAAGCCATGTATAAAGAAACAGTCAGCAAGGTTAGAATTAACAACGAATATAGTGAAGAGTTTAGTGTAAAAGTTGGTGTTCATCAGGGCTCTGTTCTTAGCCCCCTACTATTTATTATTGCCCTTCAGGCTATAACAGTGGAGTTCAAGACCGGCTGCCCATGGGAACTCCTATACGCAGATGATCTAACGCTCATAGCTGAATCAATGGCCGAGCTAGAGAAGAAATTCCAAACATGGAAGCACGGCCTAGAATCAAAAGGCCTTAAAATTAACCTGGCTAAGACTAAAGTTCTAGTTTGAAGGAAAGAAAATAAGGCGCCGGTCCCTTCTGGGAAATGGCTATGCTCAGTGTGTAGGAAAGGCATAGGTAGAAACTCCATTTTATGTCCCAAATGCAAAGTATGGGTGCATAAAAGATGTAGTGGGATCACAGGTAAGCTAACTAAGAACATAGATTTTACATGTGGCCGGTGCTCTGGTGCAATAAGTAGCAGCAAGTGCCCACATAATACTAGCTCTTTCAATTGCGCAGAGGGTTCTATAGAAATAGTGGACAGCTTCCGTTACCTGGGTGACAAAATCAGCAGTGGGGGAGGGTGCTCTGAAAGTACAGTAGCTAGAGTCAGAACTGGATGGAAAAAGTTCAGAGAGCTTATACCACTATTAGCCGCTAAAGGGTTCTCCCTAAAAATGAAAGGCAGGTTGTATGATGCCTGCATACGAACAGCAATGTTGCATGGCAGTGAGACCTGGGCATTGTGTGCAGAGGATATACGCAGACTAGAGAGGAACGAAGCTTGTATGCTCTGCTGGATGTGTAATAGTAATATACGTGAACGGCAAAGCATAAACAAACTAAGGGAAAAATTAGAAATAAGAGGGATCAGATGTTGTTTACTCGAGAGAAGGCTACGTTGGTATGGTCACGTGATGCGCATGAAAGACGACAGCTGTATAAAAAAGTGCAGGGCAATAAAGATAGACGGTAGCCACGAAGTAGGCAGACCCAGAAAAACCTGGGACGACCTGATAAATTCCGACCTCACACACTTACACCTCTCCAAGACAATGTCACTGGACCGAGATCTTTGGCGGTACTCAGTAATAGAGAAGACCCGCTTTGCCTAAATACAAAGTAAACCTACTACAGTCAGTAGGCATCTCTAACAAAATACGTCCCCGTCACACCACCCCCACCCCATCCACACCGCCCCTTTCAATATAAAGTCACGTTGGTGCCACGACATCCAGGCCGAAACAAATGAGATCGTGTAGGTGTCACGACAAAAAAACACACAGTCCACGCTGTAATGTGGCCGTGTAGGCAACACGGTAAAAACCTCCCTGTCCCACACTGTAAATGTGGTTGGTGTTAAGAAGGGCATCCAGCTGTAGAAAACCTGCCAGACAGTCCTATGGGAGCAAGACAACCACTCTTGCCTCAAGTGGGAAAACTCCTGTCCAAACCCATGCAAGCGTGGAACATGGACGTTAAATGATGATGATGATGATGATGATGATGATTAGAAAAAATCTAATCTGAATTTTCAATAGTCTTCATCTTTTAACTAAAACCTGTTTTGTAAAGAACTTCACATCCTTGTTAACTATGTATATAAACATATACATATATACATATAACGTGAGGACCAAAAACGTGAGGTGTTCAGAATTGCTAGTTCAAGCATGTTCTACAACGTGAGGACCAAAAACGTGAGGTGTTCAGGATTGCTAGGCAATGTGTAAAGGAAAACCGTGATATTGTTGGGGAGAAGTGTGTACTAAATGATGATGGCGTACTTGCCATCACTGACGCTGATAAGAAGGTAGCTTGGAAGTGTCACTACGAAAGGCTTCTAAATGAGGAGAATAAATGGGAGAAAGACAGTCTCCCCCACAACGACCCAATAGAGGGACCAGCAGTGTTAGTCGATGGTAGTATAATAAGTAAGGCAATCAAAGATATGAAAACGGGTAAGGCGGCTGGGCCTTCGAAAATAGTTGCTGAGATGCTGAAAGCCTCTGGAACGGTGGGACACACCATGGTCACCCGGATAGTAAACCAAGTTATACAGAATGGGGTTGTTCCGAAGGACTGGCATAGCAGCATCATCATTAACTGTTACAAGGGTAAAGGAGATGCCCTAGATAGGAGTAACTATAGAGGCATTAAATTAATCGACCAGGTCATGAAGGTCACGGAAAAAGTAATAGCGCAACTAATCAGAGAGAGAATTGATCTAGATGAAATGCAGTTCGGGTTTGTGTCAGGCAAAAGTACCACAGACGCTCTTTTCATTGTACGACAACTACAGGAGAAGTACCTAGCTAAAAGTAAACCCCTATACTTAGATTTTGTTGACTTGGAGAAAGCCTTCGACAGAGTCCCTCGTTCCATTATTTGGTGGGCTCTTAGAAAACTAGGTGTTGACGAATGGCTTGTGAGAGCTATACAAGCCATGTATAAAGAAACAGTCAGCAAGGTTAGAATTAACAACGAATATAGTGAAGAGTTTAGTGTAAAAGTTGGTGTTCATCAGGGCTCTGTTCTTAGCCCCCTACTATTTATTATTGCCCTTCAGGCTATAACAGTGGAGTTCAAGACCGGCTGCCCATGGGAACTCCTATACGCAGATGATCTAACGCTCATAGCTGAATCAATGGCCGAGCTAGAGAAGAAATTCCAAACATGGAAGCACGGCCTAGAATCAAAAGGCCTTAAAATTAACCTGGCTAAGACTAAAGTTCTAGTTTGAAGGAAAGAAAATAAGGCGCCGGTCCCTTCTGGGAAATGGCTATGCTCAGTGTGTAGGAAAGGCATAGGTAGAAACTCCATTTTATGTCCCAAATGCAAAGTATGGGTGCATAAAAGATGTAGTGGGATCACAGGTAAGCTAACTAAGAACATAGATTTTACATGTGGCCGGTGCTCTGGTGCAATAAGTAGCAGCAAGTGCCCACATAATACTAGCTCTTTCAATTGCGCAGAGGGTTCTATAGAAATAGTGGACAGCTTCCGTTACCTGGGTGACAAAATCAGCAGTGGGGGAGGGTGCTCTGAAAGTACAGTAGCTAGAGTCAGAACTGGATGGAAAAAGTTCAGAGAGCTTATACCACTATTAGCCGCTAAAGGGTTCTCCCTAAAAATGAAAGGCAGGTTGTATGATGCCTGCATACGAACAGCAATGTTGCATGGCAGTGAGACCTGGGCATTGTGTGCAGAGGATATACGCAGACTAGAGAGGAACGAAGCTTGTATGCTCTGCTGGATGTGTAATAGTAATATACGTGAACGGCAAAGCATAAACAAACTAAGGGAAAAATTAGAAATAAGAGGGATCAGATGTTGTTTACTCGAGAGAAGGCTACGTTGGTATGGTCACGTGATGCGCATGAAAGACGACAGCTGTATAAAAAAGTGCAGGGCAATAAAGATAGACGGTAGCCACGAAGTAGGCAGACCCAGAAAAACCTGGGACGACCTGATAAATTCCGACCTCACACACTTACACCTCTCCAAGACAATGTCACTGGACCGAGATCTTTGGCGGTACTCAGTAATAGAGAAGACCCGCTTTGCCTAAATACAAAGTAAACCTACTACAGTCAGTAGGCATCTCTAACAAAATACGTCCCCGTCACACCACCCCCACCCCATCCACACCGCCCCTTTCAATATAAAGTCACGTTGGTGCCACGACATCCAGGCCGAAACAAATGAGATCGTGTAGGTGTCACGACAAAAAAACACACAGTCCACGCTGTAATGTGGCCGTGTAGGCAACACGGTAAAAACCTCCCTGTCCCACACTGTAAATGTGGTTGGTGTTAAGAAGGGCATCCAGCTGTAGAAAACCTGCCAGACAGTCCTATGGGAGCAAGACAACCACTCTTGCCTCAAGTGGGAAAACTCCTGTCCAAACCCATGCAAGCGTGGAACATGGACGTTAAATGATGATGATGATGATGATGATGATGATTAGAAAAAATCTAATCTGAATTTTCAATAGTCTTCATCTTTTAACTAAAACCTGTTTTGTAAAGAACTTCACATCCTTGTTAACTATGTATATAAACATATACATATATACATATAACGTGAGGACCAAAAACGTGAGGTGTTCAGAATTGCTAGTTCAAGCATGTTCTACAACGTGAGGACCAAAAACGTGAGGTGTTCAGGATTGCTAGGCAATGTGTAAAGGAAAACCGTGATATTGTTGGGGAGAAGTGTGTACTAAATGATGATGGCGTACTTGCCATCACTGACGCTGATAAGAAGGTAGCTTGGAAGTGTCACTACGAAAGGCTTCTAAATGAGGAGAATAAATGGGAGAAAGACAGTCTCCCCCACAACGACCCAATAGAGGGACCAGCAGTGTTAGTCGATGGTAGTATAATAAGTAAGGCAATCAAAGATATGAAAACGGGTAAGGCGGCTGGGCCTTCGAAAATAGTTGCTGAGATGCTGAAAGCCTCTGGAACGGTGGGACACACCATGGTCACCCGGATAGTAAACCAAGTTATACAGAATGGGGTTGTTCCGAAGGACTGGCATAGCAGCATCATCATTAACTGTTACAAGGGTAAAGGAGATGCCCTAGATAGGAGTAACTATAGAGGCATTAAATTAATCGACCAGGTCATGAAGGTCACGGAAAAAGTAATAGCGCAACTAATCAGAGAGAGAATTGATCTAGATGAAATGCAGTTCGGGTTTGTGTCAGGCAAAAGTACCACAGACGCTCTTTTCATTGTACGACAACTACAGGAGAAGTACCTAGCTAAAAGTAAACCCCTATACTTAGATTTTGTTGACTTGGAGAAAGCCTTCGACAGAGTCCCTCGTTCCATTATTTGGTGGGCTCTTAGAAAACTAGGTGTTGACGAATGGCTTGTGAGAGCTATACAAGCCATGTATAAAGAAACAGTCAGCAAGGTTAGAATTAACAACGAATATAGTGAAGAGTTTAGTGTAAAAGTTGGTGTTCATCAGGGCTCTGTTCTTAGCCCCCTACTATTTATTATTGCCCTTCAGGCTATAACAGTGGAGTTCAAGACCGGCTGCCCATGGGAACTCCTATACGCAGATGATCTAACGCTCATAGCTGAATCAATGGCCGAGCTAGAGAAGAAATTCCAAACATGGAAGCACGGCCTAGAATCAAAAGGCCTTAAAATTAACCTGGCTAAGACTAAAGTTCTAGTTTGAAGGAAAGAAAATAAGGCGCCGGTCCCTTCTGGGAAATGGCTATGCTCAGTGTGTAGGAAAGGCATAGGTAGAAACTCCATTTTATGTCCCAAATGCAAAGTATGGGTGCATAAAAGATGTAGTGGGATCACAGGTAAGCTAACTAAGAACATAGATTTTACATGTGGCCGGTGCTCTGGTGCAATAAGTAGCAGCAAGTGCCCACATAATACTAGCTCTTTCAATTGCGCAGAGGGTTCTATAGAAATAGTGGACAGCTTCCGTTACCTGGGTGACAAAATCAGCAGTGGGGGAGGGTGCTCTGAAAGTACAGTAGCTAGAGTCAGAACTGGATGGAAAAAGTTCAGAGAGCTTATACCACTATTAGCCGCTAAAGGGTTCTCCCTAAAAATGAAAGGCAGGTTGTATGATGCCTGCATACGAACAGCAATGTTGCATGGCAGTGAGACCTGGGCATTGTGTGCAGAGGATATACGCAGACTAGAGAGGAACGAAGCTTGTATGCTCTGCTGGATGTGTAATAGTAATATACGTGAACGGCAAAGCATAAACAAACTAAGGGAAAAATTAGAAATAAGAGGGATCAGATGTTGTTTACTCGAGAGAAGGCTACGTTGGTATGGTCACGTGATGCGCATGAAAGACGACAGCTGTATAAAAAAGTGCAGGGCAATAAAGATAGACGGTAGCCACGAAGTAGGCAGACCCAGAAAAACCTGGGACGACCTGATAAATTCCGACCTCACACACTTACACCTCTCCAAGACAATGTCACTGGACCGAGATCTTTGGCGGTACTCAGTAATAGAGAAGACCCGCTTTGCCTAAATACAAAGTAAACCTACTACAGTCAGTAGGCATCTCTAACAAAATACGTCCCCGTCACACCACCCCCACCCCATCCACACCGCCCCTTTCAATATAAAGTCACGTTGGTGCCACGACATCCAGGCCGAAACAAATGAGATCGTGTAGGTGTCACGACAAAAAAACACACAGTCCACGCTGTAATGTGGCCGTGTAGGCAACACGGTAAAAACCTCCCTGTCCCACACTGTAAATGTGGTTGGTGTTAAGAAGGGCATCCAGCTGTAGAAAACCTGCCAGACAGTCCTATGGGAGCAAGACAACCACTCTTGCCTCAAGTGGGAAAACTCCTGTCCAAACCCATGCAAGCGTGGAACATGGACGTTAAATGATGATGATGATGATGATGATGATGATTAGAAAAAATCTAATCTGAATTTTCAATAGTCTTCATCTTTTAACTAAAACCTGTTTTGTAAAGAACTTCACATCCTTGTTAACTATGTATATAAACATATACATATATACATATAACGTGAGGACCAAAAACGTGAGGTGTTCAGAATTGCTAGTTCAAGCATGTTCTACAACGTGAGGACCAAAAACGTGAGGTGTTCAGGATTGCTAGGCAATGTGTAAAGGAAAACCGTGATATTGTTGGGGAGAAGTGTGTACTAAATGATGATGGCGTACTTGCCATCACTGACGCTGATAAGAAGGTAGCTTGGAAGTGTCACTACGAAAGGCTTCTAAATGAGGAGAATAAATGGGAGAAAGACAGTCTCCCCCACAACGACCCAATAGAGGGACCAGCAGTGTTAGTCGATGGTAGTATAATAAGTAAGGCAATCAAAGATATGAAAACGGGTAAGGCGGCTGGGCCTTCGAAAATAGTTGCTGAGATGCTGAAAGCCTCTGGAACGGTGGGACACACCATGGTCACCCGGATAGTAAACCAAGTTATACAGAATGGGGTTGTTCCGAAGGACTGGCATAGCAGCATCATCATTAACTGTTACAAGGGTAAAGGAGATGCCCTAGATAGGAGTAACTATAGAGGCATTAAATTAATCGACCAGGTCATGAAGGTCACGGAAAAAGTAATAGCGCAACTAATCAGAGAGAGAATTGATCTAGATGAAATGCAGTTCGGGTTTGTGTCAGGCAAAAGTACCACAGACGCTCTTTTCATTGTACGACAACTACAGGAGAAGTACCTAGCTAAAAGTAAACCCCTATACTTAGATTTTGTTGACTTGGAGAAAGCCTTCGACAGAGTCCCTCGTTCCATTATTTGGTGGGCTCTTAGAAAACTAGGTGTTGACGAATGGCTTGTGAGAGCTATACAAGCCATGTATAAAGAAACAGTCAGCAAGGTTAGAATTAACAACGAATATAGTGAAGAGTTTAGTGTAAAAGTTGGTGTTCATCAGGGCTCTGTTCTTAGCCCCCTACTATTTATTATTGCCCTTCAGGCTATAACAGTGGAGTTCAAGACCGGCTGCCCATGGGAACTCCTATACGCAGATGATCTAACGCTCATAGCTGAATCAATGGCCGAGCTAGAGAAGAAATTCCAAACATGGAAGCACGGCCTAGAATCAAAAGGCCTTAAAATTAACCTGGCTAAGACTAAAGTTCTAGTTTGAAGGAAAGAAAATAAGGCGCCGGTCCCTTCTGGGAAATGGCTATGCTCAGTGTGTAGGAAAGGCATAGGTAGAAACTCCATTTTATGTCCCAAATGCAAAGTATGGGTGCATAAAAGATGTAGTGGGATCACAGGTAAGCTAACTAAGAACATAGATTTTACATGTGGCCGGTGCTCTGGTGCAATAAGTAGCAGCAAGTGCCCACATAATACTAGCTCTTTCAATTGCGCAGAGGGTTCTATAGAAATAGTGGACAGCTTCCGTTACCTGGGTGACAAAATCAGCAGTGGGGGAGGGTGCTCTGAAAGTACAGTAGCTAGAGTCAGAACTGGATGGAAAAAGTTCAGAGAGCTTATACCACTATTAGCCGCTAAAGGGTTCTCCCTAAAAATGAAAGGCAGGTTGTATGATGCCTGCATACGAACAGCAATGTTGCATGGCAGTGAGACCTGGGCATTGTGTGCAGAGGATATACGCAGACTAGAGAGGAACGAAGCTTGTATGCTCTGCTGGATGTGTAATAGTAATATACGTGAACGGCAAAGCATAAACAAACTAAGGGAAAAATTAGAAATAAGAGGGATCAGATGTTGTTTACTCGAGAGAAGGCTACGTTGGTATGGTCACGTGATGCGCATGAAAGACGACAGCTGTATAAAAAAGTGCAGGGCAATAAAGATAGACGGTAGCCACGAAGTAGGCAGACCCAGAAAAACCTGGGACGACCTGATAAATTCCGACCTCACACACTTACACCTCTCCAAGACAATGTCACTGGACCGAGATCTTTGGCGGTACTCAGTAATAGAGAAGACCCGCTTTGCCTAAATACAAAGTAAACCTACTACAGTCAGTAGGCATCTCTAACAAAATACGTCCCCGTCACACCACCCCCACCCCATCCACACCGCCCCTTTCAATATAAAGTCACGTTGGTGCCACGACATCCAGGCCGAAACAAATGAGATCGTGTAGGTGTCACGACAAAAAAACACACAGTCCACGCTGTAATGTGGCCGTGTAGGCAACACGGTAAAAACCTCCCTGTCCCACACTGTAAATGTGGTTGGTGTTAAGAAGGGCATCCAACTGTAGAAAACCTGCCAGACAGTCCTATGGGAGCAAGACAACCACTCTTGCCTCAAGTGGGAAAACTCCTGTCCAAACCCATGCAAGCGTGGAACATGGACGTTAAATGATGATGATGATGATGATGATGATGATTAGAAAAAATCTAATCTGAATTTTCAATAGTCTTCATCTTTTAACTAAAACCTGTTTTGTAAAGAACTTCACATCCTTGTTAACTATGTATATAAACATATACATATATACATATAACGTGAGGACCAAAAACGTGAGGTGTTCAGAATTGCTAGTTCAAGCATGTTCTACAACGTGAGGACCAAAAACGTGAGGTGTTCAGGATTGCTAGGCAATGTGTAAAGGAAAACCGTGATATTGTTGGGGAGAAGTGTGTACTAAATGATGATGGCGTACTTGCCATCACTGACGCTGATAAGAAGGTAGCTTGGAAGTGTCACTACGAAAGGCTTCTAAATGAGGAGAATAAATGGGAGAAAGACAGTCTCCCCCACAACGACCCAATAGAGGGACCAGCAGTGTTAGTCGATGGTAGTATAATAAGTAAGGCAATCAAAGATATGAAAACGGGTAAGGCGGCTGGGCCTTCGAAAATAGTTGCTGAGATGCTGAAAGCCTCTGGAACGGTGGGACACACCATGGTCACCCGGATAGTAAACCAAGTTATACAGAATGGGGTTGTTCCGAAGGACTGGCATAGCAGCATCATCATTAACTGTTACAAGGGTAAAGGAGATGCCCTAGATAGGAGTAACTATAGAGGCATTAAATTAATCGACCAGGTCATGAAGGTCACGGAAAAAGTAATAGCGCAACTAATCAGAGAGAGAATTGATCTAGATGAAATGCAGTTCGGGTTTGTGTCAGGCAAAAGTACCACAGACGCTCTTTTCATTGTACGACAACTACAGGAGAAGTACCTAGCTAAAAGTAAACCCCTATACTTAGATTTTGTTGACTTGGAGAAAGCCTTCGACAGAGTCCCTCGTTCCATTATTTGGTGGGCTCTTAGAAAACTAGGTGTTGACGAATGGCTTGTGAGAGCTATACAAGCCATGTATAAAGAAACAGTCAGCAAGGTTAGAATTAACAACGAATATAGTGAAGAGTTTAGTGTAAAAGTTGGTGTTCATCAGGGCTCTGTTCTTAGCCCCCTACTATTTATTATTGCCCTTCAGGCTATAACAGTGGAGTTCAAGACCGGCTGCCCATGGGAACTCCTATACGCAGATGATCTAACGCTCATAGCTGAATCAATGGCCGAGCTAGAGAAGAAATTCCAAACATGGAAGCACGGCCTAGAATCAAAAGGCCTTAAAATTAACCTGGCTAAGACTAAAGTTCTAGTTTGAAGGAAAGAAAATAAGGCGCCGGTCCCTTCTGGGAAATGGCTATGCTCAGTGTGTAGGAAAGGCATAGGTAGAAACTCCATTTTATGTCCCAAATGCAAAGTATGGGTGCATAAAAGATGTAGTGGGATCACAGGTAAGCTAACTAAGAACATAGATTTTACATGTGGCCGGTGCTCTGGTGCAATAAGTAGCAGCAAGTGCCCACATAATACTAGCTCTTTCAATTGCGCAGAGGGTTCTATAGAAATAGTGGACAGCTTCCGTTACCTGGGTGACAAAATCAGCAGTGGGGGAGGGTGCTCTGAAAGTACAGTAGCTAGAGTCAGAACTGGATGGAAAAAGTTCAGAGAGCTTATACCACTATTAGCCGCTAAAGGGTTCTCCCTAAAAATGAAAGGCAGGTTGTATGATGCCTGCATACGAACAGCAATGTTGCATGGCAGTGAGACCTGGGCATTGTGTGCAGAGGATATACGCAGACTAGAGAGGAACGAAGCTTGCATGCTCTGCTGGATGTGTAATAGTAATATACGTGAACGGCAAAGCATAAACGAACTAAGGGAAAAATTAGAAATAAGAGGGATCAGATGTTGTTTACTCAAGAGAAGGCTACGTTGGTATGGTCACGTGATGCGCATGAAAGACGACAGCTTTATAAAAAAGTGCAGGGCAATAAAGATAGACGGTAGCCACGGAGTAGGCAGACCCAGAGAAACCTGGAACGACCTGATAAATTCCGACCTTACACACACCTCTCCAAGACAATGTCACTGGACCGAGATCTTTGGCGGTACTCAGTAATAGAGAAGACCTGCTTTGCCTAAATACAAAGTAGACCTACTACAGTCAGTAGACATCTCTAACAAAATACGCCCCCTTCCACACCGCCCCTTTCAATGTAAAGTCACGTTGGTGCCATGACATCCAGGCCGAAACAAATGAGATCGTGTAGGTGTCACGACAAAAAAACACACAGTCCACGCTGTAATGTGGCCGTGTAGGCAACACGGTAAAAACCTCCCAGTCCCACACTGTAAATGTGGTTGGTGTTAGGAAGGGCATCCAGCTGTAGAAAACCCGCCAGACAGTCCTATGCGAGCAAGACAACCACTCTTGCCTCAAGTAGAAGTGTCGTGTGATGTGTATGGATGGTGATTGTTAGGTGAAGAAGTGTCATGTGATGTGTATGGATGGTGATTGTTAGGTGAAGAAGTGTCGTGTGATGTGTATGGATGGTGATTGTTAGGTGAAGAAGTGCCATGCGATGCCAATGGAAAGTGATTGTTAGGTGTAGAAGTGTTGTGTGATGTGTATGGATGGTGATTGTTAGGTGTAGAAGTGTCATGTGATGCCAATGGAAAGTGATTGTTAGGTGAAGAAGTGTCATGTGATGTGTATGGATGGTGATTGTTAGGTGAAGAAGTGCCATGCGATGCCAATGGAAAGTGATTGTTAGGTGTAGAAGTGTCATGTGATGTGTATGGATGGTGATTGTTAGGTGTAGAAGTGTCATGTGATGTGTATGGATGGTGATTGTTAGGTGAACAAGTGCCATGCGATGCCAATGGAAAGTGATTGTTAGGTGAAGAAGTGTCGTGTGATGTGTATGGATGGTGATTGTTAGGTGAAGAAGTGCCATGCGATGCCAATGGAAAGTGATTGTTAGGTGTGGAAGTGTCATGTGATGTGTATGGATGGTGATTGTTAGGTGAAGAAGTGCCATGCGATGCCAATGGAAAGTGATTGTTAGGTGTAGAAGTGTCATGTGATGTGTATGGATGGTGATTGTTAGGTGAAGAAGTGCCATGCGATGCCAATGGAAAGTGATTGTTAGGTGTAGAAGTGTCATGTGATGTGTATGGATGGTGATTGTTAGGTGTAGAAGTGTCATGTGATGTTTATGGATGGTGATTTTTAGGTGAAGAAGTGCCATGCGATGCCAATGGAAAGTGATTGTTAGGTGTAGAAGTGTCATGTGATGTGTATAGATGGTGATTGTTAGATGAAGAAGTGCCATGCGATGCCAATGGAAAGTGATTGTTAGGTGAAGAAGTGTCGTGTGATGTGTATGGATGGTGATTGTTAGTTGAAGAAGTGCCATGCGATGCCAATGGAAAGTGATTGTTAGGTGTAGAAGTGTCATGTGATGTGTATGGATGGTGATTGTTAGGTGAAGAAGTGTCGTGTGATGTGTATGGATGGTGATTGTTAGGGGAAGAAGTGCCATGCGATGCCAATGGAAAGTGATTGTTAGGTGTAGAAGTGTCATGTGATGTGTATGGATGGTGATTGTTAGGTGAAGAAGTGTCGTGTGATGTGTATGGATGGTGATTGTTAGGTGTAGAAGTGTCATGTGATGTGTATGGATGGTGATTGTTAGGTGAACAAGTGCCATGCGATGCCAATGGAAAGTGATTGTTAGGTGAAGAAGTGTCATGTGATGTGTATGGATGGTGATTGTTAGGTGAACAAGTGCCATGCGATGCCAATGGAAAGTGATTGTTAGGTGTAGAAGTGTCATGTGATGTGTATAGATGGTGATTGTTAGGTGAAGAAGTGCCATGCGATGCCAATGGAAAGTGATTGTTAGGTGAAGAAGTGTCGTGTGATGTGTATGGATGGTGATTGTTAGTTGAAGAAGTGCCATGCGATGCCAATGGAAAGTGATTGTTAGGTGTAGAAGTGTCATGTGATGTGTATGGATGTTGATTGTTAGGTGAAGAAGTGTCGTGTGATGTGTATGGATGTTGATTGTAAGGGGAAGAAGTGCCATGCGATGCCAATGGAAAGTGATTGTTAGGTGTAGAAGTGTCATGTGATGTGTATGGATGGTGATTGTTAGGTGAAGAAGTGTCGTGTGATGTGTATGGATGGTGATTGTTAGGTGTAGAAGTGTCATGTGATGTGTATGGATGGTGATTGTTAGGTGAACAAGTGCCATGCGATGCCAATGGAAAGTGATTGTTAGGTGAAGAAGTGTCATGTGATGTGTATGGATGGTGATTGTTAGGTGAACAAGTGCCATGCGATGCCAATGGAAAGTGATTGTTAGGTGTAGAAGTGTCATGTGATGTGTATGGATGGTGATTGTTAGGTGAAGAAGTGTCGTGTGATGTGTATGGATGGTGATTGTTAGGTGAAGAAGTGCCATGCGATGCCAATGGAAAGTGATTGTTAGGTGTATAAGTGTCATGTGATGTGTATGGATGGTGATTGTTAGGTGAAGAAGTGTCGTGTGATGTGTATGGATGGTGATTGTTAGGTGAAGAAGTGCCATGCGATGCCAATGGAAAGTGATTGTTAGGTGAAGAAGTGTCATGTGATGTATATGGATGGTGATTGTTAGATGAATGTTAGGTGAAGAAGTGTCATGTGATGTGTATGGATGGTGATTGTAAGGTGAAGAAGTGTCATGTGATGTGTATGGATGGTGATTGTTAGGTGAAGAAGTGTCATGTGATGTGTATGGATGGTGATTGTGAGGTGAAGAAGTGTCGTGTGATGTGTATGGATGGTGATTGTTAGGTGAAGAAGTGTCATGTGATGCCAATTGAATGAACATTGAGGAAGACCAAGGAATATCTGAGCAGAGGTGTTTAAGACATCTTAAAATTCTGAGCCTCGCAAAGGTTTTCTCTGTCTTGACTTTCTCCCTTCTCAGTAACCCCTTATATATTAGTGGCTTTATTGCCTTACTTGGGATTATGTTCTCCCTTCTTAGTAACCCCTTATATGTTAGTGGCTTTATTGCCTTACTAGGGATTATGTTCTCCCTTCTTAGTAACCCCTTATATGTTAGTGGCTTTATTGCCTTACTTGGGATTATGTTCTCCCTTCTTAGTAACCCCTTATATGTTAGTGGCTTTATTGCCTTACTTGGGATTATGTTCTCCCTTCTTAGTAACCCCTTATATGTTAGTGGCTTTATTGCCTTACTTGGGATTATGTTCTCCCTTCTTAGTAACCCCTTATATATTAGTGGCTTTATTGCCTTACTTGGGATTATGTTCTCCCTTCTTAGTAACCCCTTATATGTTAGTGGCTTTATTGCCTTACTTGGGATTATGTTCTCCCTTCTTAGTAACCCCTTATATGTTAGTGGCTTTATTGCCTTACTTGGGATTATGTTCTCCCTTCTTAGTAACCCCTTATATGTTAGTGGCTTTATTGCCTTACTAGGGATTATGTTCTCCCTTCTTAGTAACCCCTTATATGTTAGTGGCTTTATTGCCTTACTTGGGATTATGTTCTCCCTTCTTAGTAACCCCTTATATGTTAGTGGCTTTATTGCCTTACTTGGGATTATGTTCTCCCTTCTTAGTAACCCCTTATATATTAGTGGCTTTATTGCCTTACTTGGGATTATGTTCTCCCTTCTTAGTAACCCCTTATATGTTAGTGGCTTTATTGCCTTACTTGGGATTATGTTCTCCCTTCTTAGTAACCCCTTATATGTTAGTGGCTTTATTGCCTTACTTGGGATTATGTTCTCCCTTCTTAGTAACCCCTTATATGTTAGTGGCTTTATTGCCTTACTAGGGATTATCTTCTCTCTGTCTTGACTTTCTCCCTTCTCAGTAACCCCTTATATATTAGGGCTTTATTGCCTTACTAGGGATTATGTTCTCTCTGTCTTGTCCTTCTCCCTTCTCAGTAACCCCTCATATATTAGTGGCTTTATTGCCTTATTTTGGATTATGTTCTCTCTGTAATTCAAAACAGCAACTTTGTCATATAGTGTGTTATGCTGAATCTCCCTGAGAACTCCATAAAAGGTTACATTCGTCTGGAATACTCAGCTACTTACAATACAATGAAAAATACACTTCACTTGTAAATCAAATGTACAGCTTTATCACATTGTGCCATGCTAAATCTCCCTCAGAATTGGGTTGGGTATATGTGAGATTGTAGAAGGCTCAGACACTTATATCATCATCATCATTATCTATAAAAGGCAGATTTTTGTGTCTGTATGTATGTTTCAATTTTATACATTTACACAATTCCATCCAAAAATATTGAATGAATAATTAAGCAGAATGTTTACAAATATTCTAACTTGGGTCATGGGCGAACTTATTGGGTAAAAAATGCCACAATTACGGAAAAATCGATTTATGTCAACAATCGATGATTTCTCCTCTCTCATATGATATACGTTTCCTATATCTACTCCCTTCATCACCTCCCCTTAAAATTGCTACCTTCTCTTATAAGTGTTTGTGAAAAAGAGAAACATTGAAAAAAAACATATACACACATATGTGGGTGCATGCACACACATATATGTTGGTATGGTTACGATTGACGTCATAGAAACAGGAACGCGGGAATTTCAATCAATCAACGCATACACAGTTTGTTTTAGAAATAACAATAGCATATAATGATAAAGAGGGATATAATGATAAAGAGGGAGAGAGAAACAAACAGACACACTAAAAGACGGATATATGTGTGTGTGTTTGTATTAGCGCGTTCAAACTCCATTTCGAAGCTGACTTTCATTTACTAAACTGTAAGTTTTTCAATCGGCCTTACACTTTCAAACTATATTTTTCTGAATAAGTAACTTTAACCCTTTATTTTCGACATAAAAATATACACATACATACAAAGACCTGTAAAGTTTTTTTGGGGGCCTTTCTTATCCATCTTTTTACATTCAATTATCAGCCTTATACTTTCAAAGTCAATTTTTATGTTGAAGTAACTTTCAACCTTTAATACATACATACATACATACATACATACATACATACATACATACATACATACATATACACACATACATACAAATACTTGTCACTTAATTTACACACACATTGGCCTTACACTTTCATACACACATACATACATATACACACATACATACATATACACACATACATACAAATACCTGTCACATAATTTACACATACATCGGTCTTACACTTTCAAACTAAATTTTTCTGTAGAAGTAACTTTAACCCTTTCTTTTCGACATAAAAATACACACATACATACAAATACCTGTAAATTTTTTTGGGGGGCCTTTCTTATCAATCTTTTTACATTCAATTATCAGCCTTATACTTTCAAAGTCAATTTTTATGTTGAAGTAACTTTCACCCTTTATTTTTCGATACCCATTTACTTACTAACATTTGTATCACAACAGCAATAACAATATTCATAAACAGACAGTAGACTTTCAAAGTCAATTTTTCTGTAGAAGTAACTTTCACCCTTTCTTTTGGACATAAAATGCCACCTAAAAAGAGAAGTCGCCTCAGTCGACATACCGCGTCAGCAGTGGCGCAAAAGGCTACTATAGCAAACGAGTCCTCTGAGGAAAATGCTTCAAGACTTTCACAGACAGCCTTACGTTCAGCAGAATGTCGAGCCGCTGAAAGTTTCCAACAGCGCACCGCACGCCTAGCCAAAATGGCTTCATACCAGGCTTCTTCCAGGGCTTCAGAGAGCCGTGAACAAAGGTCGAAGCGCCTGGCTAGAAACGATGCGACTAATGCTGCTTCCAGGTCTTTGGAACGTTTAAAACAATGGACGGCTCGCCTTCCTACGAACGCTGCGGCTATGACTACTTCCATGGCTTCTGAAGATGCAGACGGGCGGTCCATTAGCATTGCAAATGTTGCTTCTGCTATTGCTGCCAGACCTTCCCACCAACCACACGACCAATGTTCTACGTTCAAGCGTAACAGTCGACGGCGAGAAGCTGCACGTGGTGTGACGAGCCCCAACAGCCCTTACTGGCACCTACGGGCTTTCAAGTATGAGCAAAACGTTAATTACTCGATGCGCTCTGACATAAATATAGGCGAGATGCGCTTCAATTGCCAATTCTGCAATGCTACAAAGTGGGCTGGGGAGCCACCTGCAATGTGCTGCTTAAACGGTAAGGTCACCTTGCCCCTTCTTACGGAACCGCCAGAGCCTTTGAAGGAACTACTGAGTGGTTATACCTCAAGGTAAAAAAAAAATCCCCTGATCCCCCCAATAAAAAACGCTCCTGGGGGTACCGGAAAAACTTTTGTAACGAATTTGATTCTCGCTAAGATTCGTCAGGAGAAAAAAGTTGCGTTGTTCGTTGCATCGTCCGGGATCGCTGCTACTTTGCTGCCGGGAGGCAGGACAGCACATTCAACCTTTAAACTCCTTTTGGATTTAGTAAAAACTGAGACACCAACATGCAATATCAGCAAGAGTTCACACAAAGCTCTGGTTCTCAAAAGATGTTGCCTCATTGTTTGGGATGAGTGCACAATGGCACACAAGGGTGCCCTTGAGGCATTGGACAAGGCCCGGAAAGACATTAAGGATTCTACGGCTCCTATGGGTGGCGTAACCCTTCTGCTATCAGGGGATTTTCGGAAAACGCTGCCTGTCATCCCCAAATGGACAAGAGCTGATGAAGTGCGTGCCTGTCTTAAGTCGTCCATGTTGTGGCTCCAGGTGAATAGTTTGTACCTGAGCACAAATATGCGTGCTCATTTGCATGGTGACAACATGTCTGCAGCACAGAACATTTTAGCACTTGGTGAGGGCAAGATCCCTGCGGATGACAAGGGCGGCATAGCAATCGACACTCTGTGCAACATTGTGAGCAGCCCTTCTGATCTTTGGGAAGCAGTTTTTCCTAATGTCTCATCTAACTTTAAAAACCTCGATTGGCTCAGCGAAAGAGCCATCCTTGCTCCGAAAAATACCATGGTTAATTTTATTAACGAGCAGCTGATTGAGAAGATTCCCGGTAAAAAGCACATCTTCAAATCAGACCCCGACGATATCGTTAATTATCCGGTTGAGTTATTAAATCTCCTTGAGCCCCCAGGGCTCCCACCTCACATTATTAAGCTTAGGGTTGGCTGTCCCATTATGCTAATAAGGAACTTGCGTCCACCAAAGCAGTGCAACGGTACTCGCATGGTCGTCAAGTCACTGACACCCACTTGATTGAGGCCACCATTGTAACGGGGTGCAGAAGAGGGGAGAATGTTTTCATTCCAAGGATGAACCTTTTCCCCTCGGCGTCAGATATCCCGTTCGATTTCCGGCGATCCCAATTCCCGGTGAGACCATGTTTTGCCATGTCCATTAAAAAGTCACAAGGGCAAACATTGTCGGTGGCGGGCATCCATTTGGGGGAGCCATGCTTCTCCCATGGCCAACTTTATGTTGCCTGTTCCCGCGCAGGGAGCAGGAATGGACTTTTTGCTTACTCTCCTCAAGGGATGACACGCAATATCGTCTACAAAGAGGTGCTATAGATGTTGGTGCAGGTGTTGGAGCTATGCCGTCTGGAACACTATATCCTGGTAGGGTATCCCATGGCGGACAGATCTGACACCCAGCGGCATCAGGGCCACCATCTTGCAATTTTGGTCTACTAAATTCGCTATTGGAAGATTATTAACCCATCATTGATTGACAAAAATGCTAATTGGTTCGTAACTTTTAATAACCGGTTCAACTGCTTTATGCACTTAATTGATAAGCTTATTCGCTTTCAAGCCACGTTTACCTGTATGTAACTTTTCATAGCAAATGAACAAACCCGAGCAACGCCAGGCTAAACTGCTAGTATTATTATAAGAAGAATGCGGTGGATTGGCAGTATTGGTAGAGTGTCGGATGCCATGCTTTGGCGCATAGAGTTACGGCTCTTGCCATTCTGAGTTCAAATCCCGCCGAGGTTAACTTTGCCTTTCATCCTTACGGGGTCGATAAAATAAAGTACCAGTAATACACTCGGTAATTGCTGGCCTTGTGCCTAACGTAGAAACAATTATTATAAGAAGAAAAATGTTCCATTGATTGAACAACTGGATCATTAATTGTCCTAACAAAACAGATGGGGGAAGCTATTACCTGTACAGGTGTGATCAGCTATCAATACAATATTCTTTTCAAGATTAAATCTTTTATCCTAGTCTGTAAATTATCATTCAACTATAACATGACATGTGTGTATATTTCTATATATACTGTTGTATTTTCGCAGAAAAAGATATTTGGTTAGATCCTGTTTCGTAAAGTGATGTTACCTTGGCAAAATTACTCTATATATTTACATTAATCTATATATACTATTGTATTTTCACAGTAAAGGCTTTACCTCACATAATATCTCACATAACATTTACATTACTCTATATATACTATTGTATTTTCACAGTAAAGGCTTTACCTCACGTAAGATTTACATTACTCTACATATACTATTGTATTTTCACAGTAAAGGCTTTACCTCACATAATATCTCACATAACATTTACATTACTCTATATATACTATTGTATTTTCACAGTAAAGGCTTTACCTCACGTAACATTTACATTACTCTATATATATACTATTGTATTTTCACAGTAAAGGCTTTACCTCACATAATATTTCACACAACATTTACATTACTATATATATACTATTGTATTTTCACAGTAAAGGCTTTACCTCACATAATATTTCACATAACATTTACATTACTCTATATATACTATTGTATTGTCACAGTAAAGGCTTTACCTCACATAATATCTCACATAACATTTACATTACTCTATATATACTATTATATTTTCACAGTAAAGGCTTTACCTCACATAATATCTCACATAACATTTACATTACTCTATATATACTATTATATTTTCACAGTAAAGGCTTTACCTCACATAATATCTCATAACATTTACATTACTCTATATAAACTATGGTATTTTCACAGTAAAGGCTTTACCTCACATAATACCTCACATAACATTTACATTACTCTATATATACTATTGTATTTTCACAGTTAAGGCTTTACCTCACATAATATTTCACATAACATTTACATTACTCTATATATATACTATTGTATTTTCACAGTAAAGGCTTTACCTCACATAATATCTCCTATAACATTTACATTACTCTATATATACTATTGTATTTTCACAGTAAAGGCTTTACCTCACATAATATTTCACATAACATTTACATTACTCTATATATACTATGGTATTTTCACAGTAAAGCCTTTACCTCACATAATATCTCACATAACATTTACATTACTCTATATATACTATGGTATTTTCACAGTAAAGCCTTTACCTCACATAATATCTCACATAACATTTACATTACTCTATATATACTATTGTATTTTTACAGTAAAGGCTTTACCTCACATAATATCTCACATAACATTTACATTACTCTATATATACTATTGTATTTTCACAGTAAAGGCGTTACCTCACATGATATCTCACATAACATTTACATTACTCTATATATACTATTGTATTTTCACAGTAAAGGCTTTACCTCACATAATATTTCACATAACATTTACATTACTCTATATATATACTATTGTATTTTCACAGTAAAGGCTTTACCTCACATAATATTTCACATAACATTTACATTACTCTATATATACTATTGTATTGTCACAGTAAAGGCTTTACCTCACATAATATCTCACATAACATTTACATTACTCTCTATATACTATTGTATTTTCACAGTAAAGGCTTTACCTCACATAACATTTACATTACTCTATATATACTATTGTATTTTCACAGTAAAGGCTTTACCTCACATAATATCTCACATAACATTTACATTACTCTATATATATACTATTGTATTTTCACAGTAAAGGCTTTACCTCACATAATATCTCCTATAACATTTACATTACTCTATATATACTATTGTATTTTCACAGTAAACACATTATCTCACATAATATCTCATATAACATCTACATTACTCTATATATACTATTGTATTTTCACAGTAAAGGCTTTACCTCACATAATATCTCACATAACATTTACATTACTCTACATATACTATTGTATTTTCACAGTAAAGGCTTTACCTCACATAAGATTTACATTACTCTATATATACTATTGTATTTTCACAGTAAAGGCTTTACCTCACATAATATCTCCTATAACATTTACATTACTCTATATATACTATTGTATTGTCACAGTAAAGGCTTTACCTCACATAATATCTCACATAACATTTACATTACTCTATATATACTATTGCATTTTCACAATAAAGGCTTTACCTCACATAATATCTCACATAACATTTACATTACTCTATATATACTATTATATTTTCACAGTAAAGGCTTTACCTCACATAATATCTCACATAACATTTACATTACTCTATATATACTATTATATTGTCACAGTAAAGGCTTTACCTCACATAATATCTCACATAACATTTACTTTACTCTATATATACTATTGTATTTTCACAGTAAAGGCTTTACCTTACATAATATCTCACATAACATTTACATTACTCTATATATACTATTATATTTTCACAGTAAAGGCTTTACCTCACATAATATCTCACATAACATTTACATTACTCTATATATACTATTGTATTTTTGTGGTAACGGCTTTATCTTTCATAAATATCTCGCATAACATTGAATCTATGAGATTTTGATATTATTTATTTTGAGAACAATACATTATCATCAGTATGAGCGGCCAGTTATGACCAGTTTGAACAGAAACAGGTGAGAGAATTCTAGCCGGTTACAGTCAGTTTAAATGCTAAAGGGTTAAGCTTACACATCTAATGAGGATGACCTGAGGGAATGGGTCTTCTTTAAGCTTGCACCTGTAACGAGAATAGACCCTGTGAATGGACCTACTTTAAGCTGGCACCTGTAACAAAACGGCCTGAGTGGCGGTCCTGAGGGCAGGCAGGTTTGGTGGTGTCTTCGGAGGCTGAATCGCTGCATGCACAGTGACATCTGCTCTATGGGTAGAGTGAATGGTCACCTTTCGGAACTGTTCAACATCATGCGTCCAGTCCACCAAGGATGTCCTGTCTCATCCTTGTTGTATGTATTGGCTCTCAAGACATTACTGCACAAACTGGAGACGGTGAGGGGCGTCTCATGCAAACTGGGATGCAGGAGAACTGTATCAGCATATGCTGATGACCTCACCATTGTGGTGTCAAACGGCAAACACATCGGGGCGAAGAGAATACGAGGCGGTATCGGGAGCAATGATCAACCAGAAAAAGTCGGTGGGCCTGCAGTCTGGCACCTAGAAAGTCAGGTCCATGCCGTCCAACAGCGTCTTTGGGTGCTGGACGGACGGACTGGTTAAATTGCTATGGGTCTAGTTTGATCCGGGCCTCCAGATGGGCAAAAACTGGGACACACTCCGATGGTCAGGCAGTCCATCTGCTGTCTCAACCTCTTCCTCAACGGTGAACAGGTGTGGTCGCCATTTGCTAGACATGATTTTCCCCAGCTTGTCTCCTTGACAGGGTTGCAGTCCTGGGTGAAGCGAAGAATGAGAGCAAGTGCTTGGAGACTGGAATGTCTTCAGGCGCTCACAGCCCTCGACTAGTCGGATAATGCGATTGGTGGAAGCTCCACCTTGGCGTTCTATAGAGGGTTAGTGGAGAGAAAGAGCAGCACATGTCCTTGGGGAAACTCTGGGCATCGACGAAAGACAGCTAGTTATTTTCTTCAGGCGGACTTTCTGCTAGGGCCAATAGACAACATCCAGAAGTCCCTGGCCTGGCAGTGTTACCGGGGAGGGTTGCCAGTTTGAGATAAACTTTACATGCATGGAACTGCGGTTAGCAGGATCTGTCCGACATGCTCGTCGGGTGACGAGACCCTCCTACACACACTCATCTAGTGTCCTGTGGTACTCTATATAATGTGTGGAGTAGTTCTATTTTCTGTATGTTGTATATTTTAAAAGAAAAAGTTAATGACATAGACAGTGTCTTTCATTAGAAATATGGTAATGAAAGGGTTAATGACATAGACAGTGTCTTTCATTAGAAATATGTTGATGAAAGGGTTAAAGACATAGACAGTGTCTTTCATTAGAAATATGCTAATGAAAGTGTTAAAGACATAGACAGTGTCTTTCATTAGAAATATGTTGATGAAAGGGTTAATGACATAGACAGTGTCTTTCATTAGAAATATGGTAATGAAAGGGTTAAAGACATAGACAGTGTCTTTCATTAGAAATATGGTAATGAAAGGGTTAAAGACATAGACAGTGTCTTTCATTAGAAATATGGTAATGAAAGGGTTAAAGACATAGACAGTGTCTTTCATTAGAAATATGGTAATGAAAGGGTTAAAGACATAGACAGTGTCTTTCATTAGAAATATGGTAATGAAAGGGTTAATGACATAGACAGTGTCTTTCATTAGAAATATGGTAAATGGATGGGTTAAAGACATAGACAGTGTCTTTCATTAGAAATATGGTAATGAAAGGGTTAATGATATAGACAGTGTCTTTCATTAGAAATATGGTAAATGGATGGGTTAAAGACATAGACAGTGTCTTTCATTAGAAATATGGTAAATGGATGGGTTAAAGACATAGGTAGTGTCTTTCATTAGAAATATGGTAAATGGATGGGTTAAAGACATAGACAGTGTCTTTCATTAGAAATATGGTAAATGGATGGGTTAAAGACATAGGTAGTGTCTTTCATTAGAAATATGGTAAATGGATGGGTTAAAGACATAGACAGTGTCTTTCATTAGAAATATGGTAATGAAAGGGTTAATGACATAGACAGTGTCTTTCATTAGAAATATGGTAAATGGATGGGTTAAAGACATAGACAGTGTCTTTCATTAGAAATATGGTAATGAAAGGGTTAAAGACATGGACAGTGTCTTTCATTAGAAATATGGTAATGAAAGGGTTAATGACATAGACAGTGTCTTCCATTAGAAATATGGTAATGAAAGGGTTAAAGACATAGACAGTGTCTTTCATTAGAAATATGGTAATGAAAAGGTTAAAGATATAGACAGTGTCTTTCCTCATCATCATCATCATCATTATCGATTAATGCCCATCCTCCTTGCTAGCATGGGTTAGACAGGTCCCATTCTGAGGCAAAGTGTGTCGGATGATTGTGACTCATATAGGCGTCTTTCTCGCTAGTTTTCTATGGCTGAATGTCTTTTCCTTTTAGTTGCACAAGGATATACATTTCTTTATATCCGTGTTCAACTACGTATATACACACATACATATATATATATATATACATATATACACATATACATATGTATATATATACACTTAGAATGAATAATAACAGGTAGACATCATAAAAAGGTAATTTATTGTGTGTCCTTACAAATGTTTCCCCGGTGATATATGTATATATACATATGTATATGTATATGTATATATATATACATATACATATACATATACATATATATATACATATACATATATGTATATATATATATATATATATATACATATATGTATGGAAAAAGTAATAGTGCAACTAATCAGAGAGAGAATTGACCTAGATGAAATGCATTTCGGGTTTGTGTCAGGCAAAAGTACCACAGACGCTCTTTTCATTGTACGACAACTACAGGAGAAGTACCTAGCTAAAGGTAAAACCCTCTACTTAGCTTTTGTCGACTTGGAGAAAGCCTTCGACAGAGTCCCCCGCTCCATTATCTGGTGGGCTCTTAGAAAACTAGGTGTTGACGAATGGCTTGTGAGAACGATACAAGCCATGTATAAAGAAACAGTCAGCAAGGTTAGAATTAACAACGAACATAGTGAAGAGTTTAGCGTAAAAGTTGGCGTCCATCAGGGCTCTGTTCTCAGCCCCCTACTATTTATTATTGCCCATCAGGCTATAACAGAGGAGTTCAAGACCGGCTACCCATGGGAACTCCTATACGCAGACGACCTGACACTCATAGCTGAATCAATGGCCGAGCTAGAGAAGAAATTCCAAACATGGAAGCATGGCCTAGAATCAAAAGGACTTAAAATTAACCTGGCTAAGACTAAAGTTCTAGTTTGTAGGAAAGAAAATAAGGCAGTGGTCCCTTCTGGGAAATGGCCATGCTCAGTGTGTAGGAAAGGCGTAGGTAGAAACTCCATTTTATGTCCCAAATGCAAAGTATGGGTGCATAAAAGATGTAGTGGGATCACAGGTAAGCTAACTAAGAACATAGATTTTACATGTGGCCGGTGCTCTGGTGCAATAAGTAGCAGCAAGTGCCCACAAAATACTAGCTCTTACAACTGCGCAGAGGGCTCTATAGAAATAGTGGACAGCTTCCGTTACCTGGGTGACAAAATCAGCAGTGGGGGAGGGTGCTCAGAAAGTACAGTAGCTAGAGTCAGAACTGGATGGAAAAAGTTCAGAGAGCTTATACCACTATTAGCTGCTAAAGGGTTCTCCCTAAAAATGAAAGGCAGGTTGTATGATGCCTGCATACGAACAGCAATGTTGCATGGCAGTGAGACCTGGGCATTGTGTGCAGAGGATATACGCAGACTAGAGAGGAATGAAGCTTGCATGCTCCGCTGGATGTGTAACAGTAATATACGTGAACGGCAAAGCATAAACGAACTAAGGAAAAAATTAGAAATAAGAGAGATCAGATGTTGTTTACTCGAGAGAAGGCTACGTTGGTATGGACACGTGATGCGCATGAAAGTCGATAGCTGTATAACAAAGTGCAGGGCAATGAAGATAGACGGTAGCCACGGAATAGGCAGACCTAAAAAAACCTGGGATGAGCTGATAAACTCCGACCTCACACACTTACACCTCTCCAAGACAATGTCACTGGACCGAGACCTTTGGCGGTACTCAGTAACATGGTAATGAAAGGGTGAAATATGGTAATGAAAGGGTTAAAGACAAAGACAGTGTCTTTCATTAGAAATATGCTAATGAAAGTGTTAAAGACATAGACAGTGTCTTTCATTAGAAATCTGCTAATGAAAGTGTTAAAGACATAGACAGTGTCTTTCATTAGAAATATGGTAATGAAAGGGTTAAAGACATAGACAGTGTCTTTCATTAGAAATATGGTAATGAAAGGGTTAAAGACATAGGTAGTGTCTTTCATTAGAAATATGGTAAATGGATGGGTTAAAGACATAGACAGTGTCTTTCATTAGAAATATGGTAATGAAAGGGTTAATGACATAGACAGTGTCTTTCATTAGAAATATGGTAAATGGATGGGTTAAAGACATAGACAGTGTCTTTCATTAGAAATATGGTAATGAAAGGGTTAATGACATAGACAGTGTCTTTCATTAGAAATATGGTAATGAAAGGGTTAAAGACATAGACAGTGTCTTTCATTAGAATTATGGTAATGAAAGGGTTAATGACATAGACAGTGTCTTTCATTAGAAATATGGTAAATGGATGGGTTAAAGACATAGGTAGTGTCTTTCATTAGAAATATGGTAAATGGATGGGTTAAAGACATAGACAGTGTCTTTCCTCATCATCATCATCATTATCGATTAATGCCCATCCTCCTTGCTAGCATGGGTTAGACAGGTCCCATTCTGAGGCAAAGTGTGTCGGATGATTGTGACTCATATAGGAGTCTTTCTCGCTAGTTTTCTATGGCTGAATGTCTTTTCCTTTTAGTTGCACAAGGATATACATTTCTTTATATCCTTGTTCAACTACGTATATACACACATACATATATATATATATATACATATATACACATATACATATGTATATATATACACTTAGAATGAATAATAACAGCTAGACATCATAAAAAGGTAATTTATTGTGTTTGCTTACAAATGTTTCCCCTTTGATATATGTATATATATATATGTATATGTATATATATATACATATACATATACATATATATATACATATATGTATATATATATATACATATACATATATATATATATACACTTAGAATGAATAATAACAGGTAGACATCTTAAAAAGGTAATTTATTGTGTGTGCTTACAAATGTTTCCCCGGTGATATATGTATATATATATATACATATATATATACATATACATATATGTATATATATATATACATATACATATCCGGATTACTTTTGGAACTACAACTGGAACCGTCGAGCAAACTCTACGTGAGCTGATAATCTACTGTGTGTAATATTTATATTACAACACAACGGAAAATACTGTATACATATACATATATATATACATATACATATATGTATATATATATATATATATATATAGGGCATCCAGCTGTAGAAAACCCGCCAGACAGTCCTATGCGAGCAAGACAACCACTCTTGCCTCAAGTGGGAAAACCCCCGTCCAAACCCATGCAAGCGTGGAACACAGACATTAAGAAGGAGGAGAAGGAATGTATATATATAGATATACATATATGTATATATATATACATATATCTATCTATATATATATATACACATATACATACACACGCACACACATATATATATATATAATATATATGCATGTGTGTGTATATATTTGTATATCTATATATATATAAAGTTGTAGTTCCTGTCCGTTCGTTTGTTTGTTTGTTCACAAACTCCTCCTATCATTTTGGAGATGGACCCTCATAACCATATATATTCTGAAACTACATTGCCCAGGGTACTTGGATAAGTATATATCATTTTAATCAAAGGGTTCCCCTGAGGTACAAACCCACACTGAAATGTTTTCCCTTCGATTTATATGAAATTTAAACCATAGGTAAATGACAAGATATACGATGCCTATTCACAAACTTTCAGCATATTTCAATAATATTAAGACACATTAATGGGGGTTAAACCCCCTATAGTGAAAATGTTGGCCAATAAATGGAACAAGATGTGTTGTAACAAGATTGCATGAGAATTTGATTGAAGCAACCATTATATTCGGGGCTTACAAAGATCAAGCTCTTCTCATCCCGAGGATTCCACATATACCAAGTGATAGCGAGTTGCCTTTTACATTTAAGAGGCTGCAGTTGCCAATGAGGCCATGCTTTGCCATGAGCATCAATAAGAGTCAAGGTCAAACTTTCAAAACTATTGGTATAGATCTGACAAACTCATGTTTCAGTCATGGCATGTTTTATGTGGCTGTTTCAAGGACTGGAACTTCAAAATATCTTTACATTTTAGCCAATCAAACAAAGACAAGAAATGTTGTTTACCCTGAATTTCTTCATTAGGACAAAGTATGAAATATATTTTCATGTATTTATTATGTTAAAAAATAAATGATTAAACCTTGAATTTCTAATTTGAAAATAATGCTTTACACAAAAATGAAATGATCAAGTTTTGAATTGATATTTTGAAAAAAAATTATTTACAAGAGACAAAATATGAATAAGATTTAATAATGACATTTTGATTTGATATATTACAAAAAATAACGTTTTCCAATTTTTCATGCATTACATTTTACATTGAGTAATATTGAAATGTAGAGTTTTTCTCCATAAATTATATCACTGATTTAAAATCAATCATCATTTTCTTACAAAAAAAATGTGTGAAACACAGCAGGGCACGGGTAATTCGGCTAGTATATATATATATATATATACACACCCACACACACACATATATATATATTATATTATATTATATTGTTTATTGTATAATAGCTCTGTATTATACATATAACACTCTTCTTTAACTTCACTTTTCTACAGAAATACATAACATAAATTTATAATATATATATATATATATATATGTATATATATATATTATAAATTTATATATATATATATATATACATATATATATATATATATATATATATATATATATATATATATAAATTTATATATATATATATATATCATCATCATCATCATCATCATCATTTTACGTCCGCTTTTCCCTGCTTGCAAGGGTGGGACGGGTCTTATTCAGCACAGCATCTCTCCACTCGTCACGGTCCCTCGTCATCTCCACCGTGAGCTTCAATGATCTGAGGTCTGTTCTCACCACCTCCGCCCATGTTTTTCGTGGTCTACCTCTACCACGTCTTCCTTCAACTGGCATTTCCTGGCACTTCTTCACCCATCGGTCATCCTCCATGCGCATCACATGTCCATACCACCTCAGTCTCCTCTCCCGTACACTACATTCTATCCCTCTCAGACACAGTTTCTCTCTCAACACATTTATGCTGGGTCGTTCACGCACATTTACACTGCACATCCAACGGAGCATGCTTGCCTCATTTCTCTCCAGCCGTCGCATATCTTCTGCGGTAGCTGCCCATGTCTCACTACCATGCAGCATCGCGCTCCTCACACAGGCATCATACAACCGGCCTTTCGTACGCAGGGAGAAACCCTTCTTCGTCAACAGAGGAAGCAGCTCCCTAAACTTCTTCCAACCCGTCCTTATTCTAGATACTATGGCCTCGGAACACCCTCCTCCCATGCTAATCTGATCTCCTAGGTACCGGAAGCTATCCACCACTTCTATAGCGCCCTCTCGCATTTGAAAAATGTGTCTATCAGTGCGACTTCTACTGTCTAATTTCCCTGTACATCTACTGCATACATATTTCTCCCTACCTGTTAGTTTGCCTGCTATCCCGCTACATCTCTTGTGTACCCAGGACCTACATTGTGTGCATTTTATAGAATTTATGCCAGTTCCTTTTCTGCATATCGAACATGGCCATTTCCCTGACGGAATCAGGGTTTTGTCCTCTTTTCTACTCATCAACACTTTTGTCTTAGCTAGATTTACTCTCAGTCCTCTTGCTTCCAACTGCTGTTTCCATAGCCGGAATTTATTCTCTAGCTCCTCTACTGATTCTGCCATAAGAGCCAGATCGTCAGCATAGAGAAGTTCCCATGGACAGCCAGTCTTAAACTCCTCTGTTATGGCTTGGAGGACTATAATGAACAAGAGCGGGCTGAGGACCGAACCCTGATGTACTCCTACTTGTATCTGGAATTCCTCACTAAACTCCATTCCTACCCTGACTTTACTGAGAGTACCTCTGTACAAAGTTTGCACTGTCCTTACAAGCCATTCCTCAACACCCAGCTTCCTTAGGGACCACCAGATGACAGATCGGGGTACCCTATCAAAGGCCTTCTCTAGGTCAACAAAGGCTAAGTATAGTGGCTTATTCTTCTCTAAGAACCTCTCTTGCATTTGTCTCACCAAGAAGAGGGAATCTGTTGTACTCTTCCCAGGCACAAAACCAAACTGCATCTCATCTAGTTTGACCCTTTCTCTAATTAGTTGTGCTAGAATCCTTTCTGCCACTTTCATAACCTGATCTATCAGTTTTATACCCCTATAATTGCTCCTCTCCAAAGCATCCCCTTTACCTTTGTAGCAATTTATGAGAATACTGCTGCACCAGTCTTTGGGTATGACACCACCATATATAGCCTGATTGATTATGCGTGCAACCAGTTTAGTGCCTACGTCCCCTGATGCCTTCAGCATCTCAGCAACTATTCCCGATGGTCCGGCCGCCTTACCATTTTTCATTTCCCTAATCGCCTCTTGGACCCTATATTCGTCAATCTCAATAGCTGGTCCCTCTGTCGGATCTACCAAGGGTAATTTCTCTCTCTCCCATTCGTTCTCCACATTCATCAGTCTCTCATAATGACATTTCCAGGCCTCCTTTTTCTGGTCATTCGTGACACTAAGTACACCGGCATCATCCCGGACACATTTATCACCAACAACATCCTGATTTGCATTGACACACTGCCTTGCAATGTGGAACACCGCACGCCTCTGATCTTCCCGTCGCAGAACATTGGCAAACCTCCTACTCTCTGCCTCCCTGCGTGCTAAGTACACCTGACGTCTAGCTTCTCTCTTAGTGGCTGTATATTCTTCCCTACTCCCACCCTTATTCCAAGCCTTCCATGCTAGTCTTTTGTCTCTAATAGCCTTATCTACACTGCTGTTCCACCACCAGGTCACTCTCTGTCTGGTTGGAGCTCTGCTCCAGCCACAGGTTTCATCAGTAGCCTTCAGCAAGTTGTCACGTAAGAACTTCCAGTTATTATCTATGTCATACGTCTCTAAATCGTCTTCTTTTTCGTCATATACATCTTGAAGGGCTTTCCTAAATTTGAATTTTAGTGAAAGGTCTTTTAGCTTCCAGACCTTTCTTCTCCACACCTTCCTATATGTCTCATTCCATCTCTTGCTTACTGAGATATCACTAACAACTAACCTATGCTGTGGGGTACATTCTTCCCCAGGGTATGCCTTGGTATTAGACACTATCTGCCTGTCCCGCTGCCTAACTAGCAGGAAGTCAATCTGGCTTATGTGCTCACCAGATTTGTAGGTTATTAGGTGATTGGCAGGTTTCTGGAAGTTTGTGTTGCAAATAGTCAATGTACTTGCATCACAAAATTCAAGAAGTCTCACTCCTTCTTCATTTCTTGAACTGTAACCGTGCCCACCATGTACCCCAGTGTAACCATCCTGGAGCTGTCCAACATGACCATTGAAGTCTCCTGCTAGCATAACGATGTCTCCGTCCTCTGTCATTGTGGTTGTTTGCAAAAGTTGCTCATAAAAGCAGTCTTTCTCATCTTTGCCTAGGCCTGCTTGGGGAGCATAGACCGAGATGATTGTCAGTAGTCTCCTACCTACAACTAATCTAAGCTTAATTATTCGATTACTAACTCGAACTACCTCTATTGTCTTATTGATCCATTTCTCAGCCAGGAAAATGCCTACTCCCCCTAACCCATCATCCTTACCTACCCAGAATAGCTTATAGCTAAGACGCTTGCCTACGACTAGTCTCGCAGAGGCACCCCTATATATATATATATATATATATATATATATATATATATATATATATATATATATATATATATATATATATATATATATATATATATATACCACTTATACCACTATTAGCTGCTAAAGGGTTCTCCCTAAAAATGAAAGGCAGGTTGTACGATGCCTGCATACGAACAGCAATGTTGCATGGCAGTGAGACCTGGGCATTGTGTGCAGAGGATATACGCAGACTAGAGAGGAACGAAGCTTGCATGCTCCGCTGGATGTGTAACAGTAATATACGTGAACGGCAAAGCATAAACGAACTAAGGAAAAAATTAGAGATAAGAGGGATCAGATGTTGTTTACTCGAGAGAAGGCTACGTTGGTATGGACACGTGATGCGCATGAAAGTCGATAGCTGTATAACAAAGTGCAGGGCAATAAAGATAGACGGTAGCCACGGAATAGGCAGACCTAGAAAAACATGGGATGAGCTGATAAACTCCGACCTCACACACTTACACCTCTCCAAGACAATGTCACTGGACCGAGACCTTTGGCGGTACTCAGTAACAGAGAAGACCCGCCTTGCCAGTAGGCATCTCTAACAAAATACACCCCGTCCCGCCACCACCCACACCCCATCCATACCACCCCGTTCTATGTAAAGTTATGTTGGTGCCGCGCCATCCAGGTCGAAACAAATGAGATCGTGTAGGTGTCACGACAAAAAAACACACAGTCCACGCTGTAATGTGGCCGTGTAGGCAACACGGTAAAAACCTCCCAGACCCACACTGTAAATGTGGTTGGTGTTAGGAAGGGCATCCAACTGTAGAAAACCTGCCAGACAGTCCTATGCGAGCAAGACAATCACTCTTGCCTCAAGTGGGACTACCGCCGTCCAAACCCATGCAAGCGTGGGACACGGACGTTAAACGTTGATGATGATGATGATGATGATATATAAATATTTATATATTTGTGTATGTATAGACACTTCAAGGTTTTATTATAATATTCCGTCTTTGAGAGAAGAGTTTTGTCGATATTATATGGAGTGGAGTCATGGGAAAATTAACACAAATTAACTTCTTCCCCATTATTGAAACATTTTTATAGAAAATCTTTTCATAAACTTATGTAAAAACCCATTATGTATTCTTATTGTTCAATGTATGTATGTATATATATCATCATCATCATCATCATCATCAGGTTTAGCGTCCGTGTTCCACGCTTGCATGCGTTTGGACAGGGGTTTTCCCACTTGAGGCAAGAGTGGTTGTCTTGCTCGCATAGGACTGTCTGGCGGGTTTTCTACAGTTGGATGCCCTTCCTAACACCAACCACATTTACAGTGTGGGGCTGGGAGGTTTTTACCGTGTTGCCTACACGGCCACATTACAGTGTGGACTGTTTGGCGGGTTTTCTACAGCTGGATGCCCTTCCTAACACCAACCACATTTACAGTGTGGGGCTGGGAGGTTTTTACCGTGTTGCCTACACGGCCACATTTACAGCGTGGACTGTGTGTTTTTTTGTCGTGACACCTACACGATCTCATTTGTTTCGGCCTGGATGTTGTGGGACCAACATAACTGTACATTGAAAGGGGCGGTGTGGATGGGGTGGAGGTGGTGGGACGGGGGGATGTTTTGATAGAGATGCCTACTGAAGTAGGTTTTTACTTTGTATTTAGGTAAGGCGGGTCTTCTCTATTACTGAGTACCGCCAAAGGTCTCGGTCCAGCGACATTGTCTTGGAGAGGTGTAAGCGTGTGAGGTCGGAATTTATCAGCTCGTCCCATGTTTTTGTGGGTCTGCCTACTCCGTGGCTACCGTCTATCTTTATTGCCCTGCACTTTGTTATACAGCTGTCATCTTTCATGCGCATCACGTGACCGTACCAACGTAGCCTTCTCTCGAGTAAACAACATCTGATCCCTCTTATTTCTAATTTTTTCCTTAGTTCGTTTATGCTTTGCCGTTCACGTACATTACTATTGCACATCCAGTGGAGCATGCAAGCTTCGTTCCTCTCTAGTCTGCGTATATCCTCTGCACACAATGCGCAGGTCTCACTGCCATGCAGCATTGCTGTTCGTATGCAGGCATCGTATAACCTGCCTTTCATTTTTAGGGAGAACCCTTTAGCGGCCAATGGTGGTATAAGCTCTCTGAACTTTTTCCATCCAGTTCTGACTCTAGCTACTGTACTTTCAGAGCACCCTCCCCCACTGCTGATTTTGTCACCCAGGTAACGGAAGCTGTCCACTATTTCTATAGAACCCTCTGCGCAGTTGAAGGAGCTAGTATTTTGTGTGCACTTGCTGCTACTTATTGCACCAGAGCACCGGCCACATGTAAAATCTATGTTCTTAGTTAGCTTACCTGTGATCCCACTACATCTTTTATGCACCCATACTTTGCATTTGGGACATAAAATGGAGTTTCTACCTACACCTTATATGTGTATATATAATTCATTACAAATAGTATGATGGTCAATGACTTGGAAGTTGGCGAACCATGAGATTAGTCCGAAGAATAAAACCCAAATATATGTATATATGTATATATACATAGTTGAACAAGGATATAAAGTATATGTATATACGTATACATATATGCATATATATATACATACATATATAGATAAATCTACCAAAAGTTTACGGTAGTGTCCAATCCGTATGAAGATCTCAATGTAATCCGGATATCATGAAAAGAAGAGATGCATTCAAAAATCACTTTCGGTGATACATATATATATATATATATATATATATATATATATATACATATATATATATGCATATATATATATACAAAAGATTTTTTAATTTTATAGAACATTTCCTCAAAAACTTATGTCAAAACACATTATACATTCTTATTATTCAGTTTATTGTTCAAGAGTGGTGCCCCGGTATGGCCTCAGCTGGATATGGCTGCAACAGATAAAAGAGCATATATGTATATATATATATATATATGTGTGTATATATGCCCCAACATTTGCAACGGGCAGCCTATTATTTTCATATTTACACATAATTTTTATTCTGCTGCCACTCGTCTGTTCGTTTTTACCCTTTCTAGCAGTCCCTTTCTTTGTTAGCCTCCTCCTCAACTTTCACTCACTCATTCTCTGTGACTACCTCTCCTCCTCCTCTTTCCTCCTCCTCCTTCAAGTTTGACCTGTGTGTAATTCTTTTCTCGCGCGGTCTTGACCAAGCTGGTATGGAAATTTTTTTCTCTCTCTCTTTCGTCTGCGACTTCACAAAACTTACGTTTACCGAATTCGTAGACCAGACCCCTTTATCTTCTTCTTCTTCTTCTTCTTCTTCTTCTTCTTCTTCTTCTTCTTCTTCTTCTTCTTCTTCCTCTTCTCTCTTTTCTCTCTCTCTTCCCCCCCCCCCCCCGTCAAACTTGGGCGAAATTCTTTCCTTGCTCACATTTCAACCAGGTTTGAAGGTCTTTTGTCTCTTGTTCACGATTTCACCGAGTTTATATTCATAGAGATCTGGGACTTGTGTATTTCTTCTCACTTTCCGTTGCTTAAACTTTTTTGTTTGTTACCCTGGCGTCCCCTTTGTTTACGTGTCCCAACGACTTTTTTTAGCCGTTGTTCGCACCAACCTGAGGCATATGGCCCTTAAAGCGATGAAATGCCTGGGACGGTTGGAGGTTCACTGATGAAGGACCTACTTTTTCACATACATACATATATATATATACACATATATATATATACAAAAGATTTTTTAATTTTATAGAACATTTCCTCAAAAACTTATGTCAAAACACATTATACATTCTTATTATTCAGTTTATTGTTCAAGAGTGGTGCCCAAGTATGGCCTGAGCTGGATATGGCTGCAACAGATAAAAGAGCATATATGTATATATCATCATCATCATCATCATCATCAGGTTTAGCGTCCGTGTTCCACGCTTGCATGGGTTTGGACGGGGGTTTTCCCACTTGAGGCAAGAGTGGTTGTCTTGCTCGCATAGGACTGTCTGGCGGGTTTTCTACAGTTGGATGCCCTTCCTAACACCAACCACATTTACAGTGTGGGGCTGGGAGGTTTTTACCGTGTTGCCTACATGGCCACATTACAGCGTGGACTGTCTGGCGGGTTTTCTACAGCTGGATGCCCTTCCTAACACCAACCACATTTACAGTGTGGGGCTGGGAGGTTTTTACCGTGTTGCCTACACAGCCACATTTACAGCGTGGACTGTGTGTTTTTTGTCGTGACACCTACACGATCTCATTTGTTTCGGCCTGGATGTTGTGGGACCAACATAACTTTACATTGAAAGGGGCGGTGTGGGTGGGGTGGAGGTGGTGGGACGGAGGTGTGTTTTGATAGAGATGCCTACTGACTGTAGTAGGTTTTTACTTTGTATTTAGGTAAGGCGGGTCTTCTCTATTACTGAGTACCGCTAAAGGTCTCGGTCCAGTGACATTGTCTTGGAGAGGTGTAAGCGTGTGAGGTCGGAATTTATCAGCTCGTCCCATGTTTTTCTGGGTCTGCCTACTCCGTGGCTACCGTCTATCTTTATTGCCCTGCACTTTGTTATACAGCTGTCGTCTTTCATGCGCATCACGTGACCGTACCAACGTAGCCTTCTCTCGAGTAAACAACATCTGATCCCTCTTATTTCTAATTTTTTCCTTAGTTCGTTTATGCTTTGCCGTTCCCGTATATTACTATTGCACATCCAGCGGAGCATGCAAGCTTCGTTCCTCTCTAGTCTGCGTATATCCTCTGCACACAATGCCCAGGTCTCACTGCCATACAGCATTGCTGTTCGTATGCAGGCATCGTATAACCTGCCTTTCATTTTTAGGGAGAACCCTCTAGCGGCTAATAGTGGTATAAGCTCTCTGAACTTTTTCCATCCAGTTCTGACTCTAGCTACTGTACTTTCAGAGCACCCTCCCCCACTGCTGATTTTGTCACCCAGATAACGGAAGCTGTCCACTATTTCTATAGAACCCTCTGCGCAGTTGAAGGAGCTAATATTTTGTGGGCACTTGCTGCTACTTATTGCACCAGAGCACCGGCCACATGTAAAATCTATGTTCTTAGTTAGCTTACCTGTGATCCCACTACATCTTTTATGCACCCATACTTTGCATTTGGGACATAAAATGGAGTTTCTACCTACGCCTTTCCTACACACTGAGCATGGCCATTTCCCAGATGGGACTGCCGCCTTATTTTCTTTCCTACAAACTAGAACTTTAGTCTTAGCCAGGTTAATTTTAAGGCCTTTTGATTCTAGGCCGTGCTTCCATGTTTGGAATTTCTTCTCTAGTTCGGTCATTGATTCAGCTATGAGCGTTAGATCATCTGCGTATAGGAGTTCCCATGGGCAGCCGGTCTTGAACTCCTCTGTTATAGCCTGAAGGGCAATAATAAATAGTAGGGGGCTAAGAACAGAGCCCTGATGGACACCAACTTTTACGCTAAACTCTTCACTATATTCGTTGTTAATTCTAACCTTACTGACTGTTTCTTTATACATGGCTTGTATAGCTCTCACAAGCCATTCGTCAACACCTAGTTTTCTAAGAGACCACCAGATAATGGAACGGGGGACTCTGTCGAAGGCTTTCTCCAAGTCGACGAAAGCTAAGTATAGGGGTTTACTTTTAGCTAGGTACTTCTCCTGTAGTTGTCGTACAATGAAAAGAGCGTCTGTGGTACTTTTGCCTGACACAAACCCGAACAGCATTTCATCTAGATCAATTCTCTCTCTGATTAGTTGCGCTATTACTTTTTCCGTGACCTTCATGACCTGGTCGATTAATTTAATGCCTCTATAGTTACTCCTATCTAGGGCATCTCCTTTTCCCTTATAGCAGTTAACGATGATGCTGCTACGCCATTCCTTCGGAACAACCCCATTCTGTACGACTTGGTTAACTATCCGGGTGACCATGGTGTGTCCCACCGAACCAGATGCCTTCAGCATCTCAGCAACTATTTCCGAAGGCCCAGCCGCCTTACCCGTCTTCATATCTTTGATTGCCTTACTTATTATACTACCTTCAACTAACACTGCTGGTCCCTCTATTGGATCGATCTGGGGGAGACTGTCTTTCTCCCATTTGTTCTCCTCATTTAGAAGCCTTTCGTAGTGACACTTCCAAGCTACCTTCTTATCAGCGTCGGTGATGGCAAGTATGCCATCATCGTTAAGTACACACTTCTCCCCGACAATATCACGGTTTTCCTTGACACATTGCCTGGCAATCCTGAACACCTCACGTTTTTGGTCCTCACGTTGTAGAACATGCTTGAACTTTCTTTCCTCTGCTTCCCTTCTTGCGAAGTACACTTGTCTCCTAGCTTCCCTCCTGGCCACTTGATAGTCTTCTCTACTTCCCCCATCCCGCCATACTTTCCAAGCCTGCTTTTTGGCCTTAATTGACTCCTCCACCTTACTGTTCCACCACCATGTTACTCTCCTCCTACCTACAGGCCTGCTCCAGCCACAGACTTCGTCTGCCGCCGTCAGCAGGTTTGCTCTCAGGAATTCCCACTGTTCCTCTATATTATACGACTCTAATTGCTCTTCCTTACTGTCGAAAGCGTCAAGTAATATGCTTTGAAATTTATTTCTGGCTATGGGGTCCTTTAGCTTCCATATTTTTCTCCTGAGGATAGTCCTCTTCCGCTGTCTAGTACGTCTCGTCCTGACTATGAGGTCGCTAATTATCAGTCTATGTTGGGAGGTGAATTCTTCATGGGGGTGGGATTTAGTGTTAACAACAGACACTCTGTCACGTCTTCTGGTAAGGATATAATCTACCTGGCTTGTGTGTTCCCCCGATCTATAGGTGATCAAGTGATTGTCTCGTTTTTTGAAGTTAGTGTTACAGATAGTTAAGTTATTTGCGTCGCAGAATTCCAGGATTCTGGAGCCTTCCTCATTTCTAGTACCGAACCCATAGCCTCCATGGATTCCGTCATAGCCGTCACAATGTTGTCCAACGTGACCATTTAGGTCGCCTGCAATAACTATATAGTCACTGTCGGTTATTTGGGAGGTAGCGAGCATCAGTGTCTCGTAGAATCTGTCTTTTATAGCGCCGGGCAGTCCGGATTGGGGTGCGTACGCAGATATTACTGTCACCGTAGTTTTATTGAGGACAAGTCTTATTTTAATTATTCTGTCGTTCACTCTATTTACGTCTATTATCTTATCTGCCCACTTTTCTGCTACCATGATTCCTACCCCACCCAACCCATTGTCATTTCCCACCCAGAAAAGCTTATAGCATCGTTCTTTACCCACGATGAATCTAGCCGACCCTCCCCTCCACCTGGTCTCTTGAATACAACAAACATCGACCTCCTTACGTTCAAGCATTTCTACAACCTCGTTAGAGCGACCCTTTAAGGTGCCTACATTCATGGTACCAACTCTGAAGTTTTGGATTGCGTTTGGAGGGTGGGAGCGGTGGGGCGCGGGGGGGGTGGGGGGGTGTGTGTGTGGGGGGGGGGGGGGGGTTATGTTAGCCATCCTGGGCCGAAACAAGGAGGAGTGCTTGCATTCTCGTCCACGAGGTGAATTTGGCTTTATCTTTGGCATTGTCGCTGAGCGTCCACATTTTTCTCTCTTCAACTCTCCAGAATTCCGTAGTCCATCCATCATATCGAAAAGCAACCAGTTAAGCGATAGTATGGGCCTCTGACTTATGATTGGTCCACGTAATAATGGTGGTGCGTGGGGGCGGGAGGGAGGGATGATGGGTTGTTAGCGAGAATGTAAGGTTTAAGATAAGATCGCCGTATTTTGGGCATAATTTAACAATAAACGAAAATACAAGATTTGTTTTGTTTAAGAAAATACGATAGAGAAAATGCGGTGATAGGGAAAATATGATTTTTAGAGAAAAGATATGATATAGAATGGTGAAAATATGATATAGTGTGAAATTAGGACATAGAAGTGATTGAATGAATGGGTTCGAATGGAGAGAAGAATCGAGAAAAATTTGAACGTTACTTTATACCGAAGGGAACAGCCATCCCAGAAATAGCGAGTTGGCGATTTTGATTAATTTTGGTAGGGTTTTATCTTATATGTATAGAGAGGGAGGGGGGGGGGGGGCAGGAACCAGCATGATGAATGGGTAGGGGGTAGAATATGGGATGGAGCAGAGGTTAAGAGTTTAAATAGGTACTCGAAGTTTTGCGTAAAACTCAGCAAGTTTAACAAATTATATATATATATATATGTGTATATATATACATACATATATATATATATACACATATATATATATACAAAAGATTTTTTAATTTTATAGAACATTTCCTCAAAAACTTATGTCAAAACACATTATACATTCTTATTATTCAGTTTATTGTTCAAGAGTGGTGCCCAAGTATGGCCTCAGCTGGATATGGCTGCAACAGATAAAAGAGCATATATGTATATATATATATATATGTGTGTATATATGCCCCAACATTTGCAACGGGCAGCCTATTATTTTCATATTTACACATAATTTTTATTCTGCTGCCACTCGTCTGTTCGTTTTTACCCTTTCTAGCAGTCTCTTTCTCTGTTAGCCTCCTCCTCAACTTTCACTCACTCATCCTCTGTCACTACCTCTCCTCCTCCTCTTTCCTCCTCCTCCTTCAAGTTTGACCTGTGTGTAATTCTTTTCTCGCGCGGTCTTGACCAAGCTGGTATGGAAATTTTTTTCTCTCTCTCTTTCGTCTGCGACTTCACAAAACTTACGTTTACCGAATTCGTAGACCAGACCCCTTTATCTTCTTCTTCTTCTTCTTCTTCTTCTTCTTCTTCTTCTTCTTCTTCTTCTTCTTCTTCTTCTTCCTCTTCTCTCTTTTCTCTCTCTCTTCCCCCCCCCCCCCGTCAAACTTGGGCGAAATTCTTTCCTTGCTCACATTTCAACCAGGTTTGAAGGTCTTTTGTCTCTTGTTCACGATTTCACCGAGTTTATATTCATAGAGATCTGGGACTTGTCTATTTCTTCTCACTTTCCGTTGCTTAAACTTTTTTGTTTGTTACCCTGGCGTCCCCTTTGTTTACGTGTCCCAACGACTTTTTTTAGCCGTTGTTCGCACCAACCTGAGGCATATGGCCCTTAAAGCGATGAAATGCCTGGGACGGTTGGAGGGTCACTGATGAAGGACCTACTTTTTCACATACATACATATATATATATACACATATATATATATACAAAAGATTTTTTAATTTTATAGAACATTTCCTCAAAAACTTATGTCAAAACACATTATACATTCTTATTATTCAGTTTATTGTTCAAGAGTGGTGCCCAAGTATGGCCTGAGCTGGATATGGCTGCAACAGATAAAAGAGCATATATGTATATATATATATATATATATATGTGTATATATATACATACATATATATATATACACATAATATAAGATCAAAAGATGGTTAAAGGAGTTCCATATATTTTATTATGCGCATTTCAAAAACAAACATCATCAAGCAATAATATTTGTGTTTTCATCAGATAAAACAGGAGAACATGATATGAAGGCTAAAAAACACTTGTGGATAGTGCAGTTTTAAATCAACATATGAAAAGTGGTTTTAGATTGATGTGTGATATTGGGAAAAATATTTTATTTAGAGAGGGGGGAGGGAAAGGATGAAAAAAAAGGGGGAGGAGATGAGAGTGAAGGTGGAGAGGGAGAGATGGGTGATAGAGAGAAAGAGATAGTTTTTATAACTGAGAAAAAGATATATTGTTTTAATATAGAGAGGTTGGGAACCGTTGGAAGATAATGTATAAATTAAAGGAATTTGAAAATTAACGAAGGGAAATTATGTATGAAGATAGAGAGAAAAAAATAATAATTGTGGGTGAATATTCTAACGTCAAAAGAAGAAATGTATGTATTGTGGCAATTTCAAAATTAGCGAAGAGAAAAATTGTTAAGGTTTGTGTGTAGAAGGATTTGAGAAAAATAATGTGAAGTTAAAGTTTGTATATTGATTGAATTGATAATATGTGCGAATAAAGAGTTAATATGTATTAATAATGAGTTCGTTGATGGGGAGAAAAAAATAATAATAAATTAAGGATGAAATTGAGATTAAAAAGATTTATGATAGAGAGAAAAAATAATAATGATTGCGGATGAATATTCAAATGTCAAAAACAAATGTTATGATTTTACGAGAAGATAGAATGAGGGTAATGAGTAAACGAGTATTATAGAGTGTATAATGCCCTTTAAAGTAAGGTAGATGGGTATATTTTAAAGAGGTGTATGTATATGTGCCTTTGAGAAAAGATTCTAAATTGATAAAGAATTGAATATTAACTGTATACTTTGTGAAAA
>OZ024765.1:8426804-8434304 GCA_964016885.1 Eledone cirrhosa | reverse complement strand
AAAATAAACCATGATCAAAATAAACTGAAATTAAAAAGGGGTAAAACAGGTGGTGGAAGGGTGTGGGGTGTGTAGGGGGGTGGCGGGTGGGGTGGGGAGAGGGAGACGGGGTGTCCGAGCGGGGAGGGCTGAAGGTGGTGTGTGTGGTAGGTGTACGTGTGTGTGTGTGTGTGTGTGTGTGTATGTGAAAGCAAGGGTTGGGGGAAGAACGGGGTTGCATGTTCAGGAAGAGGTGTGTGTGGGGTGGGGTGTAGATCGGAGTGTGTGTGCGTGTGTGGATAGAGGGGTGGGAGGAGAGGAATCCGGAGGCTGAAGGTGTAACTATGTGGTGGAAAGCACGTGTGTGGGGGGTTTAAGCGTCATGTGGGTGTAGGTGGCGTGTGGGAGAAAAAACATTTTTTGGGGTGTGTGTGTGGGTGAGTTATATAGGTGATTCCGTAAGAGGATGAGGTTGAAATGTTGGTAAACTCCTATGATGTTAGTAGATTCCCCGGTGGTCAAGTTCCACATACGAGTATTCCATGAAGAGATGGTCGGAAGAGGAGAGATGTGGGGTGCGCGCGCAACAGGAAGTGGTCAAGGCGGTGGGAGTGCTGTGTGTCTGTTTGTGCTGGGAGGTGGTCAGAGGGCATAGCAGCAGTCGGGTGGAATGGTAAAGGGGCGAGGATGGGTAGGTGTGAAAGTTGGAGTGAGGAGGGTGTGTGTGTGTATTAGTAGAGGTGTTAGTGGGATGAGTGAGTGTGGAGAAAGGGTGTGGGTGGAGCGGGGAGCGACTTATTATGGTGTTTTTTCTTGGGTTATGTCTACTATAGGGGGAAAAGGGGATGGTTTTATTGAATTGATACAGTCATTCGAAGGGCTTTACGAACAGTGATATACAGGGTGCTTGAACACTACCTGAATATGTTCACTCGGTTATAATTTCTTCAATAATTGCGGTGACTTCCTCAATTGTTCTGTGTTTGTTTTTGAGCGGTAAGGTAGTAAGTTTGCTATTCTTATATATAAGTTTGTTGAATAAGTTCGATACTCTTCGAGCTCAAACTTCCCTGGCTTATTCATTTTGAATGAAGAAAGGTGGATGGAAGGACTCATGACTTAAATAGCTATTGATATATTGATATTTCCATACGAAACATCTATTATCTGTAGTAAACAGCTGATGAAGGGATACTTTTCTTCTCTTGTTTACATCCCGTTTACCATCTAATATATGTATATATATATATATATGTATATATATATATATATATATATATATATATATATATATATATATATATATATACACCATATTTCCCAGCATGGAAAACAGTACTTTTTCCCTAAAATAAGTCTCAAAAGGGTTGAAGTTTTTTTTTGTTGTTGTCAAAATTAGGGTGCACCCTTGAGGACGAAGCACCTTCGGCGCCAGGAAGTATGGTATATATATATATATATATATATATATATATATATATATATATAAACGTTTGGAGTTGTAAGGCCAGGACAATGCAGCCATAGATATAGAATATAAATTCAAATGCAAAAGATATATAGCGAGATCACTGGTTGTATGAATGTAACAAAACGAGACAATGTTTGTGTATATAATATTTAATTAACGGTAGATAGAATACTTGACATGTCAAAGATAGATGTTAGAATGAAACAAAGTTAGTAGTTACCGTTTTGATTGCCAGGCAAACGCGGCTGGCAGAGGGCGCCTGGCTAAGGCCAGGCGCCTGTTGGCCAAATTAATGGCAGAGCCAAATGAGAAGACTCTTGACCTGGTGCCGAAAAGGCAAAGAGAGAAAGGAAGCTTAAAGTTGTTAGTTTTATAGGGCTCTGACCGGAAGTTGCAGAAAGGGTTCCACTTCCCGTCTAGATCCTAATCAAAACAAGGGAGACAACCGCTACATAACCTCCCGCCAGAATTTTAGTGTATAAAAATCGAAATGAAAATATGTAGCAAGTTGGCGAGAATGTTGTAACAGGCATGAAAATTACGACAAAAGAATGTCTGGAAAAATCAATGATAGATATCAAGGTAGCCAACCGCTCTTGGCCAGAGAACGACTGGACATCCATCTATCCATCACCCAAAGATACAATGTAATAAAGTAAAAGTAATAGAAGAGCTCAAAGTTCAAAATATAGTTCACAGGTGTGCAATCACATGACAGCTGGAAAGAAAGTGTGTTCCAGAGAATGAATGCAGGTGGTTTCTGTTCTGTGGTATATCGTGAAATTTCCAACCTCCGAATGGATTTTCTCACAGGAAGAGTGCTGCAAAAATAAATTCTCTGGCTTTGGTGAAGCTGTGTTGATGTATTGCTGTTGCTGTTATATTGCTGTTGCTGCTGCTGTTGTCTCGCTGAGTGAGCGTATTCGGTGTTTAAATTCACAGTAAAAAAATTTTTTTCTAGAAAAAAATGAGTTGCGCAAAGTGCTATAAATAGCAGCCGAAGTTGATGGTCGATGTTGAGAATGCGTTGACCTGGAAGGGTCAAGAGGCCAGCGACCAGAGAAATAAGCATTCTGTTGCTGTTATATTGCTGTTGCTGCTGCTGTTGTCTCGCTGAGTGAGCGTATTCGGTGTTTAAATTCACAGTAAAAAAATTTCTTTCTAGAAAAAAATGAGTTGCGCAAAGTGCTAGAAATAGCAGCCGAAGTTGATGGTCGATGTTGAGAATGCGTTGACCTGGAAGGGTCAAGAGGCCAGCGACCAGAGAAATAAGCATTCTTAATAAATGCGCGGTTATCAACGGTAAATTTACATTGTAAATTTATAAACCGGCAAATAGAAGAATATAGCTTAAGGCTGAAGAATCCCTGGTGATAAATGGCGTGCGGCTGTCTGTGAGTAGAGACATCTCAGTGAATCGAGAATTTATGCTGCCTACACGTGCCAATACAAGGTTGAAAAAAAAATATTTCTAACGCGCGAGAAAATGATAGTGCAATTTTGAAAGTGACAATGATGAAAAAGAAAGGCTTCAATCAGCATAATTATAGGTGTGAACTTTGGAAAAAAACAAAAAACTTGAACGATGAAGAAAACGAAGAACAAAAGGCAATAGTTCATCGAAAATAAATGTTCCTGTTGAAATGTTTTTTCAAGAATATCAAATTTCTTTTTTTTTTTTGTGTGTTTTGAAAGAGTTCGTTGTAAGAAACGAGAAACATATATATATATCGTGAAATGTTTTTTTTGTTTTGAAAGTGTTCGTTGTAAGAAACGAGAAACATATATATATATATTGGTGAAATGCGACAGTTAATTGATGCGTGAGAGAAAAAGTATGTCTGTGCGAATTCCACATGTGCGTGTGTGCGTGTCCTTGAGTATTTTCATAGTTTGTCGCTAAATTTGCTGTGTATTCGTAATGTTACTCACAAAACCAGATGTGCTATTTTTTTCTTTTTTTGGGGGTGACCACTTATAGCGATGAACGGCTGCGTGTTCGTATCACGTCAGGGTTACCAATATAGCGAGATTACTGGGTGTATGAATGTAACAAAACGAGACAATGTTTGTGTATATAATATTTAATTAACGGTAGATAGAATACTTGACATGTCAAAGATAGATGTTAGAATGAAACAAAGTTAGTAGTTACCGTTTTGATTGCCAGGCAAACGCGGCTGGCAGAGGGCGCCTGGCTAAGGCCAGGCGCCTGTTGGCCAAATTAATGGCAGAGCCAAATGAGAGGCTCTTGACCTGGTGCCGAAAAGGCAAAGAGAGAAAGGAAGCTTAAAGTTGTTAGTTTTATAGGGCTCTGACCGGAAGTTGCAGAAAGGGTTCCACTTCCCGTCTAGATCCTAATCAAAACAAGGGAGCAATTAGTCTTTTACCTTAAATTTACGTTTTACATCCGTTCTTCCACGCTAGCATGGGTTAGACAGGTTGTCCTATTGTCGGCAGTGTCCGGTCGGCTGACCTTGTCTTGCTCATACGGGAACTGATTCTGGCATGATTTCTATAGCTGGATGCCCTTCCTAACACCAACCTCATTTACAGTGAGTGGTGGGTACTTTTTTGCCGTGGCCCCTCCACGACCACTTTGCAGTGGGATGATAGGGACCCCAGTCCCTATCATCTCATTTCTACAGCTGAGTAAACTGGAGCAATGTGAAATAAAGTGTCTTGCTCAAGGAAACAACACATCACCCGGTCTGAGAATTGAACTCACAACCTTTCGATTGCAAGCCCAATACTCTAACCACTAAGTCATGCGCCTTCACACACACACACACACACACACACACACACACACACACACACATACACATATATATATATATGGAATAATGGGCTTTGTTTTGTTTTGTTGGTTGAGTTTTTAGTGTTTTATTTTTGAAAAGAAATGAAGAGAAAGAAAAAGTGAAAAGAGGTGTAAAACTGTAAGAAAAGGAAAAATTCGTTGGCAGATTTAAGGTGTGACAACAACAGTAGCAATAACAACAACAAAGGTTGTGAGGTGTTATTTATTGTATCTTTATATAACACACACATATATGTATATATATGTATGTGTGTGTGTGTATATATATATATATATATATATGCTATATATGTATATATATATGCTATATATATATATATATATATATATATATATATATATATATATATATATATATATATATATATATATATATGTATATACATATATATATATGTGTTATATGAAGTAAAAACGAATGAGAAAACTCAGTGATCTGAAAAATATTGACTTTATATGTGGGCCGGTGCTCTGGTGCAATAAGTAGCAGCAAGTGCCTACATAATACTAGCTCTTTCAATTGCGCAGAGGGTTCTATAGAAATAGTGGACAGCTTCCGTTACCTGGGTGACAAAATCAGCAGTGGGGGAGGATGCTCTGAAAGTACAGTAGCTAGAGTCAGAACTGGATGGAAAAAGTTCAGAGAGCTTATACCACTATTAGCCGCTAAAGGGTTCTCCCTAAAAATGAAAGGCAGGCTATATGATGCCTGCATATGAACAGCAATGTTGCATGGCAGTGAGACCTGGGCATTGTATGCAGAGGATATACGCAGACTAGAGAGGAACGAAGCTTGCATGCTCCGCTGGATGTGTAATAGTAATATACGTGAACGGCAAAGCATAAACAAACTAAGAGAAAAATTAGAAATAAGAGGGATCAGATGTTGTTTACTCGAGAGAAGGCTACGTTGGTATGGTCATGTGATGCGCATGAAAGACGACAGCTGTATAAAAAAGTGCAGGGCAATAAAGATAGACGGTAGCCACGGAGTAGGCAGACCCAGAAAAACCTGGGACGAGTTGATAAATTCCGACCTCACACACTTACACCTCTCCAAGACAATGTCACTGGACCGAGATCTTTGGCGGTACTCAGTAATAGAGAAGACCCGCCTTACCTAAATACATAGTAAAACCTACTACAGTCAGTAGGCATCTCTAACAAAATACACCCCCGTCCCACCACCCCCACTCCATCCACACCGCCCCTTTCAATGTAAAGTTATGTTGGTCCCACAACATCCAGGCCGAAACAAATGAGATCGTGTAGGTGTCATGACAAAAAAACACACAGTCCATGCTGTAATGTGGCCGTGTAGGCAACACGGTAAAAACCTCCCAGTTCCACACTGTAAATGTGGTTGGTGTTAGGAAGGGCATCCAGCTGTAGAAAACCCGCCAGACAGTCCTATGCGAGCAAGACAACCACTCTTGCCTCAAGTGGGAAAACTCCCGTCCAAACCCATGCAATCGTGGAACATGGACGTTAAACGATGATGATGATGATGATGATGATGATGATGATATATATATATATGTAAAATTTATGTTCTTAGTTAGCTTACCTGTGATCCCATTACATCTTTTATGCACCCATACTTTGCATTTGGGACATAAAATAGAGTTTCTCCCTACGCCTTTCCTACACACTGAGCATGGCCATTTCCCGGAAGGGACCGGCGCCTTATTTTCTTTCCTACAAACTAGAACTTTAGTCTTAGCCAGGTTAATTTTAAGGCCTTTTGATTCTAGGCCGTGCTTCCATGTTTGGAATTTCTTCTCTAGCTCGGCCATTGATTCAGCTATGAGCGTTAGATCATCTGCGTATAGGAGTTCCCATGGGCAGCCGGTCTTGAACTCCACTGTTATAGCCTGAAGGGCAATAATAAATAGTAGGGGGCTAAGAACAGAGCCCTGATGAACACCAACTTTTACGCTAAACTCTTCACAATATTCGTTGTTAATTCTAACCTTGCTGACTGTTTCTTTATACATGGCTTGTATATATATATATATATATATATATATATATATATATATATATATATATATATATATATATATATATGTATATACATATATATATATATGTGTTATATGAAGCAAAATTGAATGAGAAAACTCAGTGATCTGAAAAATATTGACTTTACATATACGATGTTAACAAATGGAAACTATATTTATAAAACCATATTTATTTCATTATACATATTTCAAGGACACCAAGTTAAATTATGGTGTGCTTTCATCAGACAAAATATAATATAGATCAGTTTTATAAATAAATATTGACATACCCTTAAAAAATACAACCATTACTGTTGGAAGCTCCCGGATATATATATATATATATATATGAAAAAGAACACAAGAGCGTCTACAACATCAAAAGATTTTTATTGGCTTACAATGTTTCTTCCTTACGTAACCATAGGCTTCGTCAGAGCTATAAAAGGGGTTTGATTGGTGTTATGGACTCTACCAACCAAACATTCAAGAACAAAGAGTAAAGAGAGTAAAGAGCAAAAGTAGGGGACGATAAGTCTAATTTTGGTGCGGGAGGGTGGGGTGTGGGTCCTTGTTTACTAGCTGCGGTCATATTCATTCCCGGGAGTCGGGTGGTTAGCTGAACCATAGATGGGGTGGCGTCGATAGTATGGTGCAGAGGGTGCGCAGAGGCTACACAAACACAAAGGGCATACAATATATATATATATATAGCGGAGGAGAAAGTACATGAGGTAATTAGAAATGGAAAAAGAGTAATAATAATAATCTATAATTAATAGTGTATAATAAGGCATGGGGAAGATTACACTATAATAAGGTATAAAAGTAAGAATAAGGTAAAATATAAAGGAGGATAAAAGTGGAAATAATAAAGATAAAAAAATATATAGAGAATATATAAAGAAATATAAGCGAATATTTGGAGGGGAAAACACAATGTAAAAAAACCGATTTTTTCAAATAATAATAAAAATATAATAATTATGGGGGGAGAAAACGGGATAGAGAAATATGATCAAGTGTGATTAGTTGAGAGAATATAAGATGATAATAGTTATGTCAAGTTTATACATCTTAATAATAAATAATCTATGTATCAGAGTTGCAGAACCTTCAATTCACTTACGGGTTCAAGCCACGTGGCATGGTCCATTGTTTATTTGTGCGGTCATGTGCGTTTGCTTTTGACACCACAGCAGATGCACAAGTTCGTAAAT
>OZ024765.1:8406804-8421804 GCA_964016885.1 Eledone cirrhosa | reverse complement strand
CCGTGCTATTTCCAACTTCACCTTTTCTCTATAATCACCGTTTTGTATTTTGTATAGAACCTTACTTCCCTTTTCTAATATATATATATATCATTATCATATTGGCAGTATTGGCAGACGGTCGGACGCCATGCTTTCCAGCATAGTTACGTCCCTTTGCGGTCTGAGTTCAAATCCCGCCGAGGTTGACTTTGCCTTTCATCCTTACGGGGTCGATTATTATTATTGTTCTTTGAGTCTCAGTCATTGATGTTATTTAACTGGAAAGTTTGTTGAAATGAATATCAAGCTACTACCTGCAGCCTCAGATATTCAGAGTTCTTGCTGTTCCCAGCAAGCATGCCTTTTGAAGTGTTCCAAAAAGCGGGGCTGGGCCAATTCTCTTTAACCATCTTTGGAAACTCTTTGAGATAGTACCTAGTGCGCCTATGACAATCGGGACCACTTTGACTTCATGGCAGTTCCAAATCCTTTTTACCTCCCACTTTAAGTCCTGGTATCGGTTAATTTTCTCCCTCTCCTTCTCTTGCACTCTCATGTCAAATGGGCAGGCCTCATCCACAATCAGGCACAATCTTTTTTCCTTGTCCAAAACCACCAGGTCAGGTCTATTGTGTTCCAGTTTCTTGTCCGTCTGTATCCTAAAATCCCACAGCACCTTCGCCTGATCGTTTTCTATCCCTGACTCTGGCTTATGCTCATACCACTTCTCAGAATGTGGTATATTGTTTACTTTGCATAGGTGCCAGTGGATCACCCTGCCCATCACGTCATGTCTCCAGCCCTTATAGTGAGTCTGGGCTAGGTGTTTACACTCGGATACAATGTGAGCCACAGTCTCCTCTCTCTCTCCACAGATCCTACATAATGGGCTAGCCTCCTCCTTGTAAATATGGTGTTTCAGCCACTTCGTTTTGAGGGCCTGCTCTTGCGCAGCCATTAGCATTCCTTCTGTAGCCTTTTTAAGGTATCCTCTTTTCAACCAGTTCCATGTCTGTGGATCTCTGAATTCAGTTTTCTTAAAGAAAGTACTATGAAGGGATTTTTCATGAAGGTTGCTCTTTCTCCTTGTTATTTCCTCCTCATTATTCTTATTATTATTATTATTATTATTATTATTATTTTTATTATTATTATTGGCAGTATCGGTAGAGGGTCGGACACCACGCTTTGACGCATAGAGTTACAGCCCTTGCCATTCTGAGTTCAAATCCCTCCGAGGTTAACTTTGCCTTTCATTCTTACGGGGTCGATAAAATAAAGTACCAGTAATGTACTGAGGTAATTGCTGGCCTTGTGCCAAAAATATAAACAATTATTATTATTATTATTGTTCTTTGAGTCTCAGTCATTGATGTTATTTAACTGGAAAGTTTGTTGAAATGAATATCAAGCCGCTACCTGCAGCCTCAGACATTCAGGATATATCGGAGGGTTCTTGCTGTTCCCAGCAAGCATGCATTTTGTAGTGTTCCATAAAGCAGGGCTGGACTAATCTTCTTTAACCATCCTTGGAAACTCCTTGAGATAGTACCTAGTACGCCTATGACAATCGGTACGACCTTGATTTCATGGCAGTTCCAAATCCTTTTTAACGATCAGGTGAAGGTGCTATGGGATTTTAGGATACAGATGGACAAGAAATTAGAACACAATAGGCCTGACCTGGTGGTTTTGGACAAGGAAAAAAGATTGTGCCTGATTGTAGATGTAGCCTGCTCCTTTGACACGAGAGTGCAAGAAAAGGAGAGGGAGAAAATTAACTAATTATTATTATTATTCTGAAGGTGGAAAACTGGGAGAAGGCGCTTTTCCTGGTGGTCAGGGTCACCGTGGCTTTTTTAATGGGCTTTCTCTACGATGGCCCTCGGAAGTCTTCCCCCTATTGGGGAATTTTTCATTGTTCTTTTTTGTTATATCCTCTGTTTTTTGTTGTTTTTTTACACGCAGAAATGCCCATTTGTACCGTCCTGTATTGTCCTGTACTGTCCTTAATGTCTACTTTGTCTAAACCCTTATGGTTAATAAAGAAAGCATCATTATTATTATTATTATTATTATTATTATTATTATTATTTATATATATATATATATATATGTAAATGTATATATATATATATATGTATATATGTATATGTATATATGTACACACAGGCATGGGTAAATATATAGTATGGTATTTGTGTATAGTGACATACATACAAGATTATTTAATTACCAAATAGTTTTACACAAAGCTGAATGTGTTTATGAAGTAAAGGTTGCAAGAAATGAGAGCAACTTGAAAGATAAAGAGACATACAGAAAAATAGATATAACCGCAAGGTTTATCTCCACAAAGAAATATTAAATTAAGTTCTTAACTAGTTTAGAATTTGACTCTTATGTTTTTCTTTCAGGGAGGAATGCAGGACTGTTTACTGAATATATTTTTTTATCCCATGAGTAAAATAAGTTGTATTACTTTGAATAAATAATTGTCTCTACTTTTGACAATTACCCAGTACATTACTGGTACTTTATTTTATCGACCCCGTAAGGATGAAAGGCAAAGTTAACCTCGGCGGGATTTGAACTCAGAATGGAAAGGGCCATCACACTATGCTGCAAAACATGGTGTCTGACATACTACTGATACAGCCAATTACTTTGAATAAATAATGAATGAATATTACATAATTTATCTACTAAATTTCGTAGCTGTTGATTAAACATAAATATTCTTATATATAATGATTGCTTATTTTAAGGTTCACTTCTTTTAAAATTTTCAAATGTCTACACTTCTGGTTATGATATAATGGACGCTTTGCATCGTTATATCATAACGTTTATATTTCTGTTGCTAATTTTCTCCTTTTTCGTTTTCATTACATTTCTCCTTAATGCAGTTTATATACAATCGCCTTTTTTTAATGTATCATGGATTACGTCACTGATTACAGAAGACAGTGTAACACAGTCTACATTCAATTTCTGTGTATATTGTCAATTACGATGTTATTTGATGTATCATATCTACAAGCATATATCATCATCATCATCATCATCATCATTTTACGTCCGCTTTTCCCTGCTTGCAAGGGTGGGAAGGGAACTGATTCTGGCTTGATTTCTACAGCTGGATGCCCTTCCTAACACCAACCTCATTTACAGTGAGTGCTGGGTGCTTTTTTGCCGTGGCACCTCCACGTCCACTTTACAGTGGAATGATAGGGACCACAGTCCTATCATCTCATTTCTACAGCTGAGTAAACTGGAGCAATGTGAAATAAAGTGTCTTGTTCAAGGAAACAACACATCACCCTGTCTGAGAATTGAACTCACAACCTTTCGATTGCAAGGCCAATGCTCTAACCACTATTTTAGCATGTTGATGGAGTACAGATGATTCTTTTCTATCTTGAAGCTCTCGCCAGTGTTCATTTATCTGTTCCCCTATACTACGAGCTGTCTCACCTATGTACACTATATTCTTATCTCTACATTGTTCTTCAGTATATCTTATGTTATATACTACATTTCTAGTTTTGCAGTTAATATGGGGGCTTAGTTTACAGATTATACATTTTTTATCTATACAGGGGAGGTATTTGAAAAGGGTATGTATTGCTAATAAGTGTTTTTATGGAGGTACCTGGTCTTTCTACTATCTTAATATTGAGTTTATGTTTATCTAGGGCCCTTCTAAATTTGTAAGCTAATTCACCTCTAGGGGTTGTATCGATGAACATTACACTCTGGTATTTATTGCTATCATACCATGAGTTTATTCTATTAATCTTATTCCTTGTTCTTTCTATTCTATTCCAAAATTTGCTCCTATAGAAGGGGCAGGTCCTATTTGTATCATTATTTACCATTTTTTCCCATTTGGTTCTGGCTCCTCTATACACTCTGATTTTATCTCTCTGATTGTAACCAGAGAACTGCATACGGTGGATGAAGTGTTGTATGTGTCTCTCTAGTTCTTTGGGGTTGCACATGCGGGACACGTTTCTCATCACCCGTACCAAATCCGCAATCAGTATGTTGATTTTGGTGTGGTCCGAAACAGCTGAGTTTCGGTGGATCAGATATTTGGAAGTCATGGGTTTGGCATACTGGGAATGGAGGATTTGTTTTTTTATTATTAATGGTTTCTAACCAGAGCTCTGTGTCTAGTACAGGTAATCGATCGTTGGGGTGTTTGCTTGGGTAGTCTATAGTAACTCTAATACTCTGGTGGATGGAGTTTTTCTCTAATTCCTGACTGTTCTCTAGTGGGGGTGTTTTTACTACGATATTTATATCATCAACGTAGCGGGAGTACATTATCAAGGTTAAGAGGTTGCTGTCTTCTAATTGTTCTTTAAGTTTAAGTTTAAGTCTATTGTCCCACCATACCATGAATAGGTTAGCTATGTCACCTGCAATGCTAACACCAATGGCTGCTCCCTCCTCTTGGGCATATGTTTTTCCATTAAATTTGAACATATGTTCCTTAAGGATTAATTTTATACTGGCCCCCCACCGCATGTGCAATCATTTTCTTTAGTTCATCGTGGTTTTCGGGGGTCTGTATGGCTCTGGTCCACCCGTTCCATCTATCTGTGTGGGTTTTCTTGGCCATTGAGGAAATGGTAGGTGGTCTGCCTCTTGCTGGTATTGTAGGGCACAGGTTGCTAAGGTCATATGTATCTAGATAATCATTACTATAGGTAAGTTTAAGTAGGAGTCCCAGCTCACTGGTATCAATCCCACGGAATTCAACATTGCTCTCACTGATCATTTATACACATTTCTCCACAGCAAAATCCACGTCAATGGATGGATATAGGGACACAACATCCATACTACCCATTATACAGTTTGTTAGGTCCCTAGATCGGTTACTTTCACTGATTCTGTTGAGGAGGTCCTCCGTGCTGTTACATATATCTGGGGACATTTCAATGATGGGGCGTATGATCAGGGAGAGGAAGTAGGAAAGTCTGTAGTTACTAGCAATGTTAGCTCCACAGACTGGCCGTGTTGGTGGTCCTGTGACAGGGTCACTGCTCGTTTTATGGTCTTTTTGAAGCCCATACAACGCTGGCATGTCATTGTTCCAGGCCTGGAAGTTGTTGGCAGTCCTTTTGTTGGGCTGCATTATGTTTGTCCACATCATCATATGGGCATTGAGGGTTTTCTCCCTATCTTCATGCTCTTACTGTTACTTCTCTTGTGTTAGTGATGCATTGCCTGGATGTAGTTTGTCAAACTGTCAACCGACATTCTGCCAGACTTGTCTGTTGGAAAGCATGCAATCTTTCCATTATGCGAGCGCTGCATGAGCTTATGCAAGTCATTTACAGATTTTTCTCCCAGTTGCTGGGCCTCCATTCTATTTTGCTTCTTGCTATACTGTTCTATAATATTTCTAAGTTTAGATCTAACTATACTAAATTGTGCTTCTGTTTGTTCATCGACCTGCGACGACAATTGCGTGCGTTTGTTAAAAGCTAAAGTCGTGGCGTGTACTCGTCGTAGGTCAAAGGACATATTGGAAGGATTATAAAAACTAAGCACACAACACACACAAAAACAAGATGGCGTAGGACAGAACAAGGAGAGGCACAAAAACAAAGAAAGAATCCCCAGTCACTGAAGAGGTCACAGAATGCGTGACGAAAGAACTTTGACAATATATGAACAACCGTCAGGTGGTGGAACCAACCAACCAACCAGCCGGAAATTTATAAATTTAACTTATAATAAATTGGAGTGAAAGCAACTGGTGCGTGTGTTTCTTATTGGCAACATGACCCTCCCAAAGCATAACAATATATATATATATATATATATATATATATATATATATATATATATATAGTTGTAACACACAAGTTATTATATATTGGTAAACGGAATAGAAAATGTTGACAAATTGTTCACAGTTTAAAAATGGTTTAATTAGGAATAAAAGAGTATTAGTGATTGTATGGGTTAGTATTCAGTTGTGGTTTTAAGTTTTTAACTTTTTACCGGTTGCGCATTTCTAAATGCTTTTCAAAAATAATTTTGAGATAGAGTGTCCGTGCTGTTTGCTCTGATCAGATCAGAGCAAACAGCACGGACACTCTATCTCAAAATTATTTTTGAAAAGCATTTAGAAATGCGCAACCGGTAAAAAGTTAAAAACTTAAAACCACAACTGAATACTAACCCATACAATCACTAATACTCTTTTATTCCTAATTAAACCATTTTTAAACTGTGAACAATTTGTCAGCATTTTCTATTCCGTTTACCAATATATATATATATATATACATACATATATATATATATATATATATATACATATATATACATATATATATACATATACATATATATACATATATATATACATATACATATATATACATATATATATATATATATATATATATATATATATATATATATACATATACATATATACATATATATATACATATATTTACATATATATATACATATACATATATATACATATATATGTATATATAAACAAATACCACCAATCTCTGGGAGGGCTCTGTAGAAACAGTAAACAGCTTCTGCTACCTAGGTGACCGAATTAGCAGCTGAGGTGGGTGTTCAAAAGGTCAATAACTAGGGTAAGAACGGGATGGAAGAAGTTTAGGGAACTACTGCCACTGCTAACTGCAAAAGGCTTCTCCCTCAAAATGAAAGGCAGACTGTATGATGCGTGTATCCGAACAGTGATGTTGCATGGTAGTGAGACCTGGGCGCTGAAGGTGGAAGACTTACGTAGATTAGAGAGAAACGAAGCCTGCATGCTCCGATGGATGTGTAATAGTAATATACGCGAACGACAAAGCATAAATGAATTGAGAGAGAGACTGAGCATAAGAGGAATCAAATGCTGTGTGCAGGAGAGGCGGTTGCGTTGGTATGGACATGTGATGCGTATGAAGGATGACAGCTGCATAAAAAGGTGCAGAGCACTAGAAGTTGATGGAAACCGCGGAGTGAGGAGACCCAAGATGACCTGGGATGAGGTGATAAAAGCCGACCTTACCCAATTACACCTCTCAAAGACAATGACACACGACCGTGACCTCTGGCGTCACGCAGTCATACAGAGTACCCGACCTCCCATGGGTACAAGCTCAAGCATATAGACAATATGCCCCCACACCCTCCCACTGCAAGGTGGTCGTGGAGGTTCCATGGCAAAAAAGCACCCAGCCCACACTGTAAAGTGGACGTGTAGGCGCCACGAAAAAGCACCCAGCACTCACTGTAAATGAGGTTGGTGTTAGGAAGGGCATCCAGCTGTAGAAATCAAGTTAGAATCAGTTCCTGTATGAGCAAGGCATGGTCAGCCGACCAGACACTGCCCACAACAGGACAACCCGTCTAACCCATGCTAGCGTCGAAGAACGGACGTAAAACGGTGATGATGATGATGATGATGATGATATATATATACATATACATATATATACATATGTACATATATATATATATATAAATATATATATATATATATATATATATATGATCAAAAGATGGTTAAAAGTGATCCATGTATTTTATTATGCGCATTTCAAAAAACAAACATCATATAGTGCAGTTTTAAATCAACATATGTTGATTTAAAACTGCATTATCCACAAGTGTTTTTTAACCTTCATATCATGTCTTCCTATTTTATCTGATGAAAACAAATATTATTGCATGATGATGTTTGTTTTTGAAATGCGCATAATAAAATACATGGAACTCTTTTAATCATCTTTTGATCACATATATTATGTATACTCCAGTCCTACAAACTGTAGAGTGCTTCTTATCCGATATCTGCATTGCTTTATTGTACTACAATAAAACTCACCTCCTACACACACATATATATATATATATATATATATATATATATATATATATATATATATATATATATATATATATATATATACATATACATATATACATATATATATATATACATATATATATATACATATATTTACATATATATATACATATACATATATATACATATATATAGTATTTACGTATCGAGAAAGAGAGAAAAAAAGAAGGGATAGGTGATACATATAGTTATTTGCCAAGTAGCGTATGCCAAAGGTGCTCGATACTAGTGCCGGCAGTATTAAATATTCGAAGTGTTAATATTTAGTGGGCTAGAGAGTTAGCAGAGTGTAAGCACGTGGGAAAGTGAAAAATCGGAGAATATACCGTTAAAACATGTTTATTGAAAATATCACCTACGTACGATATTTTCAATAAACATGTTTTAACGGTATATTCTCCGATTTTTCACTTTCCCACATATACATATATATATATATACATATACATATATATACATATGTACATATATATATATTGAAGGCGTGTGGCTGAGTGGTTAGGGAATTGGATTCGAAATCGTAAGGTTGTGAGTTCGATTCCTGGACCAGGCGATGCGTTATGTCCTTGAGCAAGACACTTTATTTCACGTTGCTCCTTCTAGCTGGAGTTGCGACCGATAGATAGTATTAGCAATTAGAAAGACCAACGGAAACATTGTTCCCTCGGTCCGATTTGACGAAAGTCGATCGTCCTTTAAAAATATATATATATATATATATAAATATATAAATATATAAACATTGCTTAATAACAGAATTGAACGAACATTATTCTGCCGTCACCGAACTAAAACCCTTTTTTCCCACTACAAGCTGAATATTACATAAAAGAGGGACATCCCCACAACTATTTAAACCTCAATCTAGTTAGAAAAATATAAAAACAATCTCTTCTCAACATATATATGTATATTAATAACCTCAAATTACCACACTAATAATGAAAAGATATGCTGATGAGAATAGGTGCGAATATGCTATAATGAATGTGTCTAAAAGCGACCATATGTATGTATATATATATGTGAAAATGTATATAAATAAGTAAATATATATATATGTTTGATGTGTATAGTTAGATGTATGTGTATTCATGTATTAAAGTGTTTATATATATATATATATATAATATATATATATATATATATAAGTTTTAATATAGATGAGATTCTACAGGACTAGAACTGTTTCATTCTTTAGAAATCATATTTCTAAAGAATGAAACAGTTCTAGTCCTGTAGAATCTCATCTATATTAAAACTTTTATACTCTGCTATGTATTGAGTACCTTACTTACTGTGGTTACCTCCGATTCAACCCGGAATAACGTATATATATATAATATATATATATATATATACACATAGACAGGAGTATGTATGTATATATGTGTGTGCCTATACGTGTGTATATGAAGATAAGTTGAGTATGAAAATGTATATACATGAATGCGTATGTATGTACATGTATATATGTAAATATATGTATATATATATATGTGCATGTGTATATGTATGTAAGTATGAGCATGTAAGTATGTGTATGTGAGTATATGTATTTTGTAGAGGTGTGCATATATGTTTGTGTGTGAATGCGTGGGTGAAAGGATACATACACTTGAAAGAAAAATTTAAGTCTGAATGTTAATTAAGTGCAAACACAAAACCAACCAGGCATATCTTTACTATCTCTAATCCTTCTATAGATTTAGAAAAATAACCAACGCCAAATAATGTATTCTATAAAAATGTCAACAACAGATGGGAATCTAATTACCCACTGCTACCAAAAATTCTCACTGCTATCAAAAAAAATCTCCCTTAACTATTCTTCTCACAACTTCACCCCTCCCTCTTAATATTCTCTATAAATACCAAACAGGTTCTCAATAAAATTATTCTGATGAAATGACAGTTGATAATAACATTGAAATATTGAATGTCTACATAATTAAGACTTTGTAGATAGCAGCTGTTTTTAGGTTATGTAACTGTTATTGAAACACGTGTCAATAAATTCCTTTTAACTGAACTGTATCCCTTTAAATCCTTCTATATATAAATATATATATATATATATACATATATATATACATAATAACTAGAAATTGATTAACATATAAATAAACATGAATAATCACAGGAGATAATTTTTACAAGTGTGTAACCACACATAGCTAGGTAGGTAACTTCCCAGGGAAGATTAATCATATTATAAGGTATCTATTTTTGAAGTTCTGGTCAACTTTATTTAGTTACCTACCTAGCTATGTGTGGTTACACACTTGTAAATATTATCTCCTGTGATTATTCATGTTTATTTATATGTTAATCAATTTCTAGTTATTATAAAATGCTCGGACCTACTCGTTAGAATCTTAGAGCTTATTTTGCGGGTGATATGGTGCATGTCTTTCTGGCATGACACCCATAATTTTGATTTAGATTAAATTCATTTAATTTATCTTAATTTTGACTTTATGTTAATTTAATATCTAATATATATCATCATCATCATCGATTAACATCCATCTTCCATGCTAGCATGGGTTAGACGGGTCCTATTTAGAGGCACTTTGTGTAAGGGTGACCGTGTCTCGCTCATATAGAGGTGTTTCTAGCTGGTCTTCTACAGCTGGATGCCCTTCCGAACGCCAACCACATTTACAGTGTGGGCTGGGTGCTTTTTGCCGTATCCTTTTCACGTCCACTTTACAGTGTGGGCTATATATATAAATTAAATTAAAAGTCAATTGACATATATACACATATATATATATATATATATATATATATATATATATATATATATATACACCACATATATATATATAAAATAAACATATCAAACATTGACAGGGGATAATTTGTAAAGAGTATAAACACACATATTTACGGGGGTAACATATTAGAAATTAACAAGAACCTTGAATATAGAGATCTTGCAATAATGAATAATCTCCTTTGTATATATTTCATTGAAGAAATATATTTCACCATTAATCCTTTAGCATTTACACTACTCTATATATACTATTGTATTTTCACAGTAAAGGCTTTACCTCACATAATATCTCACATAACATTTACATTACTCTATATATACTATTGTATTTTCACAGTAAAGGCTTTACCTCACATAATATCTCACATAACATTTATATTACTCTATATATACTATTGTATTTTCACAGTAAAGGCTTTACCTCACATAATATCTCACATAACATTTACATTACTCTATATATACTATTGTACTTTCACAGCAAAGGCTTTATCTCATATAATTATCTTACATAACATTTACATTACTCTATATATACTATTGCATTTTCATGGTAAAGGCTTTATCTCACATAACATTTACATTACTCTATATATACTATTGTATTTTCACAGTAAAGGCTTTACCTCACATAATACCTCACATAACATTTACATTACTCTATATATACTATTGTATTTTCACAGCAAAGGCTTTATCTCACATAATTATCTTACATAATATCGAATCTATGAGATTTTGATACTATTTAATTTGAGAAAAATATATCTTGCTCATATACTTCATTCTTGTTCTCTTCAATAGGTAACTACAAACCAACTGAAAACTGTTAAACAAGCGTGTACATTGACCCTTAAGTCAAAATGTAATGAAATAAAGGGCAATTTCTTTATTGATGTAACACAGCTGTTGGGATCACAGCTTGACATACCCCTCTATTCTGGTATAGTGATGAGTTTATTCATCATGAATATAGGAAGTCCAATTCCTGTTTCGAAATCTAATCAAGCAGATTACTGGTACACGAATATCAGAACAGATGGGGCCAAGGCTGACTTCTTACAGTCAGCAAATGATTTAGAGAAAAGTTCTGGTAAGTATGGGTTGATGAAACTAACCACTACACCCAATCTTTCTTCTCCACAAACGTTGTCTCTTGAGAACTCCCACTGAAGATCTATTCTTCACTTCTTCCTTTCATCACCCATACTAACCACCACACCCAGTCCTTCTTCCCCACAATATCGTCCCACCAGAAATCACACCCTGCTCAAGACTTTCCCAAAAGAATGGATCCCCAACAATTTATCTGGAACACCTCTCTAGGTTCAGAGTACCAGTGTAGGCCTAGAGTTCTGCCCCTCTCTAGGTTTGGAGGACCAGTGTAGGCCTACAGGTCTGCCCCTCTCTAGGTTCAGAGGACCAGTGTAGGCCTAGAGTTCTGCCCCTCTCTAGGTTTGGAGGACCAGTGTAGGCCTAGAGTTCTGCCCCTCTCTAGGTTCAGAGGACCAGTGTAGGCCTAGAGTTCTGCCCCTATCTAGGTTTGGAGGACCAGTGTAGGCCTAGAGTTCTGCCCCTCTCTAGGTTTGGAGGACCAGTGTAGGCCTAGAGTTCTGCCCCTCTCTAGGTTTGGAGGACCAGTGTAGGCCTAGAGTTCTGCCTCTCTCTAGGTTCGGAGGACCAGTGTAGGCCTAGAGTTCTGCCTTTCTCTAGGTTCAGAGGACCAGTGTAGGCCTAGAGTTCTTCCTCTCTCTAGGTTCAGAGGACCAGTGTAGGCCTAGAGTTCTGCCTCTCTCTAGGTTCAGAGGACCAGTGTAGGCCTAGAGTTCTGCCTCTCTCTAGGTTTGGAGGACCAGTGTAGGCCTAGAGTTCTGCCCCTCTCTAGGTTCAGAGTACCAGTGTAGGCCTAGAGTTCTGCCTCTCTCTAGGTTTGGAGTACCAGTGTAAGCCTAGAGTTCTGCCTCTCTCTAGGTTTGGAGGACCAGTGTAAGCCTAGAGTTCTGCCTCTCTCTAGGTTTGGAGGACCAGTGTAGGCCTAGAGTTCTGCCTCTCTCTAGGTTTGGAGGACCAGTGTAAGCCTAGAGTTCTGCCTCTCTCTAGGTTTGGAGGACCAGTGTAGGCCTAGAGTTCTGCCTCTCTCTAGGTTCAGAGGACCAGTGTAGGCCTAGAGTTCTGCCCCTCTCTCTAGGTTCAGAGTACCAGTGTAGGCCTAGAGTTCTGCCTCTCTCTAGGTTTGGAGGACCAGTGTAGGCCTAGAGTTCTGCCTCTCTCTAGGTTCAGAGGACCAGTGTAGGCCTAGAGTTCTGCCCCTCTCTAGGTTCAGAGGACCAGTGTAGGCCTAGAGTTCTGCCTCTCTCTAGGTTCAGAGGACCAGTGTAGGCCTAGAGTTCTGCCTCTCTCTAGGTTCAGAGGACCAGTGCAGGCCTAGAGTTCTGCCCCTCTCTAGGTTCAGAGGACCAGTGCAGGCCTAGAGTTCTGCCCCTCTCTAGGTTCAGAGGACCAGTGTAGGCCTAGAGTTCTGCCCCTCTCTAGGTTTGGAGGACCAGTGTAGGCCTAGAGTTCTGCCCCTCTCTAGGTTTGGAGGACCAGTGTAGGCCTAGAGTTCTGCCCCTCTCTAGGTTTGGAGGACCAGTGTAGGCCTAGAGTTCTGCCTCTCTCTAGGTTCGGAGGACCAGTGTAGGCCTAGAGTTCTGCCTTTCTCTAGGTTCAGAGGACCAGTGTAGGCCTAGAGTTCTCCCCCTCTCTAGGTTCAGAGGACCAGTGTAGGCCTAGAGTTCTGCCTCTCTCTAGGTTCAGAGGACCAGTGTAGGCCTAGAGTTCTGCCTCTCTCTAGGTTTGGAGGACCAGTGTAGGCCTAGAGTTCTGCCCCTCTCTAGGTTCAGAGTACCAGTGTAGGCCTAGAGTTCTGCCTCTCTCTAGGTTTGGAGGACCAGTGTAGGCCTAGAGTTCTGCCCCTCTCTAGGTTCAGAGTACCAGTGTAGGCCTAGAGTTCTGCCTCTCTCTAGGTTTGGAGGACCAGTGTAAGCCTAGAGTTCTGCCTCTCTCTAGGTTTGGAGGACCAGTGTAAGCCTAGAGTTCTGCCTCTCTCTAGGTTTGGAGGACCAGTGTAGGCCTAGAGTTCTGCCTCTCTCTAGGTTTGGAGGACCAGTGTAAGCCTAGAGTTCTGCCTCTCTCTAGGTTTGGAGGACCAGTGTAGGCCTAGAGTTCTGCCTCTCTCTCTAGGTTCAGAGTACCAGTGTAGGCCTAGAGTTCTGCCTCTCTCTAGGTTTGGAGGACCAGTGTAGGCCTAGAGTTCTGCCTCTCTCTAGGTTCAGAGGACCAGTGTAGGCCTAGAGTTCTGCCCCTCTCTAGGTTCAGAGGACCAGTGTAGGCCTAGAGTTCTGCCTCTCTCTAGGTTCAGAGGACCAGTGTAGGCCTAGAGTTCTGCCTCTCTCTAGGTTCAGAGGACCAGTGCAGGCCTAGAGTTCTGCCCCTCTCTAGGTTCAGAGGACCAGTGTAGGCCTAGAGTTCTGCCTCTCTCTAGGTTCAGAGGACCAGTGCAGGCCTAGAGTTCTGCCTCTCTCTAGGTTCAGAGGACCAGTGTAGACCTAGAGTTCTGCTCCTCTCTAGGTTTGGAGTACCAGTGTAGGCCTAGAGTTCTGCCTCTCTCTAGGTTCAGAGGACCAGTGCAGGCCTAGAGTTCTGCCCCTCTCTAGGTTCAGAGGACCAGTGTAGGCCTAGAGTTCTGCCTCTCTCTAGGTTCAGAGGACCAGTGTAGACCTAGAGTTCTGCCCCTCTCTAGGTTTGGAGTACCAGTGTAGGCCTAGAGTTCTGCCTCTCTCTGGGTTTGGAGGACCAGTGTAGGCCTAGCATTCTGCCTCTCTCTAGGTTCGGAGGACCAGTGTAGGCCTAGAGTTCTGCCTCTCTCTAGGTTCAGAGGACCAGTGTAGGCCTAGAGTTCTGCCTCTTTCTAGGTTTGGAGGACCAGTGTAGGCCAGCAGCGCTGCTCCTCTTCTGTTGTAAGTTCTCTGGTATGGAAGGTTTTACTGAAGACAGGATTAGATATTTGGTACACCACAAAGTAAAGGTAGCAATTTACCTGGTTGCTGCAATTCAACAAAAACAAGATATTGAGGGGGATTGTGGCCCGATGATCTTTGTCGTCTGAGTACTAACATAGTAGCTGAGTTTTAATTTTAATTAATTGGGTAACTGTATTTTGTGTGGTATGTTTCAGGTTAGATTAAGTTTGTTGTAATTAGTACATGGATAGACACAACAGTTATTTCATCTGGCAGTGCAGCTCATTACATCTGGCATTACA